>JACEFZ010028245.1:145000-187500 GCA_014155875.1 Cepaea nemoralis
ACGGTGACCAGCGACGAGGGCAGGGTTCTAACCCACGTCCAACCGTGCTCATCATGTTACCCGCCGAGTTCACTGTCAGCTTCGCTAGCCGTCAATAGTAATATGACTACCACCCATTTTGTATACTACTTCATCGCCGACTGTTGCTACTTGTGCTACTACTACCACAAATACTACTATTACAACTATTACTATTACTACTCACTTCCTGTCTATTACTATTACTACTCACTTCCGGTCAAGATGGCGAATGACGGTTGTGTTGTTTTTGTGACGGTTACCTCTTCGCGTAGGAGATGGATATTTTCATCTCCTACGTGTAATTTGTGTGCCAGGATGTAAAACCAGGAGTTTCTTCTCAAGATCTGCGCCGATGCTACGGAGTTTCGTGCATTGAGCCAAGAAATCCTTAAGTGAATTTTCGCAGCGTGTGTGGTTCTGTGGTGTTCGATGTTTTTCAACATGGCGCAACATTTGGTGTGTTCCGTGCGGACGGCAGTCAACAAAACAAGGCGACGGGGCCAACATGGTGGCCGCAAGCGACAAGGTATACGAGGTGGGTTAAGACGTTTTAGACTTAAATGTGACCGTCTTGGCCTCGGGAATACTCGCATCCTATATTGGAACTGCGTCAGCGTAAAACAATGTGGCCCTGACAATGACGAAATACAAACACAGGCTGTCAGAATTCAATCCGGTCTACCATTCGTGTTAGTTAATATTTATGCCCGTAACGCGAGTGTGGATTCCCAGAAGTGGCAGCGCTTAAGTGACATATTAGGTCATGAAAAAAAAATGTCATTTTCTGTGGCGATTTCAACGCTAAAGGCAGATCATTGGGAAATATTTCCTCCAATACACAGGGGAAGGAGCTCGAGCCTGCACTTGAAACATTGACCTGGTTTGTATCAACAGTGGCTGTGTCACCAGGACAGCAAGCCGCTCAGGCGATGAGGACAGTGCTATTGATCTGGCGCTGGTTTCTCCTTCACTCACTACAGCGTGTAGATGGGGTGTCCTAGGTCTACACGGAAGCGACCACCACCCTTGCAGCATATTGGTGGAGAAAGGCAGAACCAGGCAGCACAACCTAACGGTCAAGACTTTCCAGTATGACAGTACAGGGCAAGATGTGGTGAGTAAAATAAGACGTGACAAGCGCAGAAAGCTTCAGGACAGGAACAAAAGCTGGAGGCAGCCACCTTGATGGAATTTCGAGGTGGAGAAAGCTTGGGTGGAAAAGCGTTGTGCTGTAAGGAGATGGCAAAATGCCAAGAAGAACAGAGCTGGCCATCCTAGTCCCTGCATGCTCTTAGAAAGAGAGATGCACACAAAAGTAAGCTATTTAAAAAAAAAAAAAAAAAACTGGTCAAGGTGGTTACAAGTGAAACATGGGCTGAGGTGTGTCAAAATGTAAGCACAGACAAGTCACTGAAATTGTTCTGGCGACTACATAAAAACATGAGCGGGGTAGTCTAGAATAAGAGAATTTCTGACTTCCAAGGTGCTGACCTCATCTAGCAGAGGACTGACGAGAACAAGGGCAAAGCCCTCTTCGAACGCTATCTAGAGCAGAGCAACCAGACAGACATGAGAGGCCGAAATCTTGCCAAGGAGGTCACCTCAGACAGGTGTAAGGCCCAGAACATTTCGGATGAAGACACAGTGACAGTGAAAGAAATCAAGGCTGTGCTTCGGCGATAAAAAAACAGCGCTCTAGGGCCAGATGACGTAAGATATGACGACATCAATATGTGTACCGACAACGAGATAGAGAAACTAGCAGACATGTACAACAACAGTATCAGGAGTGCTAGCATCAAGGAGGAGTGGTTACACAGCTATCTGATCCCTTGCCGAAGCCTGGCAAAGACCACACACACATTCAGGGATATCGAGTAATAACCATGCAGAATACAAAAGGCAAGCTGCTGGAGAAATTAACTGCAAGAAAAATATCAAGCCAGCAAGAGAAGCAAGGTGTTTTCCCACCTACCCTGGGAGGGTACCGTCCCAAAAAGAGAAACCTGGACTAATGCAGCAGTTTTTGACCATGATGTTTATGAAGGTTTCCACTCAGGCATTGAAACCATTACTGCAGCGATTATCTTGAGGACGAGTACAACAGAGTACCATTGGATTTTCTAATGCTTCAGCTTCTTGAACTCAAGATAAGTCCGTTCCTCCTTAGTTGAATCTCTGCAGCCCTCTTCCAACGGAATATTAGTTTTTAGATGTGGCTGGTGGACTTCGTAACCAACAACAATGTATCCTGGCCTACCATAGGGATCAGCATTATCTCCGGTGCTGTTCAACGCCTACACAGTGAGAATCACCAGAGAGCAGATCACTGGACCGGGGAGGACATTGTCATATGCCGACGATGTTTTAGTGTATCGTCAGGGTAAGGATAGAGATCAGGTTGCTGTGGAACTGCAAACCGAACTCAATCGCATAAGTACTTGGTGTGCTGAAGCTGGGGCAATGGTCAACCCAACAAAGGCAACAGTGACATGGTTCTCTTTGAATAATCATATTGTCAACACTCCAACACCAACTGTTAATCTGTGTTCAGAGACTGTGGAAAGAACGCAGGCAATGAATTACCTGGGGATACGGTTTGATCGAAGCCTTGCTTATAATGAGCACATAGACCAGGTGATAACAAAGGCCAAGCGGGGTTTGGCTGCGATGCGGATGATGGCGGCAGCAAACTGTGAGCAGCGCCATCTATGCCTCCTATATGAGGGGCTGGTCATGTCTGTTTTTGAGTATGCGATGGCGATCCTGACTCTCAGCCGTAAGCAGAAAGAAAGGCTGGAAATGATACAAAACGAAGCTATGCGCATTATTCTTGGATGTACAAGAGATACAGCATGCAGGGCGATGCGCTACCTTCTTGATTTTCCAACCATTGAAGACAGACTACAAATTTGCAGAGCACGTGCCTACCTCAGAGTTAACGCAAACACACAACATCCACTGCATAGTGAAATTAGGAAGGTGAAGGGCAGCAGGTTAAAAAGAGGAAGGTCGTGGATGGGTCAAGCTGAAGACATTCTTCAACAGGTCTGTTCACTGGAGGACTTAGAACGTGTCGAGAAGTGGGTGCAAGTGCCAAATGATTTTTGTACGTCCTTTTCAGTTTGCATCCAACTAGACAGAAAATGCAGACAAGAAAATCCGGCTGCTGTGGAGGCGGAAGTACAAGCGTTGATTTTCGAGAATTCGTTAGACGGTGATGCTGTCATTTACACAGATGGGTCGGTCGTCCGACATGTGAGAAGCTCATGGGCCTTTACGGCGCGGGCCGGAGGGAGAATTGTGAAGGAGGACTCTGGTGCTTTTGTTGAGACCACAAGTAGCCTGACTATGGAAGTCATGGCAGTAAGTAAAGCAATAACATGGCTCGAGACGCAGACATTCAATAGGGCATGTTTCCTTAACGCCTCAATGAGGATGCTCAAGAGGATAGAGACGGGGTGTATCCGAAGAGAAGTGGTTGCTGTCTCTGGAGCGGTCTCGGCTGGCAAAGATTAGTTTCATCTTCGTGCCAGGGCATGCGGGAGTACAAGGAAATGAGCGGGCTGACAAGCTCGCAGGTAAGGCTACTGTGGAGGGCGGACGCGCCATGGACCAGGCTGACATTCTGAATGCTCTACGAGAAGTAAGACTTTTGCGAGAACCAAGTGATGACTGTGAATCTACAACCATGGTCAGACTGCTAGAACAGCTAATCAAAAGAGGTGTGGCCAAACAAGAACACTAAGCAGGAAGCCAAAGAAGATTGATAAACCAACACAGAACTGGTGTCATTAGCCGCTACGCACTCTGGGATTTGCTGAGGAGGGGATCCGAGCAATTATGGACTGAATGGTTCGATGTGCAATGAGGATGATCTGTCGACTAACTAACTAACTATTACTACTACTACTACTACTACTACTACTACTACTACTACTACTACTACTACTACTACTACTACTACTACTACTCTACTACTACTACTACTACTACTACTACTACTGCTGCTGCTGCTGCTGCTACTACTACTACTACTACTACTACTCTACTACTACTACTACTACTACTACTACTACTACTGCTGCTGCTGCTGCTGCTGCTACTACTACTACTACTACTACTACTACTACTACTCTACTACTACTACTACTACGACTACTACTACTACTACTCTACTACTACTACTACTACTACTACTACTACTACTACTGCTGCTGCTGCTGCTACTACTACTACTACTACTACTCTATCTGCCTGTCTGTCTGTCTGTCTGTCTGTCTGTCTGTCTGTCTGTCTGTCTGTCTGTCCGCCCGTCCGTCCGCCCGTCCGTCCTTCCGCCCGTCCATCAAAATCTCCCCCCTTCTTTCTTTCTCCATTTTAAAATGTAGGAAACAACCTTAAAATAAAATTGTATGGAATTTCTAATTTACATATGCAGATGACGTGTATTGATTGCAGACAATGAGCAGGATCTGCAACAATTAGTAGATGCGGTTGTTGCACACAGTGAACAACTAGGGTTTTAATTAAATTGTAAAAAAAACACAGATTATGGTTGTCACTAGGAAGAACGAAATACCAAAATGTAATATACAAGTACATGGGAATATTCTTAGACAATTATTGCGAAAGTAGCTATTAGCAAGTTGAAAAACATACTGACCAATAAAAGGATGTCAATTGAAACGAAAAAAAAGAGTGTTGAGGTGCTACACAGAACCCGTATATTTGTATGGATGTGAAGCGTGGACAATGAGCAGTCAAGAAAAAAAAACATCTGATAGCTGTGGAAATGTGGTTTCTGAGGAGAATGCAAAGAATACCATGGACAGACAGAAAAACCAATGACCATGTCCTCCAAGAAACAAATTAAAATCGTACACTTATTAGAGAAATTAGACGTAGACAGTCAAGATTTTTTGGACATGTTATGAGAAGAAATAAATTAGAGAACTTGGTGACATCTGGCAAGATCGAGGGAAAGAGATCAAGGGGAAGATAGAGAAGTAAATACATGGATGGCTTGGCCACGTGGCATGGTAAAGACAGGAACACTGAGCTGATCAACGACTCTGGTGATCGAGTGAAAAGACGATTCATGACCGCCCACGCTTACCGTCATGGCACATGATGGATGGATTGAGTTCAGAAAGCAATGGCAAACTACTGAACGTAAACTTGCCCAGGAATCACGAAAAGCAAAGAAAATGTGAAGGTTGAAAGCTACTTGCTGTAAAGGACATGCAACTAACTCTGTTATTGATCATGCGCAAACTACTAGATCCTCACGACCCCAGCATGAGGTATTGCTTAATAGCCAGTTCGTGTCCCATAATAAGGTCGTACGTTACCCATTCTCTTTCATCGACTTTATAATAACATTCATGTTACTTAATGACGTGCCCCAGTAATAAGGCAGTCATTGTGGCGCAATGGCTAGCACGCTTGTCAACCGGCCCGGCAGTCGCGTGTTGGAACCTTCATCGAGGCGGGGATTCTTTCGCTACCCTGGGCTCACAGAGCGACACAGCCTAACATGGGTACCACCAAGTGTCATGGAAAAGAATGGCAGATACAACAATAATAGCAAATAGAGTGGTATTGGAATATTAACTGTATACTCAGCCAACCAACCATCCAACTAAAAATAATCCATCCATTAAACCAATGAACCAACCAGCTAACCAGCCAACCCATCTATAAACCAACCAGCCAACCTGTCAGTCAGTCAACCAGCCAGCAAACTATCCAGTCAACCAATCTATCAACCAACCATCCAGCTGTCAGTCAGTCAGCCAGCAAATCCACCAACCAACCAATTGGTCAACCAATCAACGAACGAACGAACGAACAAACTTTATTTTCAAAGGGTTAAGAATTGGGCACGCAGGCCCTTCTGACAATCTGCCCTTCTTCTCTATTTCCCCTCATACATTATTTAACTCAACATCACTTGTAAAGCTAATCTTAGACAACGAAAGAACAATAAGCATCAGACATCAAGCTAACTAACCAATCAATCAATCAACCATCCAACCAGCCTGCCAGTAAGCCAACCAGCCAGGGTGCCAAACAGCCAACCAACCAACCAACAAATCAACCAACCATCCAAACCACCAACAATCACGTAAACGAACCAGCTAAGCAATCAAGCAACCAACCATTCAAACAACCAACCAATCAACTAAACAACCAAGCAACCAACCAGTCAACACTATTTGTTGGGCTTCACCTTACACATTTGCGAAATGAACCTACAGACCAGTTTTTAATGTGTCTGTATTTTCTGAAGCAAAGAAGACCATTCAATCATACCTAATCTACACAAGTATCAATATTCTCCTGTCTTGGACATATAATGACAGATGATGGCAGAAGTGAAATAGAAATCGAAAAGAGAATAGGAATTGCCAAAAATGCTTTCAGTGGCATGAAATCAGTACAAACATCTAGAGAAATTAATAACGCATTAAAAATGAGAATTGTCAAATGCTACGTATATTCAACGCTACTGAATGGCGCGGAAGCGTGGATATTGAACAAACAACCAGAAAGTCGCATAAAAGCCCTGGGGATGTGGATATACAGACGAATATGTCGCATTTCATGGAAACAAAGACAATCAAATGCAGAGGTTCTAGAAAAACTGGGAATTAAGAGAGAGTTGATGAAAGAAATAAAGATGAAGCAAGTGAAATATTTCGGCCACGTTAAAAGACATAATACTCTTAGAAAAACCATACTGGAAGGCAAGGTTGAGGGCAAGCGAGCAAGAGGTAGACAACGATACAAGTGGGAAGATAACATCAAAATATGGACGAACATCAGCCTGACAGAATGTGCAGTCAAGGCGAGAGACAGACAATGTTGGAGATCCATTGCAGCCAACCTTCATTGTGGAGACGGCAACTGATTGATTGAGTGATTGAATCTACACTTAACAATTCTTATTACTTCCCTTTGTCCATGACATATTATCAGTTTCGCCAATATTGAAACGTATCTTTCTTCTTCTTCCTCTTGTTCTTGTTCTTATTTTTCTCCTCCTCCTCCTCCTCCTCCTCCTTCTTCTTCTTCTTCTTCTTCTTCTTCTCCTCCTCCTCCTCCTCTTCCTCCTCCTTCTCCTCCTCCTCCTCCTCTCCTTCTGCTCACCTTCTCCTCCTCCTCCTCCTACTGTCGTGCGTTTGAAATTGATTGTCTATATCTGCAAAGTCGCCCCTTGTGTAAACTTCACTGTCACATACTGAATAGATTTTAGCCAAGGCAAGATTCAGTATAGTAATAATTATATAGTATTCTCTGCAATTTATTATGTCGATTGTGCGGTCATGATTTCCTAACAAATACGTGAATAAAGATACAGACAGACAAACAACAAATATGTGAATATAGACAACAAATTTGTGAATATAGACAGACAGACAAGTATGTAAATACAGACGCAGACAGACAACAAATATGTTTTGAATAGCTTTGAATACATTGGCTTCATAATTAACAACAATGAGGACTGTACACAGGCAGGAAAAACAAAGACTGTCCTATCTGTTACCAGTTATCAGTTGGGGTATCTTCATTGCACTCCGGACAGGTCCATAGGTGCTCAGATCCTCTCTCCCCCCCCCCCCCCAGCAAATGTATCAGCGTTTGGTGGCTAATAGTGCCAGTTCTGTGATGGTTGATGAGGCAACTCGTTTTCCCAATGTACATCTCGTGTCTGACCGTGCCAATTCTTACTCCCAAGTCTTTCATCCTGGACAACGATGTGGACTCACTGACGTCAAAGCCCTCTGTTCTCGACATCTCTTTAAGGACGTTAATAACACCGCCTCGATCCATGGGCTGGCCATCTGCAGGGGTTGCAGAGCTAGCCAGTTTGTCAGCTCTTTCATTTCCCTCGACTCCCGCATGTCCCGGGACGAAGATAAAGGTGACTTTACGGACAACAGACTTTCGCAGCGACTCAGTCCACTGTCTACGTACAGATCCAGCTTCGACCTTCCAAATCATGCTCATTGAATCACTTAGTACACACACGTTGGTATAATGCTGTGATTCCAGCCATATGAACGCCTGTGTAACTGCCATCACCTCCATCGTCATGCTGCTCGTGGTCATAGAGTGGGCACCACTGGATTCTTGAACAGTTCGGCCCGCTGAACGGGCTGTAAATGCCCACGCACTTCTCTGCTGCTTTACAACAGATCCATCTGTATATATGACTGTCCTAACAGTGCAGAGGTAAAACAGTGTTAATATATTTTTTTTTTAAATTTAGTTGCATGTCCTTCACAGGATGTAGCAGTCAACCCAGCATTTTGACTGTTCGTGATTCCTGGGCATGTTTTACTCTCAGTAGTGTGCCATTGCTTTCTGATCAACCGGCACCTATACCTCTTTCGAGAAAAACAGCACCGCTGTGTTTCGAACCCGCGTATACGAGATTACGAATCGCACTCGAAACGCTATCGCCACGGACCGGTGCCAAACAAATAGTAGGTTTGGGCCAAATAAAATTAGATGGTGAAAAATGGGAAGTTGGGGTGTGTCCCAGTTATGACTTAAAAGTTATTATTATAACAGCAGTGACAACATTTAAGTGATATATAAGCTCATGGTAGATACGGGAAGCTCTTAAGATGATTAATCATGGCATGGCACTCAATCAGCTAAAAGCCTCTGGCACAACAACAACAAACACATTTCTTGCTATGAGTCCGTCATGTGATAGGCCCGTCACATTTGGTGAGTCTGAATGCACCAAGGAATAGGTGATCAGAGGTTTCCTCACTTAGCAGGCGACCAGCCAAGGCGTAGAAGCCTCAACCTACCGTGCTCAAAACATTATCAGCACATGTCCCTATCAGCTTCGCTAACACTTCCGCACGACTAAATAATAATTTCATGTTTGAAAACATGATTCTGTCTTGTGCAACACTCGAATGCGAATCATGTATTACGAGTGTTAGGTATAGTTTAGTTTAGTGTCATGTTGTTTATTTTCTGGTTATTTGTTCAGCATTCTTGTTGAAATACATGATGATTTCTTGGATGACTTTTATTTACACACTTTATTTTATGTTAACACATTGCTGAAATCGTTCTGGTGCGCTAGACGGGTATATCGATCATATTCAAATGTCACTTTGCTTGCATTTCTTGTATCATCACACACATCGTTTTACGCCATGAGGCACAATGGGGCACAATATGGCACATTTAAAAGTTAATTGCATGTCCTTCACAGGACGTCACAATCAACCCCACCAATTTTTGGCGTGCTATGATGCTCAATGAGCATGATTCAGTAGTGTGCCATTGCTTTCTGAACGACCGACGCTTATACACTCCGCCTGACAAGGAGAAGAAATCTGGTCCACAGGAACGACCCTTTGAGACAACTCTTTGGGAAACCAGTGAAGACCTCAGGCCAAACGTGACCTCTCGTGGCTTATGCCGGAAGAGATCAATGTTGATCCTGAAGGAGAAGATGATGCTGCAAATGTGGCTTGAGGCTGCTTGACAATGTTCAAGCATGTTGGCATTTGGAAAAATTTTATAAACAATGATCTATAAAGTCTTGCTTATGATCGAGAGGTTTTTCGGAAAGTTGTAATGGGAGCGAGGTTCTGCAAAGGACATGCTACTGAATGAATGAATGATCTATAAAGTGGATTTTAGACACCAGTCCATTATGTACCAGTATCGCGACCAGTGGCCCCAAGTAAAGGAGGCGTAAACCATGCCTATAGTGAATTTAATGAGCGGGTGTTTTATTTCCAGTGTATTGATTATGAAAATGCCGTTTGCTTCTGCCCCTGATTTCTCGTTGTATTATAACTATACTGTTTGCTGCTGTCCTTTTTTCTGTCGGGGACAAAAGAAAAAAAAAGACCTAACCTGCACAGTTCGCGTCGACTGCGCTAGCCAGGCAGCCTTAATTCTTCAGGCTCAAGACCCACCTACCACCGCAGGGTACTATACTATTCAAAAAAAAAACGCAACATTTTTGGTGTTAATTTTATAAAAGATATTCTGCTTCTTTCGTATGCCTGAAATATGTTTATAACCGCAATGTTGTCTCTTGTATGAATCTAACAGTTATTTTTAGTTCACTCAGCGGTCCTTAGAGTTTATCTTTCTCTGTTGTCTCTCTAGGCCAGAAGGTTCGCCTCGATATGTTGTAGTTTTGGCAATCCTGGAGTATGTGCTCTGCTGTCTGTGACGCCAAACCACATGTGCACATGCCTGAGTCACCAATCTTGAATTTTGTATACATGTGGTTGCGTGATCTATTGTATCCTGTTCTGAGGCGCAGAATAATGACCTGTTCTGGTCTGTCCATAACGTGGTAGTCATCTTGAGTAGGGTTTGGTGGCCTTCTGACTGATTTGATCATTCTTTTCTTTTGGTAGTATGTAATGGGCACATCAGGTTGTTCTTCTTTTGCTCCTTCCTTAGCCAATCGATCAGCTCTGTCGTTTTCGGGTACTCCACAGTGGGGTGATATCTACTGTATGGTGACCTTATGCTGACTGCTAAGTTCAGAAAGTAGTGTCCATAGAACTGGCAATTTCCCAGACAGGAGCGCCTCTATTACAGATTTTGCATCTGTCAATATGACCACAGGTTTTGTAACATGGCTGGTATTTCGTAATTTCTCTGTTGCTGTCTTGATTGCCTCAATTTCACCATCATAGTTATGGCAGTACTTTCCTGTTGGAACTCTGACCGTGTCCCTAGTATTATTTGCGTATTCTATGTACACCCCCGCTCCTCCATTTCAAACAGCATTTTGTGCTGACCCATCTGTGTAGACTAGAATCCAGATATTCCTCTCACTTTAGTCTGGATTTGTAGCGATAGTCTAAGTTCATCTTTCCACGGGGTTCGCTCTGGAATAGTTGTCAGGGGGATACCAACTGTGGGAAGATCGGTGGTTTCTCTGCAGAGTCGTTTGGCCTGGTGGATAAAACTACTTCTTTTCAACCGCCCCATAGCTAAGTTTTCAAATCAGTTCTTCATAGAGTGGCCTGGCAAACTGAGGAACTTTTCTGCTTGTATTAGTGTTTTTTGTATCTCTGCGTTCTCTCAGAGCTTGTGTCCTTCATTCACTGATTGGACATCAGTCAACCTGTCGACTGTGTCTATCTGGTCATTAACTTCTCGTGGTTACCTGAATTGTAATCACCTCATGATTCCTGAGGTCATGAAAGAGGTCAAGATAAAAACAACATTTTTGACAATAATTCGTCACAGATTCCTAATAATACCGTGAAATTTACTGAACACAAAACTCTCAGATCGTATTATTCAATGCCTATAAAAGAGTGACGCTCCTCGAATAAATTCAGTTGAAAATTCAATGCACAAGTATGGCTCATCTCACTACAGAACAACTACTTATCATCATTGGACGTTTACAGGCTGGACAGTCACAAAGTGTAGTAGTCAGAGACTTTAATGTGGTTAGAGCCACCAGTCGCCTTTGGAGACGATTTCAAGAAACAGGCTCAGTGGCCAAAAAAAAAAAAAAAAAATTCCCATATGTATGGCACGTTATACCCACCTTGGGTATTCATGATGCCTATGTTAAACATTGCCTCAACAAGTCATGTATTATTGATTATTTTTCATGCAATGTAATGCTTATTGTTCATTTGTTGTCAAAGAATTGCTTCATAAGAGATTGTGATATATTTATTTTCGCAAACGTAACATGCTGTAATTTCCCGTCGACAATTAAATCTGAACACCACAACAGGATTGTTTGTTTCACAATTGTACGATCCAAGATTTAATATACCCATTGGCAATGAAAAACGTGAACCGGAAAAGGCACCGTATAAATAGCAGTGAACAACCGGAACACAGTCTGTTTTTCACCAACCCACACACACACGAGGCAGGAAGATCAGATGCAGATGCTGGAGTGAGTGTACCCTCCCAAACAAATAGTAAAATAAAACATAGTTTGATTACTAAGAGGAGGAAAGCCTCAGCCAACAAAGACATCGCAATCAGACTCTGAAACCAGTCGCCGAAGTATGTGGAAGTCATTCTGATAAATAAGGTAAACACCATATTTAATTTATTTTAAATTTTAGATTAGTTGTGAGTCCTTTTCCCAGAAGAAGAGTTGGTAAGTCGACTTGTTGAACACGTGTGGTGAGTTCTTAAGAAGTTAATTTAACTTATAGTTTATAGATAAACTATTCATTAAGGATAACCATATGAGTTTTATTTTCTCCCAAAGTAAACAACTGATGTAATGTATAAGCATTAGTCCAAGTTGTACATTTATTTCTTAAGCAACTAAATCTACAATGATTTAGAATGGTGAGTTCTTAAGAAATTAATCTAGTAGAAACTAAATAATATTATACTCAGTTATCATAGTCATAAGATAAACTGTACATTAGGAGAAAACTACAGTGTTTTATTTTCTCCCAGCTAAACAACTTAGTTAATGTATAAACATTAGACACAGGTTGTAAACATATTTCTTAAGTAGTCAACTCATTCAGTAATGATTTAGAGTGGTGAGTAACTTAGGATTTAAAACTAGTTTACATGTGCCAGCACTGATAGAAAAATTAGTGTAATGTGTAATTAGTCAGTAGATTTAATTTTGACATGAGCACATGGGCAAACAAATAGTTTTCTGGTATTTCATGAACACATGAGAACCAAATAGATTCTATAGGGATCATAATTTTGTGTGTTGAGTAAAGCACCCATGCGGTGAGTCAAATGTATTTTCAATGTTGTAAACATATGGAATTAATGTTTGTGCCACACAATAATACTTAGTCAACCGGCATGCTAGAATGGTTAAGATTCATAATGCCTGAATGTAGACTGAGGAGATCACATAAATTCATGAGACAATATGGGGACCCCTGTGTATTTTCATTATTGCTACACATGAGAATCTCATAATTATGTCTAATGATCACATAAATCTCTCTCATGCGTTATTCATTATTTTAAACAGATGTGAATGTATCATTTGTAAACCACCTCAGTATGAATGATTAATTATCAATCAGGAAATATTATAATTTCTGATGAGGGATGAGATTTAATTGTAATATCATTGTTATTGAACCTGTGAATTTATCAGGGATAAAGCACCTACATATGCATGATTGTCATCCATACAGATATGATTGTGTCTGATGAATGGGTGAGATCTCATTGTGATGTCAATGGTGTTAACATTTAAAGTTATCATTGGGAAATCACATAAGTCTAGCTACTT
The DNA here is from genome assembly GCA_014155875.1 of Cepaea nemoralis. NCBI lineage: Eukaryota > Metazoa > Mollusca > Gastropoda > Stylommatophora > Helicidae > Cepaea > Cepaea nemoralis. The sequence goes on from JACEFZ010028245.1 coordinate 158,289, forward strand.
ATCTTACATGCAAGTATGAATGATGACAGATGAGAGAATTGATCACCCATGCACATATGAATGATATCTGATAGATGAGAGAAATGATCATCCATACATATGAATGATGTCTGAGATGAGTGAATTGACCCCACATGCACAGATGGATATGTTGACTGATGCATGAGGAGTTTGAGTGAGTGAGTGAAGTTACAGGCTGAGAGAGAGGGAGTATAGGCCAACAGTCAATCTCAGGATAGCCGGCAACTTTGATGTGTAATGCCATGACTATCACCAGAGAACTGGTTCGGCGTAACCCATAAACTAAATAATAATTTAGTACACTCCGGCGCATAACAACACTTTGTATAAAATATCATTCATGTTACTAATCATCTAGTTTTGTGCGCTAAGCACGACACAACCAATATCATACATTACGCATACTACCAAGCATCTGTGTTTGTATTTAAGCAAAATCCCTCTTTGTAGTTCATGTCACTCCTGTTAACACATATGGTCTAGTGTAATGATAATAATGTACTACAAGGATGATGATGATGACTGTAATGATTATGATAATAATGGTAATGATTATAATGAGCATGATGATGATGTAATGATTATAATGAGCATGATGATGATGGTAATGATAATAATGTAATCATGTATGATGGTATGATAATAATGTAATCATGATGATGATGTAATGATTATAATGAGCATGATGATGATGGTAATGATAATAATGTAATCATGATGATGATGAGAATGATTATAATAAGCATGATGATGCGGATAGCTGAAGTACAATCTTAGTATAGAGACGGTGAAGAGGGGGGAATATACTCTCCGTAAAACTTTGGACTAAAAAGAGAAGTCACCTGAATACTATACAAGAATGGATACCATAATGTACTTATATTGCTTATAATCAAACACTCATTACAATGGGGACTGAATTTTAAAAGCCCTTAATGTATGAGACCCTTTTTCCTGAATATAAAAAGATGTAGAGAACAAAACTAGGTACAGAAGAGAATGGTCAACATAATTGTCAAATTCCAAATCACTCAAGGTATTACTTAAACTATACACCTGAGGACAGGCATAGGTGAAGATGAAACTGCACATCTGCTAGTTAAACCTTGAACACCTGATAGTGGAAGATTGGAGTGAGAGCAAACAACTATGTTGGTGATAACTAATTGAGAACACCAAGACTATCTTTCTTCTATGTTTATTTTCTCTAAGAACAAGATTCATTTTATTGTTTTCACTTGTGTTCTTAGGCTTTTACATTTCATTTCTAATGTCATATTTATGATATCATTAGAATTATGTGATGCTAAAATTTCAGGTAGTGGTCATTATCCAGACCTGACTTTGTGAATGCAGCACTTTGTGAAAGTAGTTGTAGCAGCTTGACTGAATGCAGTAGCCACTTACCTGAGTAAGGCAGCTGAGATAGTGAGGCAAAATACTATTCCACAGCAACTTCCTGCCAATTTTCACCACCCTTCCAGGACAGGTATTAAATATCCTTTTTCCTAGGTATAGGTGGAAGAAACACAGTGAGCCAATAGATTAAATAGAACCGGGGAAAAAAATAAAAGAACTCTCCAGAATATTCTACACTGCTACCGAGATCCAAGAACTGGATGGGAAACCAACCAGGGTGTACCCAGTTTCTTTCCACAGATTAGGCCAGCAGAAGAGGCCCAATATTTATAATTAAGAACGGATGCAACTCTGAGGACCATGTATGATACAGTGGCACAGCCAGGAGATAGCTAATTAGTTAGAGACGAATATGCCCATAATCTTGTAATTGTACTGTATTGATTGTTGTATGCTATTATATGTATAAGCTACAAATCCATGTATATGTATATTAAATGATGAAAATTACGGGTTATTTTCTCTTTTGAGAGTTCTCTTGTCATAGTAAAATTGTTGTAAGCAATTACCCTAGATTAATTATTTAGTTGGTAGAGGAGAGGCAAGGAACCATTCCTAAGGACATTTGGGATACTCAGTAAAAATTTCATTTTTTCCTTGAGGTATTCCTTGGTTCTCCAAAACTCTATTTAATGGTCTCAAATCATTGAGCCAGTAACAGCTAAATTAATTTTAACGGGCAGGATTATATTGAGAAAGAGGACCTCTGGATTCTTGATCTCTTTGGGGTTGAGCCATCAACTAATTATCCGACAGAGATGTTGAATGAAAGAATGTATGAGAGGAAATAGAGAAGAAGGGCAGAATGTCAGACTGGCCTACGTGCCCAATTCTTAACCCTTTGAAAATAAAGATTTTCGTTCGTTCGTTCGTTCGTTTGATCGTTCGTTCGTTGGACATTGTAGTAACAGAGAGTGCACAGAAAGGACTCTCCTTGAATATCAAGAAAACAGTAACAATGGTGATATCAAAGAAAATGGGGACACCAAAATGTTACACAGAAATAGAAGTGGAAATTCTCAACGAAATGGATAATTTTAAATACTTATGTGATAGCGCCAAACCAACGAATTTTGGTTTGGTCTGACTCAAGAAAATATCTGGCAACGCTGGAAACGCCACTTGAAACAAAGAGACCTGAGTCCATTTTGATTGCAGCAGCCAGCTTGCTTTGTGAAGGCAGGCGCTTGGGCCCTGTGTATATAGTTTTGTGGCCAGCCCGCCTTGAGACGAGAGATGTGTGGTTTCCCATGTGTTCGTCAGTGAACAAACTATGTCATAGGAGAAAGCCGAGTGGCCGACTAGTTAATGTCAGCAGGCCTGGGTTCTTGGTGGGATAGTAAATTGTTTCACAACTCTGTCCATGTCGCGTCTTGGGGTTTATGTTGTGTAACCTATGTTTTTGTAGTGTCTTATTGCCGTCTGTGTCAAAGTCCTTTATTGTATCATTCTATTCAGCTACTGTTTGAAATACCTGTGTTATGGTACTTGATGTACCCTGTTGTCTTAAGTTCTGGTGACTGAATAGGGGCCACGCTTGGTTGATGTTTGATATATGCAGTTGTCAGTTGTATCCGTAATTGAACATCCCAAATTGTCACCAAAATCTGTAGCAGTTGATAAATAAAGAGCTATTTTTTGTACTGTTTTCGATTTGTTTGTTTAGTCTCTTAGTTTTTACAACCACTATTTCTACCACAATCTAACACCTTAATTCATCGCTTGGGCTCTAACATGGTGTTTCCTGTTTTAACATCTATAAGATAGTTTCTGCCTCTGCTCAAGACCTCGTATATCTTATTATCTAATTACTATATCTTTTTTTGTCAGTTGAGGGCTGTGTGAGGTTCTCTCTCTTTTACTACTTCTCTTCTTTGGCCGTAACGAAGTCAGAACTACTTTCTATCTCTTAGCACCGTAGCAAAGGAAGCATCAGTCTTTATGACTGTCTGTCCATTTTTCTTTACCTCGGCTACACTCTTTTTTTTTTTTTTATTCGCATATCCTTTACAGGACATCGCTGTCAACAGCAGCATCTTTCAGCTGTCTGTTGATTTCTTGGCAAGATTACGCTCAGTAGTTTGCCATTGCTTTCTGAGCGGCCGGCTCAGTGTCCCGCAAGTCACCAGCGGGGGACGAACCGCTCCCAGCTCGCTCCCGCTACGAGACTCTGCGTGACAAACGGGATTACAGAGAAAGTGTTGTAACCCCTCAGCCAGAGAGACCGGCCGGCTACACTTAGGAGCACTTATAACATCGGATGGAAGATGTACAACAGAGATTAAGAGCAGAATAGGGCAGGCAAAAGCCGCATTTCAGAAAAGGAAGAGTATCGTATGCAATACGTCGCTATCAATGAAAGTAAGAAAGAGAGTGCTAAAATGCTATATAGAACCAGTTTTGCTGTATGGCAGTGAATCTTGGAATGTAAATGAACAAATTAGGAAGAACTTGGAAGCAACAGAGATGTGGTTCCTTAGACGACTGTTGCGAATTCCTTGAACTGCCAGAGTAACTAACGACGACTGCCTGAAAGAGGCTAATGAAACTAGAACATTATATACAACAATAAGAAAGAGACAAACAGCTTTCTCTGGTCATGTGATGAGAAGAGAGGCATTGGAGAACATCGTCACAACTGGAAAGATCGAGGGGGAAGAGAGGCAGAGGCAGACCAAGAGAAATGATGCTGGACAGATTGAGACGGTGACATGGAGGAATATCATCAGCAGAATTGATCCAGAACACCAAAGACCGAGATCTGTGGAGAGCCATGAATGCTTACGCCAGCCGACAGGGCACTTGATGATGATGATGAAACCGTTCGGCACTCGATTATTGATGTGGATAACATCACACTGGACGTCTTTACCATATGTCCTCGTAAAGATTTTCGCAATCGTCCACTGGCAACCCACATCAGCGGAAGAAAATATTCATGCCTGTGTGATCTGGTACGTTCACTCATTCAGATGAGCAGTGGCTGTCCGAGTGGTTAGAATACCGGATTCTCTTTCGGGAGACGCGATTCGAATCCTCCGTAAGGTTTTGTATTTTTTTAATTCTTGGGAAGCAAAAAGAAAGTCCTAATCTGCATAGTTCGCGGCGACTGTACTAGCCAGGCGGCCTTAATTCCTCAGGCTCAAGCACCCACCCCCCTCCCCCAGTCCTACATCGCAAAGTACTATAAGCAGTAGATGACAGTTTGACATGACTCATTCGGATCCTATCTCACTAACTGGAAAGTTAGTGAACTCTGTTCGTTGTCTCTACTGTCTTGCTATATCGGGTACACAATCACCTCATCTCATCAGGTTTCTCTTGTACCTTGCGGCGTCGAGGTGATGCATAAGCAGCTGGAGAGTGCCCGTGTATAGGCTACATATATCAAGGTTACCATTTACTCCATCTATCCATCGGTGGCCGGCCTCTTCCTCTGCTTCCGCCTGGTCTGTACATTATTGCTTGTTGAGGTATACTGTTAGTTGGTAATCTAGTTATATGGCCACACCATTTAACCTGCTGTTCTCTGATAAAATCTAGCGCTGTTATAACCCCAACTTTAGTCCTGATTTCTTTATTTCTGATTTTCTCTCTTCTTGATTCGCAATACACACACGTAATTAATTATTACTGACGGCAAAAACCATACATGAATTATGTTTGTTATTGTTGGTAGTGAATTCTCTGGAAGAGTGAATCTTATTGCTCAAGACCTATGTAGTGACGTTCTGGTCACCTTAGCCTGAAATACGGCTTGCATCTACATGACTGTAGATAACTTTCTTACACATAAAAAGATGAGTTGTTATTGACATTGCCGTGTGACGATTCTGTGTAGTCACGTCATTTTCTTCGCTTTTCCTAGCGTTGTGGTTCGGGGATTCTTTCATCATCATCATCATCATCATCATATATTTACGTACGTATTTAGGGAGGGGAAGGAGGGAGGAGGAGGAAGAAGGAAAAAAAAATATGACAGTTGGCTGCGCGAATGAGAGGAAGACGTTTAGAAAATTTTATCTCAATCGGATGGACCGTTCGCGAACGCATAAAGGGCATACATACATACATACATACATACATACATACATACATACATACATACATACATACATACATACATACATACATACATACATACATACATACATACATACATACATACATACATACATACATACATACATACATACATACATACATACATACATACATACATACATACATACATACATACATACATACATACATACATACATACATACATACATACATACATACATACATACATACATACATACATACATACATACATACATACATACATACATACATACATACATACATACATACATACATACATACATACATACATACATACATACATACATACATACATACATACATACATACATACATACATACATGCATGCATGCATGCATGCATGCATGCATGCATGCATGCATGCATACATACATACATACATACATCGCCTTTTATATATATATATATATATATATATATATATATATATATATGTGTGTGTGTGTGTATGGGGAGTGTGTGTGTATATATATATATATACACTAGAGTACCCGGCCCGACTTCGCCCACCACCTGGCGGGGATCTATCTATCTATCTATCTATCTATCTATCCATCTATCTGTTTATCTATCTGTCTATCTATCTATCTATCTATCTATCTATCTATCTATCTATCTATCTATCTATCTATCTATCTATGACTTCTACCACTTCGAAAGCCATTCCTTTTTAACAAAGCCAAATTATTGAATAAAATTATATCTGAAAATACCCGAGAGTATCTTCTACCGTTAATTCATTCTAATGCAATGAACAGCAAGCGCTTAAATTTATTACAGGTTCCTAAGCCTAGATTGGACTTATACAAAACATGTCTCGCATATTCTGGTGCTCACTTGTGGAATGACCTTCCACCAGATCTGAAAACGCCAATGAGTCCCTACACATTCAACAGAAAACTCTTTCAATACTTACTTCATACCGACTATATGCCTCCATAAGTCACCTACTGGTGTCATTTTTTCACTATCATTTTACACTGTGTGAATGAGAGAGTGGGTGAGAGAGTGAATGAGAAAGAATGTGAGTGAGAGAGTGAGTATGAGACAGAGAAAGTGAGAGAGTGTGTATGCGCGTGTGCCTGCAAGAGTGAAAGAGTAAGTGAATGTCTGTACACGTATGTGTGAGAGATTGAGTGAGAGAATGAGTTAGTGTGAGAGAGAGGTTGTGTTGTGTGTATACCTGTCTGTGTGAGAGAGTGAGAAAGTGAGTGAGTGAGTGTGAGTTAGAGAGCCGCCGGGTGAGTGAGTGAGTAAGGGAGAGTGAGTTAGTGAGTGAGGGGGAGAATTTGTGAGTATGTGTGTATGTGCGTGTGTGGGTGAGTGTGAGAGCGAGTGAGTGTGCAAGAGAGAGACAGTGGGTGAGTGAGAGAGTGCATGAGAAGTTAATGAGGAGAGAGAGAGAGAGAGAGAGAGAGAGAGAGAGAGAGAGAGAGAGTGGTGAGTGTGTGTCTGTGTACTTGTCTGTGCGAGTAAGAGAGTGAGTTAGTGTGGTTTAGAGAGTAAATGAGTGAGTGAGAGGGTGAGATTATGTGAGGCAGCGTGTATGTGTGAGTAAGTGTGTGGGTGGATGGGTTGGTGTGTACGTGTGTCCATACGTGTGTATGCGTGTGTTTATGTGTGTGTATGTGGGTGTATGTGTGTGCACGTCTGAATGTGCTTGTGGGTGTGTATGTGTAAGTGTGTGTAAATGTGTGCTTGTATGTGTGCTTGTGTGTATAAGTATGTATATATATATGTTTATGTGTGCGTACATGTGTGCGTGTGTTTATATGTATGTGCGTGTGTATATGTGTGTATGTGCGTGTGTATATATATAACAAATGCGCGCACACATGCACACATTAACAAATCCATTCTTTCTCTCTCTCTCTCTCTCTCTCTCTCTCTCTCTCTCTCTCTCTCTCTCTCTCTCTCTCTCTCTCTCTCTTTCTCACTCGCAATCACTATTTCACCCATTAAGTCACTCTCTCCATCTTTCATTTACTCAATATCACACTATCTTTCACTCTCACTCACACACAGACAAACACACGCCCTCCCTCTATCAAATACACACTCCCTCGCATACACACGAAAGCATATACACATACACACACGAGCATACACACATTATACACACGCAAATACGCACATATCCCCACGCACACATACACACATCCACACCCATCCACACCCATATACACATACTTACACACACACACAAATACACACTCTCTCGCATACACTGCATGCATGTACACATACACACAAACATGCACATACATACATACACACACTCACACACACACACACACACACATATATATATATATATATGTGCATTATACACACGCAAATACGCACATATCCCCACGCACACATACACACATCCACACCCATCCACACCCATATACACATACTTACACACACACACAAATACACACTCTCTCGCATACACTGCATGCATGTACACATACACACAAACATGCACATACATACATACACACACTCACACACATATATATGTGTGTGTGTGTGTGTGAGTGTGTGTATGTATGTATGTGCATGTTTGTGTGTATGTGTACATGCATGCAGTGTATGCGAGAGAGTGTGTATTTGTGTGTGTGTGTAAGTATGTGTATATGGGTGTGGATGTGTGTATGTGTGCGTGGGGATATGTGCGTATTTGCGTGTGTATAATGTGTGTATGCTCGTGTGTGTATGTGTATATGCTTTCGTGTGTATGCGAGGGAGTGTGTATTTGATAGAGAGAGGGCGTGTGTTTGTCTGTGTGTGAGTGAGAGTGAAAGAGAGTGTGATATTGAGTAAATGAAAGATGGAGAGAGTGACTTAATGGGTGAAATAGTGATTGCGAGTGAGAAGAGAGAGAGAGAGAGAGAGAGAGAGAGAGAGAGAGAGAGAGAGAGAGAGAGAGAGAGAGAGAGAGTGGAAGAATGGATTTGTTAATGTGTGCGCGCATTGTTTGTGAGTGTCTATGGGTGTGTGTTGGTGAGAAGAGAGAGAGAGAGAGAGGGGAGAGAGAGAGAGAGAGAGAGAGAGAAAGAGAGAGAGAGAGAGAGATTTAAGCGCACGCATATCATGGAACATGCTATTCCATATATGTTATGTATTCTCATGTTCATATTACCATTTTGAATGCCAACTGATGTTATAAGTTATAACATGAACACATGTACATCACTGTAGAGTGGGTGAGAGAATTAGGGAGTATGAGAGAGAAAGAGAGAGAGAGAGAGAGAGAGAGAGAGAGAGAGAGAGAGAGAGAGTTAATGAGTGTGAATGTGTGTGCCTGTGTAATAGATAGATAGATAGATAGATAGAGAGAGAGAGAGAGAGAGAGAGAGAGAGAGAGAGAGAGAGAGAGAGAGAGAGTTGAGTGCACGCATGTCCTGTAGCATGCCATTCCATATTTTTTGTGTATTTTCATCTTTCACATTATCATTTTGTGTGTATGACACTTGATTTTATCATGTATAATATAACATTACTGTAATGTGAGTGAGAGCGAGAGAGAGAGAGAGAGAGAGAGAGAGAGAGAGAGAGAGGGAGAGAGAGACAGAGAGACAGAGAGAGAGAGAGAGAGAGAGAGAGAGAGAGAGAGAGAGAGAGAGAGAGAGAGAGAGAGAGAGAGAGAGAGAGAGAGAGTTGAATTGCATCACTAATTTTTAAGTTACAAAATGTATATGTACAATTTTTCTCCATTTTCTTTACAATTTTGCGACAATGTTCACGACAATCGTCACTGTATGTGTGTGTAAAGTGTGGGAGTTTGATCATAATAGTAGATTGGGGATGGGGGGATGTGTGTGTGGGTGGATTCGTGATGTGTGTGGGTGGGCTCAGGATGTGTGGGTGGGCGAGGTGGCATTGTGTAGGTGGGTGGGGGATTTGTGTGTGGGTACGTGCGTGATGTATGGGTTGGCGGGGAGATGTGTGTGTGGGTGGGGACCCTGTCTCACACCTCTCTTAATAGGCTGATATTAACCCACTTCATTATCAAATCTTATGGCAACTTGTTGTTACCAATATATGTTTTTTACAAGTCTAAGATCTTTTCCATCAATTTTTAGATCTTCAAGCATCCTTATCAATAAAGTTGATTTGATTTGATTTGACATGTCTCATTTTATCGAAAGCCTTTGTGTAGTCAATACAGCAGAGTGTAGATCTTTGTTTACTTCTATAGAACGTTCAGTTGCTGTTCTCAGTACATACACAGCATTTACTGTATCCTTGCCTTCTACAAACCGACATCGCTCCTCTCCTATTTTAGGTTGTATTTTCTTCCTAACTCTTTGCATGATAATTCTTAGCAAAATCTTAGTGTTGTGACTCATTATACTAATTGTTCGATGTTGATCACATCTCTCTATTGACCATATAATCTTTGTCAGGATACGGGTTTGGTATGAACGGAATTCACACCTGCACGAGTGTTTGTTGGTACGTGAAATATGGTTTGTGAGTGTCAAGGAGAGAGAACTCTCAGATTTGAACTGGGAGTACAGGTTAAGACACGGTTCATGTTGGACGTGTTTAACGAGTGCGAGAATGGCACCAGTCTAGTGCCATATGTACAATAGGTTTTAGTTGGAGAAGAGCAGCGGTGCATATTTTAGTAGTTAATAATTGTTTGATTAGATGCAAATGCAAACTTGTAAATATAACGCTGTGAAATACAGGAAGACAACAGTGCGGACATTTGTTACGTTGTTTAGTCGAACATGTGATTCTAATGCGAGAGTTGAGGAGAGGTAGTGGACAGCAAATAGGGACAAGCAATTGGGATTTGATAACAAGGTGTTCAGTAGATAGTAAATCATCGCGCAGAAATCGCTAGCCATTCAATACGGAGCATAGTAATAGCGCCATGAGAAAATTGCTGTCAGGGATCTGACTTGCCGGTAGAATGATAACAAGCAGAAGCGAGCCTAAAGCGGCGACCTAAAAGCCAAGTCCATAACAGCTTAATGGTGTCAGAAGTGGCGGAATTCCACTGCCGTCACGAAGGTTAATAATGTCAGAAGTAGCGGAATTCCATTGCCGTCACGAAGGTTAATAATGTCAGAAGTAGCGGAATTCCACTGCCGTCACGAAGGTTAATAATGTCAGAAGTAGCGGAATTCCGCTGCCGTCACGAAGGTTAATAATGTCAGAAGTGGCGGAATTCCACTGCCGTCACGAAGGTTAATAATGTCAGAAGTAGCGGAATTCCACTGCCGTCACGAAGGTTAATAATGTCAGAAGTAGCGGAATTCCACTGCCGTCACGAAGGTTAATAATGTCAGAATTAGCGGAATTCCACTGCCGTCACGAAAGTTAATTGTATCAGAAGTAACGGAATTACACTGCCTTCACGAAGCTTAATGAAAGCGTAATGATGGTCCCATCAATATTGCACAATTTTTTCGATTTTAAACACTCAGTAGTATGTCGTGTTTCCTAGCTGACATTGTGCGGGAGTCTCCGTGGCAAAATGGTAAAGCCGTCTGACTCGGGCTTCGAAGGTTGTGGGTTCGATTCCGAGCCGCGTCCTTCGGTTCGCGAGTGAAATTTTTCAGAGACTTCTGTGGGTCGTCGCTTGAGCTATGAAGTTCGTCCTTTGTGCGACAATGTCCGCGCTGAGGAAAGAGACCGAGCCATATGGGATAAACCCGGTGCAATGAAGTCGACTTTTAAGCAACTTTGTTTTTTAAAGCGACCTGTATTTATTTGTTTATACACATTTTTATGAGTCTTTTCCAAAGTTTGTTCCAATCTCCATGCATTGTTGATTCAGTAAGACTTATTTAGCCACTTTGCATGTGTTTACTATTTCTTTATGTATTCTATTATATTCTTCTTTATTTTGCTTTTTCTTTCTTCTTTCACCCACCATCTGCAACATTTAATCCGTCATCCATTTCTTGTTTGCAGTTTCTATGATTAGGTGGAATTATTTCTTTTGATGTCTAATGAATTGATTGCCGCAACATGTCCCATTGTTCATCAATAGTGTGTACTATCTCCATGGAATTATATCTGTTCTTTACAGTAACATTGTACCTTTCTCTAATTGCTTTGTGTCTTCTAAGTAATGCTAGATCTAACTTGATGCTCTTTGGAGTTTTATTTATGTTTTTAAGTCTTAACGTCATCTTTCCTATGACTGGCACATGGTCACCATGTCCATCTGCTCATCGTCTAGTTTTTGCTCTTACTAAACTGCTTTTTAATCTCTTTGGAATGAGTATATAGTCAATTTGATTGCGAATCTATCTCCAAGGCTTTTCACATATTTTAATCGTCATGGATCGTGTTTGAACCCGGAGTTACCTATTATCATTTCATCATATTTTGCCTATGCTATTAACCTCTCTCATTTTTATCAACTAGGACATATCCACCAGTCACACCACTCACCTTTTCGTTGCCTACTTTGGCATTGAAATTCTGAGTGTGACAATATTTTCAAAAGTTTTACACTGGTCACAGTCATGTCTAATTCGTTATAAAATATGTGTATATATTTTTCCGCACAGTCTCTTGTTGGCGCATATACTTGTATTATGTTAATATCCAGAGGTTTGTCGTGGAGTTTCTAATAATACTCTATTTGAAATTGTCCGACTTCCGGTCCCTAACATGGCGGATGGCATTTAAACCGTTAAGGCCTCTGGAGTGTTTACGCTTGTGGCTACGGTTTGCATTCGCATTTTCCTAATGTTAGACTAGTAGTGCATGGTTCCTTCGCCCTGCTACTAAGTAAGTGCGTCGTGCGACACTATGAGCTGTGATGTTAGCGTGGAATGCTTTTACATCTGTCCACGGTTATTTGTAGCGTGAGCTGCATGTTCGGAACAATGGCGGCCGGCTGTTGCTGAATTGACTGGTTTGCCTTTTCGGTTCACGAGTGATTTTCCAGGAGACTCCTGAACTCAAAGAGTTTTGAGGTATTTTATAGAGATAGCTGCCCGACTAACTATCCCGTCTCCTCTTAGTGACCACCGCCTGTGTTGGTCCACGGCTGCTTATTCAACATATGAACAGCTAACCTCTAGACAAAATATCTAGAGGCAAATCCATCAGCCTCCACCTGATGGAGGCGCCTAGTAGGAGGACAGACTCCTACCCCAGCTGAAATGTATTCTATATACAAGTGCTGTTATGGTCATTCTAAATGATTGTATGCAATAATAAATATATATTTGTTTCAGTTATCTTTTATTAAAAACGTCACTATATTTTCAGATTGCTGGGGCTCTGACAGTGACAATGAATATAGTCATTCCTGCTAGTGCAATACAAACCGCACTCCTTCCAACGAGCTATAATTTCTTTCCGTCCTATCTTGTTAATGGAACATTGGTGCTAAATCCAGTATTTAAACCCCCCAAAAAAAAGCTGCTGAGACATGTATCAATGAGATTTGATTATTTGTTTCTATTTCTTGTATACGTGTGTATCAGTGACAAAGAATTATGACATATTCATCAATTTTAATCATCATCATTATCCCAGCACCTACTTATCTTACCAATCATTAAAATTCCTCTCCCCCTCTCCTACATCCACACTCACCACTAACAATATCCTGTCTTCTGCCGGTTACATTTCTTCTCCTTTCTTTTTTTTCTGGTTTTATTTTTGTTAATTTTTGTTTTGTTTTGTTTGGTTGGGGGGGGGGGGGGGGGGGGGGGGGGAAAGGGGTCTTCTTTCTTCTTCTTCTTCTTCTTCTTTTTCCTTCTTCTTCTTCTTCTTCTTCTTCTTCTTCTTCTTCTTCTTCTTATTCTTATTATTATTATTATTATTATTATTATTATTATTATTATTATTCTCCCCCTCCTGCTCCTCCTCCTTCTTCTTCTTCTTCTTCCTCTCTACTCTCTACAGCAGAGGTTCTCAACCAGTGGGAATTCCCCCTGGGGGGGGGAGAGAATTTTAGGGTTTCCAGGGGGAATTAAAATTATGTTAAGATCGCATTAATACAACAACCGATTACTTGATATTGTTTTTCCCTTCATACTGTACGGTTTTGTACGTCTCACCCTTCTAAAATTCAATTTATAAAGTACGTAGACCCACAAATCATGTTTGATGTAGACGTCTTGACTTGTTTTAGTATGTGCTATTAAATTTAGCTTCCATTATAACGTATGCTATGTGGGGGCGGGTTCGGGACTTTTAGGTAGGAAATATGAAAGGGGGAATGACGTTCTGAAAATATGGTGAAGGGGGGCACGGGCCAAAAAAGGTTGAGAACCACTGCTCTACAGCAACCTCACTGCGATAGATGCAAGCCGTGTTTCAGGCTCAAGTGATCATAACGTCAGCACATAGGACTTGAACGTTAAAACCTGGTCTTCTAAAGAATTCACTACCAATAAAAACAATAACAACACCAACAACAACAACAACAAACACAATTTATGTATGGTTTTTGCCGTCAATAAGAACTAATTTTGTCTGTGTTTTGTGTTCCCTAAAGAGCAAGATTATAGTGACAACGGATAGAGTTGACGAACTTTCTAGCTTGAGATAGGATCCGAATGAATCATGTTAAACTGTCATATACAGCATTTAGTACCTTGCGGAATGCGGGAAGAGGGTGGGGTGGACTGAGGAATGGCCGCCTGGCTAGTGTAGTCGCCGCGAACTTTGCAGGTAAGAGTTTTCTTTTTGCCTCCCACGAAAACAAAAATCCACACCTTACAGAGGATTCGAACCAGGTCTCCCGAAAAAAGAATCCTGTATTCTAACCAGTCGTCAAGCCGCTCCTCATACGAATGAGTGTACGTACCAAATCACACAGTCTTCGATATTTCTTCCATTGATGTGGGTTCTCAGTGGATGGTTGCGAAAATTTGTAGGAGGAAATATGGAAAGTAAAGGCGTCCAGTGTCATCGAGTGTCGATTTGTTAAAACAAATGATAACAGCAACAATACATCAATAGTACGATTTATGACGTGAGCACTGATAGTTTTGTTTACATCCTCCTATGTAAATATATACCTACTGAATCAAAATCATTGAAGTGACAGATATAGCGTAGTGGTTATACTCACTTGTGATCTAGTAACAACGGACAAAGACTGCCATGGGCTGATTGATGTTCTCTCTTTGTGGTTCGATGCTGCACTGGCTTGTTTAATCACTGTTCTTGTTCAGTCGCTGGCATAATCGACTACTCGTTCATCTAGGTTAATCATATAATGTCCACATTCTCACATAGGCGCCAGCTCTCGCTTCTGGCTCTCAAACGTATGTAAATATACCAACTTGTCAACACTTGAAATGCTTATAAAAATAACGCCGGACAAGTGCGTCCTAACTCGATATAATCTTTATTATAGGGACAGTGTCTCAGCGATTCACACAAACATGCTGGCAATTCATTAATTAACCATATTCGCATCTACATTGTGCCCTTTCGTTCTGTCACTCTCAACCAGATACGGAATTATCGTCAGGCCTGCCATTGCATTATTTCACACTCACTTGTAGTCAACACTTGTGTTGTATATACATATACATCTTACTCACGCTACAGCTGCTTGTCGGGCTATTCTCTAGGTATCTTCTCAATGGTCGGTTAACTTTGACAACGGCCAGTTAGTCCTGCTTGTGCTTCATGTCCAATTTTTCTACTATTAAACCGTGTATCGTGCCCTATATCCTTTCCGTTTGTTCTTGGTAGATATATTCGCATGTTCCTTCATCGTATAATTGAACTGTCTCTTCCCGATGTTGACGATTCAGAATTAGCCTCTCAGAAGCCTCTCAGAATTCTGCCGTGAATGGTCTTCCTTCTTGCCGTCCTTTCTTGATCTCCTCGTCTGTCCGTTTTTTACGTCGTCGTTTCTAAGTAATTGCTTGTGCGTTGAGTGTGTGCGCTATACTTTTTCTTTTAACTTCCCGATAATCTATATATGTACGTGCATATCTATATCTATATCTATATCGATATCCTGCGACACATGGCAAAGACATTAATAGGGAACGATGAAGTGACAAGAGCAGTACTAATGTAAATGTGTACAACATAAATCAACGTCTTCAAACGTTTCAAAGGAAGAAATCTCTCATTATCTATTCTTTTAATTCTGTAGTAATCATACATTATAGAGCTACATATTCTGTCTGAAAGGTATATAACACTGTACAAGAGCCGTTGTTGTTACAGTTAAATCCGTGTGTGTGGCTTGTGCGCCAAAATTATGAAGACTACTTCAGTTATCATTTTCCTCAGTTTGCTCTCGGTAAATATCTATTAATTTTGGGTTATAGTGTAATATATAATGTCTTGTCTACAATAGCATGTAATACAATTGGCATAGAGTAAACATATTTAAGTATATTGTAATTTCAATATTTGTAGGTTGATGAACAGACAGTCACACTGACAGACAGGTAGGTTGGTAGACAGATAGGTAGGCATTTGGGTAGGTAAGTAGGTAGACGGAATAGACAGCATGTAGATATATAGGTAGACAGACCGATAGACAAGTATGCAGGTAGACAGACAGAGAGACGCACGAACGGACCGACTAACGGACGGACGGACAGACAGATAGACAGACGGCCCGACAAACAAAATAGACTGACTAACCGATACGTAAATCCGATCACTCAAAACACCCTTCATCTAACCACCGGTCTCCAGTCACCAGGTATTTATTCAAGTCTCACTTGTTCCAAGTACTTATTCAATTATTTTACCTAAAAGATTGATACGAATGCAGGATCGTGTCAAAGCTACAGTTGGCCGAGCATTAAATGCCACTGTGTTAGCTTGTAGATATAGAACGGCCTCTAGACCAACCCCAGCCGAGAAAGAACCGGAGCCTCCGAATGCAAAGTCGTATCTGTGCAGTACAGGTAGCAGCCAACCTAAATGGACAGAACGGCCAGACAGATTGGATAAACATTAACAGAAAACATCCCGAAGTGGGTGGGTAAACAAGTAAACGATGTTCTGGAAATCCATTTAAACAAATCCATAGCCAACACCAGCATCCCCAAGAGCACGCCACCTGTGGACTAACAATGAGGATGTGTTCCGCCGGTTGTAAATCAGTAAAGGAGCCGTTTCCGGTATATAATGCTAGCTCCATATTTGTAAAGACTATTATATGCACGGTGGTTTTACACTAACCGTCATTACCTTCCGGGACATTTGTTGACACTCAACACTGCGCTGATCTAGAAGCTAATATTAATTTTTAAAATGCGCCATGATAAGGATCCGATGCAATGACTACCAGCAGGCAGGCATGCATGCTAGATACTGCGTTACCTGAGATCCATTCCGTGGTTTGTGCACCACACAAAATCTAAGCATGTTGAAATGTCCAGAGGATGCCGCAATGGAGGTATGTAATCTTCTGTCAAATGAAGATTATTTTATGCAATAAGTCTGTAACATTGGAAGTTAGGAAAGGAATTCTTGCACGCTACATAGAACTAGTTCTAACATATGGCTGCGAATCCTGGACAATTAGTAAATACGCGGGAAAAAATCCATAGAAGGTTTGGAGGTATGGTTTCATAGAAGAATGCTGAAAATTCCTTGGACTGCCAAAATGAATTAATCTGGATATTTTGAGGGAAGTGAAGTTGCAAAAATAAATTATCACAAACATTCTTTATTTTTGGGCCACATTATAAGAAGACACAAGCTGGAACAGCTTGTAACAACTGGACAGATTTGTGGAAAAAGAGATAGAGGACGAAAGCGAGAGAACATGTTTGACAGCCTTGTTTGATGGCACAGAAGTGAGCTAACACACGAATTGACGCATATTGTTTGTGATCGCAAAATGTGGAGAAACATGATCGCCCATGCCAGTCGGCAAGGCATTTGATGTTGATAGCGAATTATTAACTTGTGTATGTTATTGTTAGTTAGTTAGTTAGTTAGTTAGTTAGTTAGTCGACAGATCATCCTCATTGAACATCGAACCATTCAGTCCATAAGTGCTCGGATCCCCTCCTCAGCAAATCCCGCAGGTTTAGCGGCTAACGACGCCAGTTCTGTGTTGGTTTATCAATCTTCTTTGGCTTCCTGCGGAGTGTTCTTGTTTGGCCACCCCTCTTTTAATTTGCTGTTCTCGCAGTCTGGCCATGGTTGTAGATTCACAGTCATCACTTGGTTCACGCAAGAGTCTTACTTCTCGTAGAGCATTCAGAATGTCAGCCTGGTCCATGGCGCGTCCGCCCTCCACAGTAGCCTCACCTGCGAGCTTGTCAGCCCGCTCATTTCCTTGTACTCCCGCATGCCCTGGCACGAAGATGAAACTAATCTTTGTCAGCCGAGACCGCTCCAGAGGCAGCAAACATTTTCTTCGGATCGACCCCTCCTCAATTCTCTTGATCATGTTCATTGAGTCGCTAAGGAAACATGCCCTAGTGAATGTCTGTGTCTCGAGCCATGTTATTGCTTACTTACTGCCATGACTTCCATAGTCAGGCTACTTGTGGTTTCAGTGAAAGCACCAGAGTCCTCCTTCACAATTCTCCCTCCGGCCCGAGCTGTAAAGGCCCATGAGCTTCTCACATGTCGGACGACCGACCCATCTGTGTAGATGACCGCATCACCGTCTAGCGAATTCTCGAAAATCAACGCTTGTACTTCAGCCTCCACAGCAGCCGGATTTTCTTGTCTGCATTTTCTATCTAGTTGGATGCAAACTGAAAAGGATGTGCAGAAATCTGTTGGCACTTGCACCCACTCCTCGCCAGGTTCTAAGTCCTCAAGTGAACACACCTGTTGAAGAATGTCTTCGGCTTGACCCATCCACGACCGTCCTCTTTTTAACCTGCTGCCCTTCACCTTCCTAATTTCACTATGCAGTGGATGTTGTGTGTTTGCGTTAACTCTGAGGTAGGCGCGTGCCCTGCAAACTTGTATTCTCTCTTCAATGGTTGGAAAGTCAAGAAGGTAGCGCATCGCCCTGCATGCTGTATCTCTTGTACATCCAAGAATAATGCGCATAGCTTCATTCTGTATCCTTTCCATCCTTTCTATCTGCTTACGGCTGAGAGTCAGGATTGCCATTGCATACTCCAAAACAGACATGACCAGCCCCTCGTACAGAAGACATAGATGGCGCTGCTCACAGTTTGCTGCCGCCATCACCCGCATCGCAGCCAAACCCCGCTTGGCCTTTGTTATCACCTGGTCTATGTTAGTTAGTTAGTTAGTTAGTTAGTTAGTTAGTTAGTTAGTTAGTTAGTTAGTTAGCTAGTTTGTTAGTTAGTTAGTCGACAGATCATATTCATTGCACATCGAACCATTCAGTCTATAAGAGCTCGGATCCCCTCCTCAGCAAATCCCGCAGCGTGTAGTGGCTAATGACACCAGTTCTGTGTTGGTTTATCAATCTTCTTTGGCTTCCTGCGTAGTGTTCTTGTTTGGCCACCCCTCTTTTAATTTGCTGTTCTCGCAGTCTGGCCATGGTTGTAGATTCACAGTCATCACTTGGTTCACGCAAGAGTCTTACTTCTCGTAGAGCATTCAGAATGTCAGCCTGGTCCATGGCGCGTCCGCCCTCCACAGTAGCCTCACCTGCAGGCTTGTCAGCCCGCTCATTTTCTTGTACTCCTGCATGCCCTGGCACGAAGATGAAACTAATCTTTGTCAGCCGAAACCGCTCCAGAGGCAGCAACTATTCTCTTCGGATCGACCCCTCCTCTATCCTCTTGATCATGTTCATTGAGTCGCTAAGTAAACATGCCCTAGTGAATGTCTGTGTCTCGAGCCATGTTATTGCTTTACTTACTGCCATGACTTCCATAGTCAGGCTACTTGTGGTTTCAGTGAAAGCACCAGAGTCCTCCTTCACAATTCTCCCTCCGGCCCGAGCTGTAAAGGCCCATGAGCTTCTCACATGTCGGACGACCGACCCATCTGTGTAGATGACCGCATCACCGTCTAGCGAATTCTCGAAAATCAACGCTTGTACTTCAGCCTCCACAGCAGCCGGATTTTCTTGTCTGCATTTTCTATCTAGTTGGATGCAAACTGAAAAGGATGTGCAGAAATCTGTTGGCACTTGCACCCACTCCTCGCCAGGTTCTAAGTCCTCAAGTGAACACACCTGTTGAAGAATGTCTTCGGCTTGACCCATCCACGACCGTCCTCTTTTTAACCTGCTGCCCTTCACCTTCATAATTTCACTATGCAGTGGATGTTGTGTGTTTGCGTTAACTCTGAGGTAGGCGCGTGCCCTGCAAACTTGTATTCTCTCTTCAATGGTTGGAAAATCAAGAAGGTAGCGCATCGCCCTGCATGCTGTATCTCTTGTACATCCAAGAATAATGCGCATAGCTTCATTCTGTATCCTTTCCATCCTTTCTATCTGCTTACGGCTGAGAGTCAGGATTGCCATTGCATACTCCAAAACAGACATGACCAGCCCCTCGTACAGAAGACATAGATGGCGCTGCTCACAGTTTGCTGCCGCCATCACCCGCATCGCAGCCAAACCCCGCTTGGCCTTTGTTATCACCTGGTCTATGTGCTCATTATAAGCAAGGCTTCGATCAAACCGTATCCCCAGGTAATCATTGCCTGCGTTCTTTCCACCGTCTCTGAACACAGCATTACAGTTGGTGTTGGAGTGTTGACAATATGATTATTCAACGAGAACCAAGTCACTGTTGCCTTTGTTGGGTTGACCATTGCCCCAGCTTCATCACACCAAGTACTTATGCGATTGAGTTCGGTTTGTAGTTCCACAGCAACCTGCTCTCTATCCTTACCCTGACGATACACTAAAACATCATCGGCATATGACAATGTCCTGCCAGGTCCAGTGATCTGCTCACTGGTGATTCTCACTGTGTAGGCGTTGAACAGTACCGGAGATAATGGTGATCCCTGTGGTAGGCCAGGATATATTGTTGTTGGTTCCGAAGTCCAACTGCCACATCTAAAAACTACTTTCCGTTGGAAGAGGGCTGCAGCGATCCAACTAAGGAGGAATGGACTTACTTTTAGTTCAAGAAGCTGAAGCATTAAAAAATCCAATGGTACTCTGTTGTATGCGTCCTCAAGATCAATCGCTGCAGCAAAGGTTTCAATGCCTGAGTGGAAACCTTCATAGACATCATGGGCAAAGACTGCTGCATTGGTCCAGGTTTCTCTTTTTGGACGGTACCCACCCAGGGTAGGTGGGAAAACACCTTGCCTCTCTAGCTGGCTTGATATTTTCCTGGCAATTACCTTCTCCAGCAGCTTGCCTATTGTATTCTGCATGGTTATAATTCGATATCCCTGAATTTTTTTGTGGTCTTTGTCAGGCTTCGGCAAGGGAATCAGATAGCTGTGTAACCACTCCTCCTTGATGCTAGCACTCCTCTATACTGTTGTTGTACATGTCTGCTAGTTTCTCTAGCTCATAGTCGGTACACCTATTGATGTCGTCATATCTTATGCCATCAGGCCCTGGAGCGCTGATTTTTGATCGTCGAAGTACAGCCTTGATTTCTTTCACTGTCACTGTGTCTTCATCCGAAGTGTTCTGGGCCTTGCACCTGTCTGAGGTGACCTCCTTGGCCAGATTTCGGCCTCCCATGTCTGTATGGTTGCTCTGCTCTAGATAGCGTTCAAAGAGGGCTTTGCCCTTGTCCTCGTCAGTCCTCTGCCAGATGAGGTCAGCACCTTGGAAGTCAGAAATGCTCTTATTCTTGACTACACCACTCATGCTTTTATGTAGTCGCCAGAGCAATTTCAGTGACTTGTCTTTGCTTACTCTTTGACACACCTCTGCCCATTTTTCGCTTTTAACCACCTTGACCAGTTTCTGTTATTGTATTGAAGTAGACGATGCTGATTTATATGTTTAGTATGCACCTGGGTATCTGCAACGTAATAGTCCTTCTGTTCTTTCTTATTTCCCCCTTTATCCCCAAACTGGGCATAGGTCCTCAATCAAATTAGTCCAAGCCTCCCTCTCCTTACTTATCCCATGCAGCTCTGTGCACGTCCTCCTCATATTCTTTATTTCTGTTTCTACTCCTCTTCTCCGTGTGCTTGTTAGTCTTCCACTATTTATTTAGCCTCTTTAGCCACAGGGAGTCTCTGTGGCGAAGTGGTCAAGCCGTTTAACTCGAGCTCCGAAGGTTGTGGGTTCGATTTCACGAATTAAATTTTTCGGAGACTCCTGTGGCTCGTCGCTAGAGCTACGGAGTTCGTGCTTTGCAGCGACGCTTTCCGCGCTGCAGAAAGAGACCGAGCCATATGGGATAAAACCCGGTGCAATGAAGTCGACCCTGTCGACTTTTAAGCGACTTTTAAAAAAAAATTTTTTAGCCTTGCAGATTCCAAACAATCTCCTGTTTAAGTGTAGTTAGTATTCAGAAGTTTTCTAAATATATGCCCTATCCAACGACAGCGTCTTGCTTGTTTTAACCTCTTGATTCACTGGTATTTGTCAAATTCTCTCCATGAAATCCACATTGGTGTACTGGTATTTGTCAAATTCTCACCATGAGAGCCAGGTTGTTTCACTAGTAAATTATTATATTCTCTCCATGAGATCCACGTTAGTTCACTGGTATTTGTCAAATTCTCTGCATGAGATCCACATTTGTGATTGTGTCGTTACATTTTATTCCTTCTATTTTGTGCAGACACCAATTAGTGAATGTTTGTGGTTTATTTGTAGTCGTTTTCGTTGTTCTCCATGTTTCTGACAGTAATACTGATTTAATGTTAGAATTGAATATTCTGAGTTTTGTGTTTAGTTTCTTTTGACTTTCACAAATTTCCTAGTGTCATAGCGTTCCCCTTGCCACCTGCATTCCTATTATGTTATCTATATTTGTTCTACCCTCTGTATCTACGTCGCTACCTAAATAAGTGTATGATTACATCTCTTCCAGTTACTCAAGGGAGTGAGATAAGGCTTGTATTTGCTTGATATATGACAGGTTTTATATTTTGCAATACATTGTTTATGTGTTCAATATTTTAAAGTGTGTGTTATGTGTTGTGTGTGTGTGAGTTTGTGTGTGTGTGTGTTAATATTGGTATTGCTTGCCTGCAGGAGACTAAACTTGCCGAAGATGGGTCACTCGGTGAAAACTTATGTACCTTTTTTTCGGGGGGTGAGGGAGTGGGGTGGGGGAGGGGGGTAGAGAGCAGGAAGTAAAAAGACAACACGGAGAGGGCTTTGCATTGATGAATTCACTATTGAGAATTATTGAAATTCCAGCTGGCGGAAATAAAAGATTATTTCCCTGCAAATAAAAGATTATTTCCCTGCATTTAGCAACCACCTGTGGCTATGCAATCATTATCACTGCACATGCGCTGACTGACACTCACTTCCTCTGTTGGTGTGAAAGATTCCTTCTTTGAGCAGTTAGACTCTGTAATCATGGCAGTACCACATTCTCTCTACATGTATATTCTCGGTGATTTTAATCTTGTGTTCTCGAGTTCATGGTCTGTGTGCCTTGGAAAATATAACATTGGCCGCATGAATGACAATGGGCAAATGTTGCTGGAGTATTGCACCATAAACGACCTATGTATTACAAACTCTTGTTTTAAAGCAAAAGAGCGGCATAAAGTCACATAGAAACACCCAAGATCATTGATATCAGCTAGACATCATCACACGGAGACAACATGTGTATCAACCCTCATTAACTTGAAGTTACTGCAGTGCTGATTGTGATTCTGATCATTCTCTAGTTGTTGCAAGGCTTAGACTGAGACCAAGGAGAATCTACACGACTAAACATAAATCTAGCCCCAGGATTAATATTATTATTACCCACGTTCATGATAAGTGCTTTGAGTTCCAACAGTAGCTTGAAGACGCTTTCAATGATCTACTTCTTCTTTTTCTTCTTCTTCAGCGTTCCTAGCCATTGAGGTTCCTTGCTGCAGATACAATCAGTCTCCATTCGTCTCTCTGGTGGACCTTCTCTTGCCAGTCGTTGATTCCAAGTGCTTGTAGGTCTGTAGATGTATTATCTCTCCACCGCCTTCTTGGTCTACCTCGGGGTCTATGGTCATTTATTTCCTGAGTGTAAGCGAGTTTTGTTTCCCTATTATCTTCCATTCTTTCTATATGCCCCAGCCATTGTAGTCTATTAGCCTTCAGATACCAGTGATTAGCGGGAGACTTAAACAGATCATAAATGTCTTTGTTACTTCTTCTTTTCCACTCTCCACTTTGTGTATCCCTAATGGGTCCAAAGATGCGTCTTAAAATTTTGTTCTCAAAGGTTTGTAACAAGGCTTCGTCTCCTTTCGTTGTACTCCAAGTTTCAGAGCCATACAGCACAACTGGTCTGATCAGTGTTTTGTATATTGTGATTTTGGTGTTACGAGATAGCGCCTTTGATTTTAGTAGATGTTGTAGTGCATAGTATATCTTATTTCCAGAGTTGATTCTAGTTTGTATTTCTTCCCTTATGATGTTGGAGCAGTTGAAGATTGTACCCAGGTATTTGTATGTTTCCGTTCTTTTAATGGTCATATTATCTATTTGTATGTGGCCAGAGTTTTTAGCCATTCCGTCTCTTGAAATTACCATATATTCTGTCTTATCTTGGTTGATAACCAGCCCCTATCTGTTGGGCTTTTTCCTTTAAGTGAGTCAATATTTCCAATGTCTTTTGTTCACTTTGCCCTATAATATCTATATCATCTGCATAACCAAGCAGCTTGGATGTTCCTCCAATATCACATTCCTCCTTTACCTTCCTTACAACTTTCTCTAGAGCCAGATTGAAGAGTAGCGGCGATAGTGCATCACCCTGTTTCAAGCCAGATGTTATTTGGAAGGGGTCTGATTTCCTCCTTTATATGTTACTATATTATAAGTATCTTCCATGCATAGTCTGGTCATGTTGATTAACTTCCTTGGTATTCCAAATTCCTGCATAGCATTCCATAGACTATTCCTATGGACACTATCATAAGCCTTTTTAAAATCCACAAAAATGTTATGGAGATCTCTTTTATATTCCCAATGTTTCTCGGCTATTTGTCGTAAGATAAATATCTGATCTATTGTTGATCTGTTTTGTCTAAAACCCGCCTGGATAGTCACCTAATATGTCTTCTGAATATGGTTTTAGTCTATTTAGTAATACTGCGGATAGTATCTTATAGCTTGTGGACAGTAGTGATATTCCTCTATAATTTCCACATTGGAAACGTGTCTCCTTTCTTAAAGATAGGTATCAATAATGACTCTTTCCAGTCATGGGGTAATTCTTCTGTCCTCCAGATTTTTATTATTAGTTCGTATAGCTTTAGATGTAATGCATGGCCACCTGCCTTTATAAATTCAGCAGCAATTCCATCAGTCCCAGTTGCCTTATTGTTTTTAAGTCGTGTGATTACATGTAGGATTTCTTCAAATGTAGGTTCTTCAATTTGTGGTTCGCATGTTAGAACCTCTTCCTGTGAGAAAATGTTACTTGGAGCTTCACAATTTAGTAATTCAATAAAATATTCTTTCCATGTGTTGCTCATTTCCTCATTGGTATTTATCATATTCCCATTTTTATCTTTTAAACCATATGTGTTTTGTTGGTGCCCTCGTTTCATTGACTTCAGTTCTTTAAAAAGTTTTCTGGATTCATTTTTCTGGTGATTAGTTTCCATCAATGGTACATCAGAAAATTGTACAGAAAATGAGAAGTGGGGTGTGTATAAGGAAATTCTTCATAAAACAGCGGTAGGGGTGTATGGCACTGTGGGCCATAGAGGCACGACTGGTTTGTAGCAAACAGCCAGACACTGCAGCCCTTGATTGATAAACAGAAGATAGTTCTCTTAAGAAACAAGGAAAGAACAACGCGAAACACTCTCAGTGAGCTCAAGCTAGGAAGGATGTGCAAAAGGCTGCCAGGCAGTTATGCGAGTACATTCAAAATGCAAGTGATGGGAGAAAACATCAGAAGCATGTATGAAGGAATAAAGAAAGCACGTGGTCTAATAATCAAAAGAAGTGCACCAATGAACACCATGACTGGAGACATCATCACTGATAAAAAAAACAGCAGATGGAACCAACTTTATTTTGGATAGATGGGTAAAGCTCTATTTGGAGCTTTACGCAAGCGAGACCAAACTAGCGGATGATGCCCTCAACGCCATAGAGGCCCTACCAACTCTTGACCACCTGGACACACTTCCCACCATAACAGAAGTTAAGTGTGCTATAAATGAACTTGCATCTGGCAAGGCTCCAGGTAAGGATGGGATTCCAATAGAGGTTATCAGGAGTGGGCAAGACACACTCACTCTACAGATCCACCAGCTAATAGAGCTATGCTGGCGAGAAGGACAAGTCCCACAGGATTTCAAAGATTCAAGCATCATAACACTGTACAAGAACAAGGGCGATCGGAGCGACTGCAACAACTATAGGGGTATCTCACTTCTGTGTATTGTTGGAAAAGTATTTGCCAGAATTGTTCTGCGCAGACTTCAAGTCCTAGGAGATCAAGTCTACCCCGAATCACAGTGTGGCTTTCGACAGAACCGGTCTACCATTGATATGATATTCTCATTGTGACAAATGCAAGAAAAATGCCGTGAACAGAATCAACCACTGTTTATTGCCTTCATCGACCTCACAAAGGCATTTGATTTGGTCAGTCGTGAGGGTCTGTTCAAGGCACTAAAGAAGATTGGCTGCCCACCAACTCTTCTGTCCATTGTGGAATCGTTCCACACAGGCATGAAGGGTATAATCAAGTTTGATGGTGCAACTTCTGAAGAGTTTGAAATCAAGAGTGGAGTTAAGCAAGGTTGTGTACTAGCTCCCACCCTCTTTGGAATATACTTTTCACTTCTACTGAAATATGCCTTTCGTGATCAGGATGGTGGTATATACATTCATTCACGCTCAGATGGCGGCCTCTACAATGCTCAGAGATTGAAGGCCAAGACCAAAATTAGGAGGGTACTGATCAGAGAGTTGCTTTTTGCAGATGATGCTGCAGTTACGACCCACTCTGAGGAAGAATTGCAATGTCTACTATCTGCATTCTCCAATGCTTGTTCTGAATTTGGTTTAACAATTAGTAAAAAGAAGACACAGATTATGTCACAAGGTGCATATGGGGTACCATCAATCTTTATTGACGACGCCAAACTAGAGATGGTAGACCATTTTACATATCTGGGATCAGTGGTAAATAGCAAATTATCCCTAGATCAGGAAATCAACATCCGGATTGGTAAGGCAGCAACAACAATGAACAGGTTAAGAAAGAGAGTCTGGGAGAACAGGAAGCTTACTGCCAAAACAAAAGTCCTTGTCTATCAAGCCTGTGTCCTTAGTACTCTTCTTTATGGCAGTGAAACCTGGACAACTTACTCACACCAAGAGAAACGTTTAAACAGCTTTCATATGCGGTGTCTGCGAAGAATTCTTGGCATTAAGTGGCAAGACAAAATCACAAATACTGAAGTATTGGAAAGATCAGGTTGTGTGACTATTTGTTCCATGCTCAGTCTTCGTAGACTTAGATGGAAAGGACACATTAGGAGAATGAATGATGATAGAATCCAAAGGATATCTTTATTGGCGAATTGCAGATGGGTATGAGATCTCGGGGTCGGCCTCTACTGTGATACGAATGTGTGTATATGCGTGTGTGTATGTGCGTGAGTGAGTGTGTGTGTGTGTGTGTGTGTGTGTGTGTGTATGTGCGCTCGCGGGAAAGGATTTGTACTGGCATTGATATTGCACACTGGGAGCAAATCGCCACTGAACGTGTTCCACAGAGGGCAAAGATCAGAAATGGAATAAAGTCAACGGCGAAAATGATTGCAGATAGGTCACACATACAGCATGTGAGACGTAAGATGGTGCGTGATGGTCGAAATGACCATGTGCTCACATGCATCCATTGTGGACGATCATTTACAGCGCGAATTGCTCTGATCATTGACATTTGCTGCCGCCATGGGTTGTAGCTATGCCTTTTTGATACACTATGTAACAAACAAAATATAGAATCCATTTTGCTGTATGGCTGTTAATCTTGGAATGTAAATGAACAAATTAAGAAAAGATTGGAAGCATCAGAGATGTGTTTCCTGAGACGAATGTCGCGAATTCCTTGGACTGCCAAAGTAACTAACAATGAATGCCTGAAAGAGGCTAATGAACCTAGAACATTATATACAGAAATAAGAAAGAGACAAACAACTTTTTTTTTGGTCATGTGATGAGAAGAGAGGCATTGGAGAACATCGTGACAACTGGAAGATGGAGGGGAAGAGAGGCAGAGGCAGACCAAGAGAAATGATGCTGGATGGATTGCGACTGTGGCATGGAGGAATATCAACGACAGAGTTGATCCAGAAAACCAAAGACCGAGATCTGTTGGAAGTCATAATCACCTACGCCAGTCGGCATGACACTTGAGGATGATGATGCAACAAACCATCGTCGTTCAGGACTTCAAGGTGCCAAAGTATATATATATATATATATATATAATATATATATATATATATATATATATATATATATATATATATACTAGTTGACCCGGCCGGCTTCGTCCAGCCCTTGGCGGGTATCCATCTATCTATCTATCTATCTATCTATCTATCTATCTATCTATGTTCGGCCCGTTTCCGTTAAAAATATAGATAGAATAGAAGAATAGATAGATTGATAGTAGAAAATATGATTGGAAGAGATCTATCTAAAGTAAACTTACCAAGATATCACGAACAGCCAATAAATGGTGGGCGGTGGGTTGACTGCAGAGTACTGCAAACGATATGCAACTAACTTTCTCTCACAAAAAATTACTTTTTTTTTTTAACGAACGAAAATCTTTCGCAGGCCCGTCCTACATTCTGCCCTTCTTCTCTATTTCCTCTCATACATTCTTTCATTCAACATCTCTTATGAAGCAATTCTTTGACAACAAAAGAACAATAAGCATTAAAATGCATGAAAAGTAACTCGTTGAGGAAATGTTTAACATGGGCATCATAAATACCCAACGTGGGTGTAACGCGCCATACATATGAGAATGTTAAAAAAAATTAATGTGCTGTTGAAGAAAAATAAAAAGATGAGTTAGAAAATTTTCACTATTTAAATAGATGCATTATTTTTATGAAAACTTTGAAAATGCCTTAAAGATTATATCATTATTTATTATAACTCATATGCCTGTAAATAACTGTAGACAAAGAGTTTATAAATCTTTAAAAACAATGCAAGAATCTATACATAAAATATATAGCAATGCTATTAAAAGTCATGCCCATTGAAATAACTTTTCTTAAGTTAAGTCCCCTCGCTATATATAAATGATAATGTAAATTTAAATATTAAATTTTAGTAAGTAAATAGCGGATTCTACACTAACAATCTATGACAGTTGGCTGCACGGGAATGAAAAGAACACATGTAGAAAATTTCATCTCAATCGGATGGACCGTTATCGAACGCATCAAATACATCCCTATACACATACATACATCGTCTTATATATATATATATACATCCCTATACACATACATACATCGTCTTATATATATATATATATATATATATATACACACACACACACAAAAGGCAATGAATAAATCACCAATGATCTAGAAGTAGATTGTGAGCTTTACTATAACACGATTACAAGTAAACAAAATGGAAGTTGCGGCTAAAGCCAT
>JACEFZ010028245.1:192500-194392 GCA_014155875.1 Cepaea nemoralis
AGGAGGAGGAGGAGGGAGAAGGAGGGATGAGGAGGAGGAGGGAGAGGAGGAAAGAGGAAGGAGGAGGAATGTGAAGGGAGGAGGAGGGATAGGGAGTGAGGGGGAGGGGAAGAGGAAGAGGGTAGGAGGAAGAGAGTGGAGAGGAGGAGGGAGGAGGTAGAGGGAGGAGTAGGAGGGAGGAAAAGGGAGGGATGGAGGAGAGAGGAGGAGGAGATAGGGAGGTAGGAGGAGTGGAGTGGGAAGATTGGAGGAGGAGGAGGAGGAGAATGAAGGAGGGAGGAAGAAGGAGTAGGAAGAGGGAGGAGGGGGGAGGAGGGAGAGGGAGGAAGAGGGAGGAGGAGGAAGGAGGAGGAAGAGGAAGGCAGGAGGAAGAGGGAAGAGGAGGAAGGAGGAGGATGGAGGAGGGAGAGGGAGGAGGGGAAGAGGAAGAGGGTAGGAGGAGGAGGGAAGAGGAGGAGAAGAAGGGAGAAGGAGGGAGGAGGAGAAGGAGGAGGAGGGAGGAGGGGAGAGGAAGGAGGGAGAATGAGGAGGGGAGGAAGGAAAGGGAAGTGGAAGAGGAGGAGGAGGGAGGAGGAAGAGGTAGGGGGAGGAGGAGGTAGAGGGAGGAGGAGGAGGAAGGAAAGGGAGGAGGAAGAGGAGGAGAGGGAGGAGGAGGGTGGAGGGAGGAGGTAGAGGGAGGAGGAGTAGGAGGAGGAAGAGGGAAGAGGGAGAAGAAGTGAGAAGGAGGAGGAGGATGATGATGCGGAGAAGGAGGCAGGAGGAGGAGCGAGGCAGA
This sequence comes from Cepaea nemoralis, assembly GCA_014155875.1. Taxonomy (NCBI): domain Eukaryota; kingdom Metazoa; phylum Mollusca; class Gastropoda; order Stylommatophora; family Helicidae; genus Cepaea; species Cepaea nemoralis. Next base: position 193,276 of record JACEFZ010028245.1, read on the forward strand.
GGAGGAGCAGGAGGCATGAGTGAGGGAGACACGGGAGGACGGAGGGAAGATGAGGGAGGTAGGCGGAGGAGGCGGAGCGCAGGGCGGAGGGTAGTAGGAGTGGAGGGGGATGGAGGAGGAGGGGAGAGGAAGAGGGAGAAGGATGAGGGCGAGAGATGGAGGAGGGAGCGAGGAGAGGGCCATGAGAGGAGGAGGAAGAGCGCAGAAGGGTGGAGGGAGGAGTAGAGGGAGAGAGACGAGAGCGAGGAGAGAGGTCGCCATCCGCATCATACTCGTCTAGGTTCTTCCCTTCTACACGACTGTACGATAACTTCCTTCATCACATAAAAAGCTGAATGTTATCTAATATTGCCGTGGCTATGGAGGAAGATCAGCAGCAGAGTTGATCCAAAAACACCAAGCCTGAGATGACTACGGAGAGCCATGAACGCCTCGCCAGCGGCACGGCACTTGATGATGATGCTTGGCGTTGTGACGATCTGTGTAGTCACGTCATCATTCTCCCCTTTCCTAGCGTTTGGATCGGGGATTCTTTCATCATCATCATCATATATCGTACGTAGGATTTTGGAGGGGGAGAGGGGAGGAGGAGAAGACGCACACAAAACTATGACAGTTGACAGCTCTTGGCAGGACAGAAGGAGTGTGAGAAAATTCTAATTCTCATCGCTAGCCGTCGCGAACAAAGATGACCTACATATATATTACATATATATTACATACCTACACTGTTTTCGAGACTATCGATAGTATCTATATATATACACACCACACTAGCGGACCGGCTCTCTTTTGGCTCCTCGCCAGCTCTGGCGGGATCTTATCTAGCAGTCTGTCTGTCTTGTGCTGTCTGTCTGTCTGCTTGTTGTCTGTCTGTCTGTCTGGCTCGACCGGCATCTTCACACAGTCCATGTGGGGAGCATCTCATTAATGTACTTTCTACGTAGTCATATAAGCTCCCGTCCGACTGTCTGTCTGTCTGTCTTTGTCTGTCCTGTCGTCTGTCTGTTCTGTCTGGCTGGCTGGATGACCGCGCCGGCTTCACCGTCCTGGTGGGGCGCATTAATTATTCATAAAGTATATTAAGCTCCGTTCCCGCCTGTTCTCTGTTGTCTCT
>JACEFZ010028246.1:0-112500 GCA_014155875.1 Cepaea nemoralis
CGTAGTTACATATAATAGAGGTGCTAGTATTGATTTCACATATGAATTAGGGACATCTTAAAGGTACCAGTACTGATTTCCCAAATGAATTAGAGACATCTTACAGGTATTGATTTCACACATAAATTGATGTTTTCAAAGAAGTGATACAATTGATTTCGTGAATTAGTTGCCTCGTACGTGTGCTATTTTCAGTTTAATTGTGTATAATAAAGAATATAGCCTGGCATAAATCTGCCACTCACTGTCCTAGTAGCCTACATTTGGATGTGATATTTGTTGGTTTTTTTTACACTGTTGCTAAACAACAGACATTGATTGCAGAACTTCCAAGATTTATAGCTGTAAATGCACAATGATAGTTGCTGTTGCTGTACGTGCCTCGCAGTTGGACTTCGTTCACTTAAATACGACATGAAGAATATGGAGTTGCGATGACTTTGTTTCCATCCTGGCAGGCAAACAGACACGCATTTCCTTGAGCCGAGTGAGGGCTCCAACCGTGGGTGCATGGTACGGATTCGGAATATCTGCTATCATCAGTATTTGAGTAACTCTCGTTCAGATCAAAGTGTTCAAGATGTGTCGTCCTCGGCAGGCAGGGAGGGCATCGGGGCTTTGATGAGAAATCGCATCCCGAATCCGTTTGTCATTTAGAGCAGGGGTCACCAAACTACGGCGCGCGGGCAGGATCCGGCCCGCGACGTCATTTCATCCGACCCGCCGACGGTAGTCGAACTTTCTTTATTTAACGCATGGAACACGAGATGTTGTGATGTTGTTGTTTGTCCACCAAGAATGACGATGACCATTCATTTTATCCAGTGGTGTTGAAAGTATGGAGCCATGAGTTCTAAGATGGCTGATAAGGCCTATTTTGTATTTTGGCTCGAAATGTTCTTTGAGAATGCGGGCAAAGAATGGAGGCGAATCTCCTGCAGTGGTTTTTCTGTCCAGCCTTTTCTTCACATCTATTGCAGTCCTGGTTGCTTCACAAGTGACTGTACCCTTTTGTAATGATGCACGCTATGAATTACGGTCTTTAGCAGCAGTCTTCCAGGTGTCAAGATGAATTCCAAAAGCTTTTAGTGAGATTTTCAGAGTGCCTTTAAAGAGTTTCCTCTGGTCCGCCTTGGGAGGGTTACCACAACGCAGCTAGCTATAAAAATATTCGTTTAGGGAGCCTGTGATCTGGCATACGAGTTAAGTGACCAGCCAATCGAATCTGATCCTTCATTAGTAGAGTGTGGATACTGGGCATGGACGCTCTTTCTAGAACTTCAGTGTCAGGGATCTTGTCTTTCCATTTAATCTTCAGTAGCTTCCTAAAGCTGATTGTGTGGAAGTGGTTTAATTTCCTAGCATGTCGCTGATAAACAGTCCATGTTTCACAAGCATATTGCAGTGTGAATAATACAACTGCTTTATAGACTTTCACCTTTGTTTGCAGGCTTTTTCAATTTATGTCCCATACATTCTTGTACAGTCTGCCAAAGGCCACGCTGGCATTGGAGATTGATGCATTCACTTCATCATCAATTGTGGCAGCTTGTGACACAGTGCTGCCAAGATAGGTGAATTTGTCCACAACACTTAGCCTATGACCGTTCACCTTATGTTTAGAATAATAGATCATCACGCGTGCGGAGACCTCCTGGCTGCTATGTGTCTTAAATTTACTACTTTCAATTATAAATTATTGTATCTAGATTTTCTTGTTTATTTTAATGTTTGCTTATTTCCCGCCATCCAAAGTACGCCCACGGTTCGTGTTAGCGCCGCCAACGTTCTGACGTTACCATGGTTTCCATGTCAACACACACACACGCGCGCGCGCGCGAGTGCATCTTTCCTTCCCCCAGATGCGTCCGGCTGTCAACACAGGTCCGATGCTCTAGAAATATTTACTTCTTTTTGCCAGTCATCCATTTATAGGTATGCAACAAGGGTGTCTTTTTTTTTTGACAGTGATAGGTAAGTGAACTACAAGTGTGAATAGAGGCAAAAAAGTAAAAAACATAGCATAAAATGCCATAGAGGCCTCCTGTTATTATGAAAATCTTATCCCCAGCTCAGAAGAATTCCCCGGTCAAAGTTTTAATCGAGTTTGTCTCTAGGCCAGTGTTTTTCAACCTTTCTGCTGGAGCAGATCCTTATGCAAATGGTTATGCTGCTCAAGGAACTCTGTGCGATGATCGAAGTGTCCGTCCTACTTTATGTACTAAACCAGTTGGGCAGAAATGTTGCATATAGATGATTTCGGTCTGTTTCGGTGGAACCCTTGGCTGCCATTTGCGGAACCCCGGTTGAAAAACACTGCTCTAGGCTGTTATTTTTTTATGTTGCATATCCCTTACAGTACGTTGCATTTTTATCTGCTGTAGATGTACCAGGCAAGTTTTTACGTTCAGTAGTCTGCCATTGCTTTCTGAACGACCGGCTCACATACCCCCGTAAGTTACCAGCACGGCGCTATCCGCTTACGAATCTCGCGCAGCTGTTTTCCCCACGTGGATATACATGATTTCGAACAACGTCGTTAACTCTTGGCCAAGGAGACCGGCTATTTATTTAGGCAGGCTCTCTTTATATATTTTGCAAACCTTATTATGCGATATATTCTAATTACAAATGTGCCTATAAACTGTATATGTACCTTTGGTGAGCCGTAACTTCACCAGTGGCCCCTAGTCCTCTGCTTATCTTGTGTTTCAATCGGATTTTAATTATGTTTCTAATTCAATGTCTTTTTCATTTTCAAATCCCGTGTACTTAACCCTTCATTATGGGTACTAAGAAAAGAAAAGTGGACGACTAGTTTGACTTTTCAATGAAGAGTGGGAATTAAATTACTTCTTTATGGAAACAAGGGACCAGAAAACCGGTTGCGTAATATCCAGCGAAAGTGTTGCCGTTTTGAAAGAGTACAATCTTCGGCGTCACTACGAAACAAAACATCTATCAACATATTCAAAGTTTTCTGCAAATTTACGTTCTGGGAAATATTAGTCCATGAAACGCAAAGAAATCTCTTCACGAGAAAGTTTGCTGAAAATGAATCTGTCACTCGTATAAGTTACAAAATAGTGCATAAGATTCCAGAAGGAGGAAAACCGTTTACTGATGGCAACTTCATCAAAGGTTGCATGATAGAAGCAGCAAATGATTTTGTTTCATGGGAAAGCCTATTTGTTTGAAACTATCAGCCTTTCTGCAAGTACAGTTGTGCGAAGAACAGAAGAACTTGTAGAGAAAATAGTGTTACAGATACGCGAGAAAACTAGGAACTTGTGATATTCTCTGGCGCTGGATGAGTCTACTGATCTCTCGAGTACGTCACAGCTTCTCGTATTCATTGGTGGTAGTCAATTTTCAGATAACGGAAGAGTTGGCATCCGTTAGCAGCATGCATGGAACAACAACTGGAAAAGACTTTTTCATGGAACTGCAAGACGTTTTGCTATAACCTTCAGTGGAATCAGCTTCGAGGTGTTACAGTTGATGGAGGGAAAAAACATGGCTTGAGTGATGAAGGGTCTGGTGGGGTACATCAGGACTCAGTTGAAAGATTTGCAAATTCGGGGCGCTCTGTTCATACACTGCATCATATATCAGCAAGCACTCTGTGGGAAAGATTTACATATTTCTTGTGTACTGAAACCAGTCGTTTCTGCTCTGGACTTTTTTCACAGACATGCACTCAATCGCCGTCAGTTCAGGGCTTTTTTTGAGGAAATCGATTCTGAATTCTGTGACTTGCCTTATCACACATCAGTGAGATGGCTCAACTGCGGTAAAGTCATGTTGCGTTTTTACAAGCTCCGAAATGAAATAGATGTTTTCCTCACTGAAAATGATAGAGCTGATATACAGCTGTCAGATCCTACCTGGCTGTCAAAGTTGTCATTTTTGGTCGACATTACATCCCACATGAATGAATTGAATTTGAAACTTCAGGGAAATAATAACCTCGTATGTGATCTCTACATAATCATCAAAGGATTTTGGAGAAAGCTGTCATTTTTTAAGCAAAACTTGAAGGAGAAAACTTTTCTCATTTTCACTGCTTTAGAGAGTTTTATGCTACAAACGCCGAAGATGTCAACCTCGATTTTCTGGGGGAAAAAATTATTCGTGACTTGAACAAGCAATTTTTGAAGAGACTTTCTGATCTTGACAGAATTGAGAGTGACATTCTTCTGTTCCAGATTCCGTTTGATTGTAACCTTGATGATGTGTCAGTTGAATTACAGTTGGAGCAAATTGATTTTAAGCAAATGACCTGTTGAAAGAGAAGCACAGAGAAGACAAACTTGTTGAATTTTACCTCTGCTTACCTGATGTTGAGTTTCCGAAACTGAAGAAACTTGCAACTGGTTTGTTTGGAACAACTATGTCTGTGAACAAAAATTTTCAAAAACGAAGTATGTGAAGTCAACACATCGAACGAGATTGACTGATGAACAGTTGAAAGCCATTCTCTTGATTGGATGCAGCAGTTCCAAACCAAACAGTGATGATATCTTGAAAGCCAAAAATCAGTTTCACAAATCTTACTAAACTTTTTTGCTGCTTAGTTTGTGAGATTCGGATACGTGCACACTAGGTGTGATGTAACTATCTTTTTGCTAGCGTCGTCTTCTTTGATAACTTTTGTTAGTAAATAAATATGTTGGTTGTCTTTTTTTCCTTTGTGTGTGTATGTGTGTCTGTGTGTGTGTGTCCGTGTCTGTGTGTGTGTGTGTCCGTGTGTGTGTGTGCGTGTGTGTGTGCGAGCGTGCGTGCGTGCGTGTGTGTGCATGAATTGCACACCACTCACCCATGATTAAATTAGCTTTTCGTCTTTTTTCCCAGAGTGTTCGTTCTGGCTTGCAAGTATTTTTAAAGTTAGTTGCATATCCTTTACAGGGCGTTTGAAGTCAACACCAGCATTTTTTGCGGTTGTTGATTACTTGGCAAGTTTACGGTTAGTAGTTTGCCATTCCTTTCTTCACTTATTCAGTCAGTCGGTGGAGATTTGCCCGCAAAAGACGAGCAATATCTCCGGCGGGTCTATTCTCGCTAGTCGCGAGATCCACACAGTGGAAGGATGGCAGATTTGCTCGCAACAGACGAGCGGTATCTCCAGCGGTATCTCCGGCGGGCCTATTCCCGGTGGTCGTGGGATCCGCAAACATCAGGCGGTGAGTCTGACGGTAGTACACGCTTTACACAGGCCCGGACACTTGGGATTGACAGATGTACGCCTCCTGTGGTCAAGGCGCGTACGAGGCCCTCACCTGTGGGACTTGGCTGAACGCCTCTAAGTCGTGTCCCTTGGGTGCCAGGGTCTGGCCACCACTCGCCACCTGCTCGTCGATGCGAAGTCTCGGAGGTTTGACTCTGAGCCGCCAGCGTCTGCAGCCTACCTTGTTCCAGACGTATTGGTTACCCATTCCTCTGGCGTACGCAAGGCAAGGCCGAGAGAGGGAACATGTTGTTTGGGCACCACATGTTTCTCTGAAGCTCTGCCCAGGCATTGTGATAGACTTTTGGCCACATTCCAACTCACATACTTTGGTCTGTCAAGACTGTAAGGTGCCACTCATACTTGATCAAGATGATTTGTTCATCCGGACACATAGTAGTACATATGAACCGAACGATTGTGTCAGAATTCACTTTATAAACAAATGGACATTGCATTGTTTAAATTTTTTACTGTGAGTTGAGTTGTGGTAAACGCTCCCAAGGCGGCCAGAGGAAACGCTTTAACGACACTCTGAAAATCTCACTTAAAGCTTCTGGAATTCATCTTGACACATGGGAGACTGCTGCTAAAGAACGTAATTCGTGGCTTACATCATTACATAAGAGTGCAGTCACTTGTGAAGCAACCAGGACTGCAAGAGCTCTGAAGAAAAGGCTGGACAGAAAAACCACTGCAGGAGATCCTCTTCCTCGAACGTCAAGCATTTTTTGCCCACATTGTCAAAGAACATTTCGATCCAAAATAGGCCTTATCGGCCATCTTAGAACTCACGGTTCCATACTTTCAACCACACTGGACGAAATGAATGGTCATCATCATTCTTGATGGACAAACAACAGGTGTCTCATGCGCATGCGCAGCTCATAAATAAAATGGCTACTGTACTTACGGAGTGCACAACCAAAGGTCAACGTGCTGTTGTGCGGTTTTTTTTTTTTTTTTTTGGACATTCATAAGGAAATGCTTCCTATTTATGCTGACTACCAGTTCGAATCAAAGCGTGCTTCAATGCAATGGAAACATCCTTCTTCGCCTTGTGTTTCAAAATTTCAAGGTTACGCCATCAGCAGGGAAGGTTATGCTGACAGTGTTCTGGGATTGTTAAGGAGTGCTTTCTTCCAAGAAGAAAGGCGACAATGTGAATTCTGAATCGTACTGTGAAGTTCTATCGATGCTTCATGATGCAATTCGAAGAAAACGTCCAGGACGGCTGACTAGAGGATTGTTGCATCTTAATGACAATGCCAGACCACATACGGCTCAATTAACTCAGGAGAAAATTAACCAACTAAGGTGGGAAGTTCGGGAACATCCATTTTACCGCCTCGATTTAGCCCCCGGCGATTTCCACCTTTTTGGTCCACTGAAAACTTACCTTGGCTGGAGACATTTCGCGAATGACGCCGAAATTGAATGTGAAGTGAAAACGTGGTTTAGAAAACAAAACACGCAGTTCTATGCAGTCGGTTTGGGAGGACTGATAAAATGATGGGATAAGTACATCAATGTTGGTGGAAATTATGTTGAGAAATAAAGGAACAATGTATGTATAACAATAAACTGGTTTCAAGTTGTTATCATATTTAGTTATTTTTCTACAGCCATTTGAGACTTACCCTTGACTTTCTCTCGTAGAAAAACTATGTTAAATCCGTACACATAAATAAAATCATTCAAATGTTTTGATTCATCAATATACTGTTTCTGCTTTATCTTGTGTTGTTATTACTTTAAAATAAAACATTACATGCCATTGATGTAAGTCAATTGTTTTTTGTTTTGCGTTTGTTTATTTGCTCTCCCTCGCTTTGAACATAAGCATAGTACACACGCGTGGCACTGGACTGTCTTGTCTGTCTTGTGGCACTGGACTGAATTTTGCGTATGGATTAGCTTTCCCTATAACCAGTGTCCCTTACATCTGGCGATGAGAGGTAAGTCGATTGAATACCAATATGATGTCTCTAAACAGCTCATTTATATTGCTATCAGGTTTTTAGGAAGCGACAACCGCAACGAATTCTTCGAAGACACACACAGACATCGAATTCTATGGGAAATGCTGACAACTACTACATATGGCAAGAAGAAGAGAGCTGAGGTTGGGATCGAGAGATTGATTGATGAATCTGGTTTCGTCGCTGCGTTTCCTCTTCATGATGTAAGATGGTTGTTGGTCGTTATTTGTATGATCATGTGAACTGCATGTCTTCTTACGTTAGCAAGTATTTACGTATTGACGTTAGGGTATAATAATATACTTTACAATAATACATGCCTAACTCAGAATTTAAATTAATTATCCCGACAGATGGAAGTTCCAGAACATTACTCTGGGATAATATAAGTTAACTTAATGACAAGTTCAAAATTTGTAACATATCAGCGAGTCCGAAATTTGAAATCAAGAATCAATATCATTGTTCTCGGGACATTCCCAAGCGTTTTCTGTCACTTTCTTTATTAACCACTAAAGCGTTCACAAACTGATGGTATCAGTCGTAGTCTGATTGGACATCAATGTTCTCTACGGGTTGAGTGTCACCCAAAAGCTCTGCTTTCTCCCTGTGGAGTCAGACTCTCACGTTGTGGGTATATCAACTGTCAGAGTAGGGGAATGATTGACGTATCACGCTCTGCTTGACTTCGAAATGGCAAAGAGTAGGCCAAACAGATCATTGTCGTGGGCTCACTTCAAGATAAGAATACTTAAGAATAAGGAGGTGAAAACAAACAAAGAAGTATTAGAAATAAAAGGGGGCTGGAGAACATATTACTGAGTGAGATCAAGGTCAGATATTTAAGGTAGTGTGGCTATATAAAGAGATCATCATCATGTGCCATGCCGATAAGCGTTGCCGGTCATGTTTCGCGATCTTACACTATCACCGGAGTCGTGGATCAGCTCAGTGTTCCTGTCTCGACCATGCCTCGTGGCCATGCCATTCAGGTGTTTACTTCTCTGCCGTCCTCTTGTTGTTGTTTTTTTTTCATCCTCAATTTTTCCAATATCATCAAGTTCTCTAATTTATTTCTTTTAATGACATGTCCAAAAGATGTTGACTGTCTACGTCTAATGTACGTAATCAGTTTGTGGTTTTCGTTTGTTTCTTGTAGGACATGCTCATTGTTTTTTTTTTCTGTCTGTCCATGGTATTCTTGGCAATTTTCTCAGAAACCACAATTCCACTGCCATAGATGTTTTTTTTTTCCAGCTTGTCTGCTCATTATTCACATTTAACATCCATACAGAAGTGCATGTTCTATGTAACACTTCACGATTCTTTTTCTCGTTGCATTTGACACCTTATTATTGGTCAGCATGTGTTCCATCTTGCCAAAGGTTACTTCGCCATTAGCGATATATAAAGAGATACGGCTGCTTGTTGTACGATGTTCTTAAAAGAAAAGGAGTGGAAACGTGCAAGATAAAGACAAAGCAATATGTGGGTGGACAACATCAAGCGATGTATTGAAAGACCCCAGGCTGGTTGTATCCTAAAGACTTTGCACCTTGGATTTTGGAGACTTGTTACAGCCGATCTTCAGTGCGGAGATAAGCCTTGATAATATAATGTTTAAAGTATCTGTCGAGTGTGAGCTTGCACCTTTCGATTCTCGCAGATTTCCAGAGTTCGATCACTGATTTGAGAATTTTCTTAGTGTGATCTAAAAAATTAGATTAGAGCATCAATGATTTGTAATCCAATACCTCACTTAGTCAGTCAGTTGCTCAGTCAATAAATCAGTCACGTATATTAATCATTCATTTAATTACATACTTTAAGACAAGTAAATCACTGGTTCGCCAATAAGACAGTCGAACATTACCCATCACACAAGAGAGAACGGAAAACTGACAGTCCTGTCTGTGAAATTGGCAGATAGCGAATTGGATGAAATAGAGACACACGTATTCTCCCGAAATCAATAAAATAACAAATTGGGCCTAGTTAGTTGCGACACATAGTTAGCAGCGTCCGGGCTGAACATGGCGTGAAATGGTTGTTAGTGTTTCGTCGGGCTCATTACAAGGTGTAATAAGTCAGTGAAGTAAAGAACTCTTTGACATACATTGACCATATGGTACAAGAGAGTCAGTAACGGACCCCTTTAATGTTTAATGCGCATTTGGCATAACATTGCTAGACCCATATTTTATAGGCCAATGGGCACTCGGTGAGTCATGTGGTCAGTAACACGCCTGCTGCCTTTACTACCCAATAAAATTATGGTACTCATTTTAGGCGATCTACTTGGAAGCCATTTTCAATTTTAAAATTTTAATCCTTCGCTCTCTTCCCCCCCCCCCTACCCCATAAGCCGTCAAAAACGAGTGACCACCGGGCAAGCAAGCGAGCGTCTAACCGCTAAGCTACCGCAGTCACACAGTTGTAGTGTTTGCTCTAAATGTGTTCTGGGAGAAGATGTAGTAGTATCCGTCTTCTCCATAGTTGAAGTTATGGTGCATAGATCTGTAGTTTAATTATCACTTTCTTCACGTTATTATATTGCAATAGTGTCATCCCGTCCATTAACGAAGTGTTATTTTAGAAGAACACCCCGAAATTCGCTGTCGGACAACAAAGGATAGAGATCTGTAGAGTCTGAACTCGTACGCCATTTGGCGAAGCTTAGTTTAGTTTAGTATAGTCGTTGGATCAACATCGCGGCCCACGGTTTAACCCATAAGTGCTCCGTTTTCCTCCTAACTCAAACCTGAGTCAGGAGAAACTCAGCTCAATGCACGAACTCCGTTGCATCGGTGAGGATCCTGAAATACTTGGGTAGATTTTTAACTCGACGTTTTGCCCGGGCAGCGCCGTTAGGCTACTCTTTTTCGATTTCCAACTGCCAAGGGATTTTTTAACGTGCGCAACAATACACACGAACGTCCGATCTCACTACCCAGAGACCAGGGGAAATTTTATTACTGAAAGTCCAGTTGGATTTTTTAAATAAATCCCTGTCCTCACCGGGGCCTGAACCAGGGACCTCCGGGTCTCTGTGGCTAAGGGCTTGTGAACGCAGGTTTGTGAGCCCGTATACCCGGCTTCGAAACACAGCGGTGCCGGTTTTTTCGAAAAAGGTATAGGGGCCGGTCGTTCAGAAAGCAATGGCAAACTACTGAACGTAACACTTGCCTAGTACATCAACAGCAGCTGAAAATGCTGGTGTTGACTGCAACGTCCCGTAAGGGATACGCAACAAAAATTTTTTTTATGCAATTATATCAGTGTCAACATGACGTTTTTTTTTAATTTTGTGTGTGTGCTGATGAGGTTTTCTATCGGTAACGTCCCTTCTGACAATTGCGAAAGTTCTTGAAATCTTGCTATGCCTGATCACTTGCCATTTTTTGCCGATTTACTCATTTTGTTCTAAAAATGATCCTTGCTAAGGGATTAAACTCAGATTCCCGCTATGAACAATCAGAGCGCTATCAACAGTGTGAACCTTAAATCACCAATGACATAGTCTGTAGCTTCATCATTTCTGAAGACCATAGGTTTCATACTCTCTTTATTAGGGTCCATACGAATGCCATCTGGACCTCAGCCCTGAAGAGTTGAACAAGCGACAAGTTCTGTACAAATACTGGGCAAGATGGGGAGTATGGTACAAGTACCAACCTCTAGATCACATACGAGAGTACTTTGGGGAGAAGATTGGAATATACTTTGCTTGGTTAGGTAAGTCTTGTCAAGTTGAACTAACCTACACCTATTTACAAGAATAGTACTTGAGGTTAAGATCGGAATATACTTGCTTAGTTAGGTAAGTCTTGTCAAGTTGAAATAAACTAAACCTATTTACAAGAATAGTACCTTGAGGTTAAGATCGGAATATACTTTGCTTGGTTAGGTAAGTCTTGTCAAGTTGAACTAAACTAAACCTATTTACAAGAATAGTACTTGAGGTTAAGATCGGAATATACTTTGCTTGGTTAGGTAAGTCTTGTCAAGTTGAACTAACCTAAACCTATTTACAAGAATAGTACCTTGAGGTTAGGATCGGAATATACTTTGCTTGGTTAGGTAAGTCTTGTCAAGTTGAACTAAACTAAACCTATTTACAAGAATAGTACTTGAGGTTAAGATCGGAATATACTTTGCTTGGTTAGGTAAGTCTTGTCAAGTTGAACTAACCTAAACCTATTTACAAGAATAGTACTTGAGGTTAAGATCGGAATATACTTTGCTTGGTTAGGTAAGTCTTGTCAAGTTGAACTAACCTAAACCTATTTACAAGAATAATACTTGAGGTTAAGATCGGAATATACTTGCTTGGTTAGGTAAGTCTTGTCAAGTTGAACTAACCTAAACCTATTTACAAGAATAGTACTTGAGGTTAAGATCGGAATATACTTTGCTTGGTTAGGTAAGTCTTGTCAAGTTGAACTAACCTAAACCTATTTACAAGAATAGTACTTGAGGTTAAAATCGGAATATACTTTGCTTGGTTAGGTAAGTCTTGTCAATTTGAACTAAACTAAACCTATTTATAAGAATAGTCCCTTGAGGTTAAAATCGGAATATACTTTGCTTGATTAGGTAAGTCATGTCAAGTTGAACTAAACTAAACCTATTTACAAGAATAGTACCTTGAGGTTAAAATTGGAATATACTTTGCTTGATTAGGTAAGTCATGTCAAGTTGAACTAAACTAAACCTATTTACAAGAATAGTACCTTGAGGTTAAAATCGGAATATACTTTGCTTGATTAGGTAAGTCATGTCAAGTTGAACTAAACTAAACCTATTTACAAGAATAGTACCTTAAGGAGAAGATCGGAATATATTATACTTTGCTTATTTGGTACATCACGTCATCTACATTAAATGCGTTTACAAGTACTTGAGGAGGAAACGATTGGAATATACTTTGCTGGGTTAGGTAAGTCACATCAAGTGAAACTAGCCTATTTACAAGTATAGTGCCTTGCGGAGAAGATCGGAATATGCTTTGCTTAGTTAGGTACCTCACGTCAAGTTATTTACATTAAATCCATATACAAGTGCTTTTGGCGGAGAAGATTGGCAGATACTTTGCTGGGCTAGGTATGTCACGTCACGTAGAACTAAACTAATCACGTTTTCAAGTATTGTATTTCAGGAAGAAGATCGGAATATACTTTGCTTGGCTAGGTAAGGCTCGTGCTTGCTTCGGTTAATTACGTGCTTGGCTAGGTAAGTTACGTCAGGTTAAAATAAACTAACCTCATTTACAATTATACTACTCGGTGGGGGGAGACTGAAATACACTTTGCTTGGTTAGGTAAGTGAAAGGTAAGTTACTCAAGGTGAAATAAACTAAACTTCTTTACAAGAACAGTACTTTGTGGAGAATAACAAAACATACTTTCTTGGTTGGGTAAGTCACTTCAAGTAATATAAGCCAAACTAAAGCCGTTTACAAGTATTGAGGATACAGTGATTTACATACATTTTCTCCTAAGTCTAAGATACATTTTCTCCTAAGTCTAAGATACATTTTCTCCTAAGTCTAAGATACATTTTCTCCTAAGTCTAAGATACATTTTCTCCAAGTCTAAGATACATTTTCTCCTAAGTCTAAGATACATTTTCTCCTAAGTCTAAGATACATTTTCTCCTAAGTCTAAGATACATTTTCTCCTAAGTCTAAGATACATTTTCTCCTAAGTCTAAGATACATTTTCTCCTAAGTCTAAGATACATTTTCTCCTAAGTCTAAGATACATTTTCTCCTAAGTCTAAGATACATTTTCTCCTAAGTCTAAGATACATTTTCTCCTAAGTCTAAGATACATTTTCTCCTAAGTCTAAGATACATTTTCTCCTAAGTCTAAGATACATTTTCTCCTAAGTCTAAGATACATTTTCTCCTAAGTCTAAGATACATTTTCTACTAAGTCTAAGATACATTTTCTCCTAAGTCTAAGATACATTTTCTCCTAAGTCTAAGATACATTTTCTCCTAAGTCTAAGGTACTTAGATCGTTTTGATCGAATTTTAACTGTGTCTCCATTGTCATCGAGGACATATGTATACCTTAGACTTGAGAAGTAGATATCTTTCACTTTGTCTACGTCAGGGCCGAATTAACATCTTTTGAGACTAAGCATTTACACAATTATGGTGGCTCTCTCTCTCTCTCTCTCTCTATATATATATATATATATATATATATATATATATATATATATATATATCATCTTCCACTTCTGCCGTCAAGCGTCGTGGGGAGGAATAATTTGCGCTCCAGCTCCCGATGGGCGACACTTGATAGTGACATTCCGTGTGATTGTACAATGTCTTTGATCTCGTCAATCCATTTTCTTCTTGGGCGTCCAGATGATCTTTGATGTAGGGCCAGTGATGGTAGTTGATGGTGTTGCATTCTAACGACCTGGCCAACCCACTTGATCTTCTGTCTTTCAATAAATGTCGCACAGAGTTTTGATCCCACTGTCTGTCTGATAATTGCATTTCTTACTCGGTCTCGGACTGTTAAGTTGGCAGCTCTCCTCAGGCATCTCACCTCACAGGTGTTGATTTTACGAAATTATCATTTGGATAAAGTCCAAGTTTGAGATTGGTAGCATAGGGTTGGTGTGAATATGCTGTTTATTATCTGTCGTTTCGCGGACATGAATATATTTTGATGTTTCAGTAAGGGTGATAGTTGTTATGTAAGTGCATTAGCTTTATGACATATGATTTCGATTTATCTGTCCAATCTGCCATCTTCTGTGATCATACTTCCATGATATTTGAATTCTTTAACTTGTTTCAGAGATGTGCTATTTATCTGTATACTTAGTGGATCAGGCGATCTTGCGTTACTTCGGTTTTGGCTGTATTTATACTCATATTTATCTTCTGCACGTTGAACTCAGACTATTAATATGATCTTGCAGTCTGTCCCCATCGCTGTAAAACAGGCACTAATCGTCTGCAAATAAAAGTTTATTTATTTTCTATGGATCAGTTGTTTCATCTGAAGTAGAGAGTTCTAAGTTTTCTGAATCTGTACTGTCAAGGCTTGCTTCTTTGGATATTCTGATATATATATATATATATATATATATATATATATATATATATATATATATATATATATATATATATATATATATATAAAAGATCATCATAAACACACACATCAACCATCACACGCGCACATTTCAGACCACGGTATTACCAATACACACAAGAGGCCACTACTCATTATAATACACAGATCAGACCACTACAGACACACAATCAATAAAACGTTCTGCAGCCATGAATAGTCAATGAAGACATTTATTTTTATTGCAGACTACAAATGACAAGAGAAAAGAGAATTGTAACAGTCAAATTACCCAAGGATGTATTGTTTCACGTTTTAAACGTATGTGTGGCCAGTAAACAATACGTTTGTTTTCGTTTTTAGTATTCTCTTGGGTTGTTTTTACGGCTTACATCGTCAGTTCTTTTGTCCTTTCTATGTAGGATTCTATACAGCCTGGTTGCTCCCTGCATCAATTGTCGGAGTGTTGGTGTTTTTATACGGATTCATTACATTCAATGACAACATCCCAGCGTGAGTTACATTGTCTTCATTTATGTATATATGTGTACACAGACAGGCAAACAGAAAGGCCGGGTTGTGTAAACGCAGACAATCATCCACACAGGGTGAAAGGCAGAGAGAGGAGACAGAGAGAGAGATAAAGACACTTGAAACAGCAGTTCTCCAAAACAATTATCTCTTAGCTATCATTTCTTTTTTATATAATCCATTGCAGTACTCATCATTATCCAATGCTAGATCGACTATAAAGTGTGAGGGTAATAGCTCTCCAACAATCGCTGTGGACGTTCACAACTATTAGATCTAACACTGCATTGAGGAAAGACAAGGATAGCTAGTTATTTGCAGATTTGTTATAGGACGTAGCAATCAACTCCAGCATTTTGGCTGCTTGTGATTCCTGGGCAAGTTTCCATTCAGTAGTTTGCCATTGCTTTCTGAAACACCGGCATCCATACTATTGTATGGAAACCAACGCAAGGCGGTCTGCTTCCAAATCGTGCGCAGCTGTGTTTCCAACGCGGTATGCGGGATTACGAATTTGCTTTCGTAACCTTCGCCACAGAGCTGGCACGACTTGGATTAATGAGAATAATGCAAGCACATGATAACCCGATTTCTCTTCAGAGGTCAAATCATGCCTATATTAAGACAAATTTGGGGGAGTGGAAAGAGGTGTAAAAAAGAATACAAAAGGCGATAGGGACTTTCGCAGGGATGATAAAAGAAATTACATCTAGTACAACTAGAGTGCTTACTTCTTAACGTAACATTGAGACAACCTGTTGATAGTATAACTATAAAGTCCTTCCTGTGGAACCCACCAAGTAAAAGAAATAGACGGAGAGATCTAAAACACACAGAGAAGAGAAAACAAACGTTGCTTAAAACGTACCGGGTTTTATCCTATATGGCTCTGTCTCTTTCCGCAGCGAGTAAAGCGTTGCATAAAGCACGAACTCCGCAGCTCTAGCGACAACCCATAGGAGTGTGTTTATTTATCTCTTATGTCACGTTTTTCTGTATTTTACCTGTCTTTGTTCATGTATTTCTTTGTTTTAATAAATATGTGATCACACGTATGATTGATTACGTCACTGTGAGTTTATTTATTTCTGTGTTCGTATATTTATTGTGTCATAAATGTCTTTTGGAATGTCTATTTATGCTATAGTCATTTGACATAAACGCCGTATACCTCACTGCAAAAACTAACAATAGACAAGTCTAGTGCATAAATATATGTACATTAATAGGTTTTAAAATACAACAGATGTCATCCGGATAATTCGTCAAAAGGAAGTGTATGAGGGATACTGTTGTTTCAGTACGAAGTGTTACGCATGCAATAATATAGACTACGGCATATTAAGATATTATGGATAGTTCCCTTCTTACCCACTCCCTCGCCCCCTTTCCTTACCATACAATTCCAAGGCATTTTTGAAATGTGCTTGATACTTCCGAGGCCCATTATATGATCCTAGGGCATATATTTCAGGCGTGGAATGTCCCTGCTACTTTTGGTAATTGAACCGGGACCACTGACGTTGTAATCAAGCGTGCTAACCACTATGCCACCACGGCGCTCTATTGGTGCTACTGAATATCACAGCCGGTGTATTTGGGATAAAATGTCTGCCACTCCAGGTGGCATTACTGTACACTGCTAGTTAAATAAAAGTGTGGACAGGTGTGAAACACCATCTTAATGATATCTGAGAGATTTAGTGATTAATGATCACCGCACTCCGAACATGCCCATAGGTGCTCTAGTCTCCTCCTTAACATCTCCGCCAGGGTATAGCGACAGGCCGCACTATTTCTGTGTTAGTTAATTAGATGGTTTGGGTTTTGACAAAATGTTCATGTCTGGCGGCTCCCCGCTTCACTCCCATCTCCCACTCTATGGACAAGGAAGCAAATCCCCAAAGGATCCTTAAAGTCAACTGCTCATCATGTATCTCGTGTGGCGTTGATGATGTCAGGGAGAATGGTGTGGCAGCGAGTCACCAGAGAATCTGGACGACACTCAGTACCCATAAGGTAGTCAGTATGTCCCAATGGATAAGAACGATCGCTCTTAAATGTTTTGTGTTCTGATGCAGGGATAGTGGGTTCAAACCTTACACCGGTCAGTTGGCCTCAAATATTGACATCTCATCCTTGACTTGGGGACGTAAATTACACGTACCTCAGAAGTCGGAGTGGGTTCGTCTAATGACGATGGACACTGGTAATAGGGAAAGCCAATCCACACACAAACATCATTCCTGTGCATTAGAAGTAGTACGTGGGTGGACTACGATTGAGTTCAAAGCCAGCGAACGCGAAGCCAGTACTCTATGATTGGTGACCTTGGAGACGGGGGGCGTGTAAACTTGTGTAAGTGAAGGAATATCTGTTGTTACCTCCACTCTGTGATATCTGACTGTGTGTAAGTGATGGGATATCCGTTGTTACCTCAACTCTGTGATATCTGACTGTGTGTAAGTGATGGGATATCTGTTGTTACCTTAACTCTGTGATATCTGACTGTGTGTGAGTGAAGGGATATCTGTTGTTACCTCAACTCTGTGATATCTGAATGTGTGTGAGTGAAGGGATATCTGTTGTTACCTCAACTCTGTGATATCTGACTGTGTGTAAGTGAAGGGATATCCGTTGTTACCTCAACTCTGTGATATCTGACTGTGTGTAAGTGATGGGATATCTGTTGTTACCTTAACTCTGTGATATCTGACTGTGTGTAAGTGATGGGATATCTGTTGTTACCTCAACTCTGTGATATCTGACTGTGTGTAAGTGATGGGATATCTGTTGTTACCTTAACTCTGTGATATCTGACTGTGTGTAAGTGATGTGATATCCGTTGTTACCTCAACTCTGTGATATCTGACTGCTTGTAAATGATGTGATATCCGTTGTTACCTCCACTTAGTGATATCTGACTGCTTGCAAATGATGGGATATCCGTTGTTGCCTCAGTGATATCTGACTGCGTGTAAGTGGTGTGATATCCGTTTTTACCTCAACACTGTGATATCTGACTGTTTGTAAGTGATGGGATATCTGTTGTTACCTCAACTCTGTGATATCTGACTGTGTGTAAGTGATGGGATATCCGTTGTTACCTCCACTCTGTGATATCTGACTGTGTGTAAGTGATGGGATATCTGTTGTTACCTCAACACTGTGATATCTGACTGTGTGTAAGTGATGGGATATCTGTTGTTACCTCAACTCTGTGATATCTGACTGTGTGTAAGTGATGGGATATCTGTTGTTACCTCAACTCTGTGATATCTGACTGTGTGTAAGTGATGGGATATCTGTTGTTACCTCAACTCTGTGATATCTGACTGTGTGTAAGTGATGGGATATCCGTTGTTACCTCAACTCTGTGATATCTGAATGTGTGTGAGTGAAGGGATATCAGTTGTTACCTCAACTCTGTGATATCTGACTGTGTGTAAGTGATGGGATATGCGTTGTTACCTCAACTCTGTGATATCTGACTGTGTGTAAGTGATGTGATATCCGTTGTTACCTCCACTCAGTGATATCTGACTGTGTGTAAGTGATGTGATATCCGCTGTTACCTCAACTCTGTGATATCTGACTGCTTGTAAATGATGTGATATCCGTTGTTACCTCCACTTAGTGATATCTTACTGCTTGCAAATGATGGGTTATCCGTTGTTGCCTCAACTCTGTGATATCTGACTGCGTGTAAGTGATGTGATATCCGTTGTTACCTCAACTCTGTGATATCTGACTGTGTGTAAGTGATGTGATATCCGCTGTTACCTCAACTATGTGATATCTGACTGCTTGTAAATGATGTGATATCCGTTGTTACCTCCACTTAGTGATATCTGACTGCTTGCAAATGATGGGATATCCGTTGTTGCCTCAACTCTGTGATATCTGACTGCGTGTAAGTGGTGTGATATCCGTTTTTACCTCAACACTGTGATATCTGACTGCTTGTAAATGATTGGATATCTGTTATTACCTAAATTCTGTGATATCTGACTGCTTGTAAATGATGTGATATCCGTTGTTACCTCCACTCAATGATATATGACTGCTTGTAAGTGATGTAATATCCGTTGTTACCTCCACTCAGTGATATCTGACTGCTTGAAACTAAATTTTGTTTAGAAACGAGGTATGTGATAGCGGACAACTCTATAAGATGTGCCCTGTCTGTGATGAGGACATCGGCTGCGAGTACTGGTATCTCAGCGACGTTTGCCTCTTTGTGAAAATCTCTTATTTGTTTGATCACCCGGGGACAGTATTTTATGCTGTCTTTGTTTCATTCTGGGGTAAGTTTTGAGCTTTGTATCAGTCAATGAAACAAAACTCAATAATTTATATGTGAATTTAATGTATATTATTTATAAATAAACCACAATTTAAGCCAGATTTTAGAGAGCAAAGCTCCATCTTCATCTTATCGAAAAGATCACACGTAGGTCTCGTGTTGCCAGTCAGAAGCCTGAAAATCCCTACTAATTTGTATGTGTGTGGAGCATATATAAGACAACAATACTGACTTATTTTCACTTCGGAGAGTATTGCTTTATTTTAATTATTGCCTTTGTTTAATTATAAGAATATTCAGATTCATAACTCCTCATCATACCTAATCGAGGGTTCGAAATAAGCTGAGAGGAATTTAGAAATAGACGCTTTGCGCTGACATAGATGGAACGAGGAGTCGGCACTTCAGAAAGCTTTGATAAACTATTGGACTAAAATTGCATAGTAAATCACAAACAGTCAATAAATGCTTGGGTTGATTGTATCGTCCTGTTAAGGACATGCAACTATGTTTTCTTTATAAGACAATTAAAGATCTATCTAGCACAGACTTCCTCTCTTCTGTAGCAATCTGCTAGCTTCCTCATGTCTGTGGATTTTTCAGTGAGGGTCTTCCCACTGAAGAACTGTCAGAGTCTTCTTGGAGGCTTGCGTTAAATACACAGGCTCTTATATCTTTTGATTTTTAATATTGACAATGCTGATGGGAATTGCTTCTGTAATTATTTGTTAAACCGCGGTGTCTTCATATTAAGATGCGATGTTTTATACAACCGTTAGTCTAGCCTTCAGAAAGAAAGTTACTTGAAAGCAACCCAGTGGATGCACTATAGTTTCATATACCATGTTTTACTGCAGTGTAGATTTCACAACGAATTGCTACTAAATGTTATGCCGAGCCATCTGGGTATGTGTGTGTCCAATGTAAAATACTGTAATATGTATGACTGCGTGCCATGGATAATGCATCATTCCATATTTTCTAGGTTTTCATTGTATTGAACAACGGTACTCTATATGTGAAGTGACCAATACCGCGCCGGCTACCTTTACTTCCCATAACATTACATGGTACTCATTGTAGGCGGGGCCAACCTGGTAGTCTAGGTGAAAGTTTAAAACAAGCCCCGCCTTGATGGTGATTCCAGTACATGACCAGTAGGCCAGCAGGCCAGCTGGCTAGCCACTGCGCCAGCTCGACTCCAACCGGTACCTCTACCCATACATAAATACGTGATACTGACTTGGTCATCTGTTCTCCGGGTTGATTATAGCCACCTTTTATTATTTCCACTAACCACCATCATTGTCATGAAGCAGGCCATTTACAAAATGTCGCGCTCAACACGGTCCAGCCGATGAGCTTCTCGATGTCTTGCTTTTGTCCCTGCCTCGTGCACCATCATGTCCATGTGTCTATATTGTCCTTTATTTTGTGCTGGTTGATACCTTGTCTTCCTCAAGAAATCATGCCTTTCATCACTGCTCCTTTAAAGTAATTTAACGATTAATATGGTCAAAGTATTTCAGTTACAGAGACATCCTGCCATCTCAGACTTTGTCACAGACGTTGGTGGTATCATTTTACAAGACTGGGTAAACCCAGAACCATTTTACGAGACTGGGTAAACCCAGAACCATTTTACACGACTTGGTAAATCCAGAATCATCTTACAAGACTAGGTAAACTCAGAACCATTTTATAAGACTGGGTAAAACCAGAATCATCTTACAAGACTGGGTAAATCTGGAGTCATTTTACAAGACTGGGTAAACCCAGAACCATTTTCAGTCAGAAGAAAAGAGCCCCTTTTAACTGAGGATTATTCCTTCTCCGTCACCTTCAGTCGTCACTATTAATTAATCAAAAGAAAGCAGCAGTTAACTAAAGCATGTTGACATCTCCATAAAATTGTTCCTCAAATAGAGAGAGTTTAGGCCAAAATACTTGTCTCTGCTCTACATATTTTGGAACACCTCTGCAACGGTTGCTTAAATGTCATTTTACCAGTTCCATGTTTACTTGCATCAGAACCTCCTATCTTTAGTTTATTAAACATGCATTTCACACTTTGTCTCCTGTGTGAAAGACTATCATTTATTCTTTTTGGTTGAATTGGCAGTAAGCATAATCTGTCTGGTGGCCTGGGTGCTCTGATTTCCACTTGGTTCTATAATTGTTTCTTATGAATATCTGAGGATTGAACCCAAGTCATCGTGTTAGCAAACGTTTGTACTATTCACAATGCTGTAACTGCATCCAAACCTTTGTATAGGGATGTCTGGGTAACCCTGTCAACACTGTGCTACCTGTGGTGTCAGAACTGGACAACAACAGCTAGAAATACAAGAAGGTTTGTAATAACTGAAATGAAATCCCAGAGATAATACTCAATGTGACAAGAAAATACAAGATCAGAAAGTATGATACTAGGAATCAAGTGAGCACAATGTCAGCAAAAAGCTTTATTAAAAGTCACTGCATCATATTGTCACGTAAAATACCGGGCCGGATTAAGACTCCTTTTCAATATGTTTTACTTGTTCAAATGTTTTGGCGTAATCTATAAAGCAGAAGAATTGGTGTTTCTGTGTCCCTGTTGATGTCTCTATTAGGATTTGAAATCGAAATGTACACATGATATTGACTGTTTCTTTCCCTTCTACACATACATACTGTTCTTCATTCATTTCCATCTGTAATTTCCTTCTTGTTATTTTTGGTTTTTTTTTATTTCATTATAATTATGAGTAGAAGTTTGGTGACATAGGGTATGAGGCTATGTGTACGGAATTCTTCGTTTTAGTTGCTCCCAGTCTTTTAAGTGCACATACAAATACCAATTTCAGCAATTCACTAGAAATGTATCCACGGTTGTAAACATCATTCAACAGTTTAGTTAAACATTTCTGTTCCGCATTCTCCAAGTGCTTCTAATTCCTATAGCGTGATTCCTTTTAGCATATTTTTCTTTTCATCGTATGCTAGATAGCATCAGCAACTTCTTCATTTATTACAGGCGCGCCTTCCAAACTACTTTCTTCTGTTAATTCTTGCATCTTTTTTTTTCATTATATAATTTCTCATCCACTGATCTGCTAAGATTCATCAACATTGGGAAGATAATATGGTGGTCTCCCTCTGTATTCCACATCTACAGGGAAGTAGGTCACGCCTGCCTTTGATAATAATTTCTGACCGCAGCAGCCAAGTTGCGTGTAGGCTCGACTCCTGAGTTTGTCGTCAAACTAAATGAAGGAAGGACTGGCCGCTTATTCCCTCATACATTCAGGAGTACAAAGTGTGGTAGTCTGTCACATCACAGACTTGTAACAGGAAACTGCTTGGAGACATTGTTTTAGCGGACGCGTTAGCCATGTTGATATTACAACCTTGCTGGTAATGTAAAGGATATGCAACAAACTTATATATATATATATATATATATATATATATATATATATATATATATATATATATATATATATTATATATATATATATATATATATATTGTGTAGTTCCTTTTCTAGAACTATATTATGTTTCGTCTTCAAAATCTTCTGTTCTGTGTTTCCTCTCCAAGAACTTCACTTCTGTGTTTCCACCCAAGAACTTCTGACAACAGCCTCGCCAGTTTTCCTAATCTAACGTAAATGCTTAGTCTAATCACTGTAGCTATATAATAATCCCTACAGCTCTTGAACCTTAAAGCAGATGATTGTTATCCAATGGATTGATGCTGTCTGTTTCTTTGTGCTTAAGTCTTCAGAAATCTTTAAAGTTTGAATTCCTGTTATTACAAGATGGTTTTAATCAAAAGTGTATTTTTGTTTGCGCATTATTATTAAAGGAAAATTAAACTAGATTGTAGACATACAAAGCGAAACAAACACACAAAAGTGCAATCAACAATTACAAACCTTATGCAACAAACATGTAGAAATAGTGGCACCAGATATTATCTCTTAACCCCATTCTTTAAGAATTAACAATATTTTGCATGAGGATGAATGTGCAAGTGAAAATTAAAGTCATTCGTCTAATACTGCAGGTGAAGCATGACGTGTACTGACATATAACATCTATCAGCAGAGTTACGAGAGCACACTCACATATGGAAACCTCATTTAACAGTTTATTTAACGTTTCTGTTCCGAACTCTCCCGTTACTTCTAATTTACGCACGGCATTCAGTGAACATCAAAAGCAATACACACGAGTATCCATATGCCAAGGATAACAACATAAGTTCTAATAGCAGACATCTGCTTTGGGCGTGTAAAGTATTAGGCCCATCATGTTTTACAGGCCCTGAGTGTACGGAATAATAGGTGGTCAGTCTTCCACTTCCTTTAGCGAACAGTCAACGCTCGTATCTAAAGCCTCGTCCAACCGCGCCCAGGTCATTGTAAGCCTAACCTCAAGACGGTTACACCAACACAGCCGCATATTCCAATGATGTCATAACATAAACTATATGTACAAGACGCGATCATAAGGCGAATCACGTACATGTCTTCAACAGCAGTATCCATGTTAAGAATAGTGGTTTGTAGGTCAGCATCCCCGAATGGATAAGAGAATTTGCTTTTACACTTCCGGTGTGCTAATGTCGAGGTAGCGAATTCACCCTCTACACTGGTCAGTTGGACTATAATGTTGACTTCTCGTCCTTGACTTGGAGGCGTTAATTACAAGTACCGCAGAAGTCGGTGTGGGTTCGCCTGATGGCGAGGGACGCTGGTAATAGGGAAAGCTAATCCACACGTAAAAATTAGTCCAGTGCACTGGAAGTAGTAATAGGTGTTTGGATCACGCTTGAGTTCAAAGCGCGCGACGAAAAAATAAACGAATATTGTTTACAGTTCTCCCAACAACAGTAGCTGTTTGTGTTAACTTTTCAGAATAACCTGGTAACATATGCCTGATTTTCTGATTGCAGCTGTGACATTCCTAGAATACTGGAAGAGGAAGAATGCCAGTTTGTCTCACCACTGGGACTGCCTAGATTTTGAGGAGGAGGAGGTATGAATTACTCTGCAACTCCGTGTTACCAATATTTCTAATATATTGTTCTCCCTTCTTGATATTCGGCTAGGATCTGCTAACAATAACATACATAATTCATGTGGAGGGCAGATTACCAGTCTATTTAAACACAGGAGTCACAAACAATAAGAGCAGGATTTATTGCCTGGCATATTTTCGCTGCATCTCGTCAGGTGCATAGTACAGAGTTGTATATCACATGATGTGAATACAAGAGATAATACTTCAGCTGAAACAATTAAAACATGTAGTCACAGGAATTGTTCAAATGGGAAACATCTGTTATCCTCACGGTAATTTCAAATTTAACAAGAACCCTTTCGGTTAGCACACAACCAGCTGGAACCGTCTAATTTCCAACGCCTCACTATATTTGAGCAATCGTTTATTGTTCGTCGAATACACACTAGGGGGGACCGGCTGGCCGAGTGGCCATGAACTCCGGGTTCTCCTTCGGGAGACCCGGGTTCGAATCCTCGGTAAAGTGTGGACTTTTTTTTCTGTCGGGGGCAAAAAGACAATCCTAACCTGCACAGTTCGCTACCACTGCACTAGCCAGGCGGTCCCAATTCCGCAGGCTCAAGGCCCCCTGCCCTACACTGAAAGGTACAATAGGTAGTAGATGACAGATAAAACTCACTATACGAAAAGTTTCTTTTTCTTTACGTGGACTTCTAGTAATAAAATGTCCCCTGTTCTCTGGGTAGTGAGATCGGACGCCCGTGTGTATTGTTGCGCACGCAAAAAAATCCCTTGGCAGTTGGAAATCGAAAAAGAGTAGCCTAACGGCGCTGCCCGGGCAAAAAATTCGAATTATGAATCTGCCCAAAGTATTTTCAGGATCCTCGCCGGTGATACGGAGTTCGTGCACTGCGCTGAGATTCTCCGGACTCAGACTTGAGTTAGGAGTAGAACGGAGCACTTATGGGTTACACCCGTGTGCCGTGATGTTGATCCATCGACTAAACTAAACTAAACAAAAGTCTCTACACAAATCGCACTCTGACAGACACAAGTCCTGTTTGGGGCTGGGGCTACGATAATATGAACACATCAGACTACAGACTTAACACTCAGTCTTCCATCGGATTTACAAACAGCAACAGTAACTCACATATTGTGTTTTGTGTTCGCTAGTTTTGAAATCAAGCGTAGTCCATACACATGCTACTACTTCTAGTGCGCTGACTGATTTTTGCGTGTGGACCAGCTTTCCCTATTACCAGTGTTCCTAACAATCAGACGAATCCACTCCGACTTCTGGGGTATTTGTAATTTACGTCCCCGAGTCAAAGACTAGAAGTCAAAATTTTAGTCCAACTGACCGGTGTAGGAGTTGAACCCGCTACCTCGGCATCAGCACACCGGATATTTAAGATAGAGTGTTCTTATCCATTCGGCCATGCTGACCTCCACTCACACCTTTGATGTGCTGCATATCATCGCATTCGGATTGAAACCAATTATTGCATGCATTGCATGTTATCTTTTATTTTGTTGTTATAAGCCGATCTCCATGGTCTAGGGGTTACACGACTTTATCCGTAATCCCGTATACTCTCATGAGTAACGTGACGTGTGCGAGAGTCGGTAGCGGTTCTCCCTGCCTCAGTAACTTACGGGGTATGTGAGCCGGTCGCACAGAAAGCAATGGCAAACTAATGAGCGTAATCTTGCCAAGAAAAAAATCAACAATCAGCTGAAAGATGCTGATGTTGACAGCGATGTCCTGTAAAAGGATATGCGAACTCCCCCCCCCCTCCCCCCACCCCCACCCCAAAAAAATGTTGTTCATAATGTTATAAGCAGGATGTTTTCCACCTTCATCAGTTTAAAAATACAATAATTAGAAACACGTTTAAAACAGGCAAGTGGATGGAATTCATAGTTCCAGGTTTTATTCCATGCTGCTCAGTCTTTCTCCGCAGCTCGGTCTTTCTCCATGCAGCTCGGTCTTTCTCCGCAGTTCGGTCTTTCTCCATGCAGCTCGGTCTTTCTCTATGCAGCTCGGTCTTTCTCCGTGCAGCTCGGTCTTTCTTCGTGCAGCTAGGTCTTTCTCCATGCAGCTTGGTCTTTCTCCGTGCAGCTCGGTCTTTCTCCGCAGAGCAGCCAACCGCCTGCCCGTGGCATTGCACAGAGTACGAACTCCACAGATCCGGCGAAGACACCGACAGTTCTCCGCACACACAAAACTGTACCACAGAACCGAATGACAAAAAAGAACCCACGAACTTCTGAGCTTGAGGCAGATCAGCTAACATACTTGGCCACGGAGACCCCGAAACATGTATCACTTGGTGCTGGGACATTGCTGAAGAATTATAGATAAGAAAAGGGTGATAATTAACATATAAGCGGTCGGCATGGCTGAATGGATAACGGCGCTGGCTCTTCGTATTTTCTGCGGAACTTTCGGTAGACCACTCTGAGACAAGAGGCAGAGCCATAAGGGATGCAACCCAATGCAATGTAGTCGACCCTCTGACCTCTGACCGTGCCCCTTAAACTGACATGATACTATAATATATTGACACAGGAGCGGCCCAGACCAGACTATGCAGCTAGAGCCACGGATGTTAAGGAGAATCCCATCACTGGAATTAATGAGCCTTACTTTGATCCTAGAAAACGATTGCCTCGGGTTCTTTCCGGTGTTGCAGCCATCATTATTATGGTACCTTATTTTGATAATATTTTAGAGCATCAGTTAACTACATAAGTGTCCACATATTGATCTGTAGATTTCAAGTACCCATTGAAACAGCTTACATCATCATCATCATCATCATCATCATCAAGAGCCATGTGTGTATTACAATTTGGTTACAGTGAGCCTCCTGCGTATTCTGCTATGTATGCTTATGGTACATTCACACATGCTTCTTTCAGTCCATCTCTTGATTGTATCTATCCATATGCAGCGTTGTCTTCCTCTTGTATCTTTCCCTTTCACTTTTCTCTCTAATATATCCTTAAACGAGGTGCATATGGCCTAGTGGCCTAACTGGGAAAACAAAACCTGGTGAGAACCTTTAAGGACTAGTCCGTGTCAGGACTGCACAACTGAAACACAAGACACCAGCTACACAAACAGGACAACCATAGACAGGACAAAGCCATCTAATTAACCCTAACATAACCGACAGGAAGGAATCGCCTCCAATAAAAAAGAGAAACCAACAACAACCAGAAGTAAACACAGACACATGGAAGCATATCTAGCCAACCAAATGTCGGTAATTCGGTGTGGAAAAGTAACAACATAGAGGGCTTCATGTTGTTTCTTTCTAAAAGAATCTGTAAAATGAGTCAATATATATATATATATTGAAAGCTTCAATTGTATCCTTATGTGGTTTATTCACTTTCCATGTGTCTGCACAGTAAAACAATATAAATCACATGTAACACTCGATCACTCTTATTTTTAATAAGTAACTTAATGCCTATCACTCATAGCTTAATAAGTAATTTAATACCGATCACTCTTATTTTCAATAAGTAACTTAATACCTATAACTCATAGTTTTAATAAGTACTTTAATACCGATCATTCTTAGTTTTAATAAGTAACTTAATGCCTATAACTCATAGTTTTAATAAGTAATTTAATACCGATCACTCTTATTTTCAATAAGTAACTTAATGCCTATAACTCATAGTTTTAATAAGTACTTTAATACCGACCATTCTTAGTTTTAATAAGTAACTTAATGCCTATAACTCATAGTTTTAATAAGTAATTTAATACCGATCACTCTTATTTTCAATAAGTAACTTAATGCCTATAACTCATAGTTTTAATAAGTACTTTAATACCGATCATTCTTAGTTTTAATAAGTAACTTAATGCCTATAACTCATAGTTTTAATAAGTACTTTAATACCGATCATTCTTAGTTTTAATAAGTAACTTAATGCCTATAACTCATAGTTTTAATAAGTAATTTTATACCGATCACGTGCTAATTTTATTTTGTATAGCTACGATTTTTCGACCGTGGAGGAGCGCATTACAAGCGGAGATGATTAATATTGGGTGGACACGGAGTGAGATGCAGCAGATAGCAATCGGACGGCTTTGCGTGGTTTGGTTGAGTCCTAAGACCCAATAGGAGTTAAAAAGGATAAGGAGGAGGTTTTGGATATATTAAACTGCTAGCTGAAATAATATTCCATATTACATATCTAAGTAATATCTTGAACATTGTAGTAACAGAGAGAGCAAAGAAAGGACTCTCCTTGGATATAAAGAAAACAGTACAATAGTGATATCAAAGAAAATAGTGACACTAAAATGTGAAATGGAAATAGAAGGGAACATTCTTAACTAAGTGGATAATTTTAAAACAGTAGATGGAAGATACACATCAGAAATTAAGAACAGACTAAGGCAACCACAACCTGCATTTCAGAAAATGAAAAGCACCGTATGCAATAAATCACTATCATTGAAAGTAAAAACGGGAGTGCTGAAATGATGTATAGAGATCCTGTTTTGATGTGTGGCGGTGAATCTTTAAATGTAAATGAAAAAATAGGAAGAACTTGGAAGCAACAAAGATCTAGTTTCTGAAACGAAGGTTGCGACTTCTTTGGACTACCAGAGTACCTAGCAACAATTGCCCAAAGAGGCTTATGAAATTTAACATTATATGCAACAATAAGAAAGAGACAAACAGCTTTCTTTGGTCGTGTGATGCGGATAGAGGCATTGGAAAACATCTTGACAGCTGGAAAAATAATGGAGAAGAGAGGCAGAGGCAGACCAAGAGAAATGATGCTGAATGGACTGAGACGATGGCATGGGGAATGTCATCAGCAGAGTTGGTCCAGAACACCAAAAACCCACCAGGATCCGTGGAGAAACTTGAACGCAAACGTTAGTTTGCAAAGCACTTAATGATTATGATGATAACATAATACGTTTTTGTTTGTGTCCTTCTTCGCAGATGTTTTTAGTGCTGATTTTCATTGTTGCTGTGATCATGTATCGAGTACTGATTAGCATACCTCTGTTTGAGAACAAAGACCTGCGGCCTAAAGCTTCAACCATCGCCAGCATGTCCGCTGCTGTAGTCAACCTGGTCATCATCATGACGCTGGGTCGAGTCTACGAGAAACTTGCCCTCAAGTTAACACAGTGGGGTCAGTTGATACATTTTAAAGCATATTTTTCGTAAATATTCTTTGCTATCTTGTCTAAGTAGTGATTGTGATATTTTCTCGTATTTTCTCTGCCTGTTTTATAATACCGATAATAAAGATTGAAGCAGTTTTGTTTCTGAGGAAAGTACAACAATACCACGTTCTTCTGTTGCCCTCTAATTCCCATTCTGGCATATGTCCTCAACCAACTCACTATATGCCCGTGTCAGTTTGTATCCAACGAGACAGAAAATGCAGACAAGAAAATCTGGCTGCTGTGGAGGCAGAATCGTTGATTTTCGAGAATTCTTTAGAGGGTGATGCTGTAATTTACACAGATAGGTCGGTCGTTCGACAAGTAAGAAGTTCATGGGTTTTAACGTCTCAGGCCGGAGGGAGAATTGTGAAGGAAGATTCGCGTGCTTTGCTTTGACCACAAGTAGCCTGACTATGGAAGTCGTGGCAGTAAGTAAAGCAATAATATGGCTAGAGATACAGACATTCACTAGGGCATATTTCCTTAGTGACTCAATAAGCATGCTCAAGAAGATAGAAATGGGGTGGATCCGAAGAGAGTGGTTCCTGTCTCTGGAGCGGTCTCGGCTGGAAATGATTAACTTCATTTTCGTTCCAGGGCATGGGATGTACAAGGAAATGAGCAGCTGACAAGCTCGCAGGTAAGGTTACTGTGGAAAGCGATGGACCAGGCTGACATTCTGAATGCACTACGAGAAGTAAGTCGGTTGCGAGAGCCAATTGATGACTGTGAATCTACAACCATGGTCAGGATGCGAGAACAGCAAATTAAAAGAGGTGTGGCAAAGCAAGAACACTTTGATGGAAGCCGAAGAAAATTAATAAACCAAAACAGAACTTGTGTCGCTAGCCGCTACACGCTGAGGGATTTACTGAGGAGGGGGTCCTAGCACTTATAAAGTGAATGTTTCGATGTTAAATGAGGATAATCTGTCGACTAACTAACTAACTAACTAACTAACTAACTAACTAACTAATTAACTAACTAACTAACTAACTAATCAACTAACTAACTAACTAATCAACTAACTAACTAACTAAATAACTAACTAACTAACTAATCAACTAACTAACTAACTTACTAACTAATCAACTAACTAACTAACTAACTAATCAACTAACTAACTAACTAACTAAATAACTAACTAACTAACTAACTAACCAACCAACCAACCAACCCACCCACCCAACCACCCACCCAACCACCCAACCACCCACCCAACCACCCACCCAACCAACCAACTAATCAACTAACTAACTAACTTACTAACTAATCAACTAACTAAGTAACTAACTAACTACCTATCTAACTAACTAACTAACCAACCAACCAACCCACCCACCCACCCACCCAACCACCCAACCAACCACCCAACCAACCACCCAACCACCCACCCAACCAACCCACCCAACCAACCAACTAATCAACTAACTAACTAATCAACTAACTAACTAATCAACTAACTAACTAACTAACTAACTAACTTATTAACTAACTAACTTACTAACTAACCTAACTCCAAGCCCTCTTATCTTTAGCTACCCAATGCAGTTCTGTCCATGTCCTTTCCATATTATTCATTTCTGTTTATACTTCTCCTTTCCCCCAAGTCTTGCCAGATGTCACTACGTGTTCCAGTTTATTTGGCCTCATAACATGCCCACAAAAACTTGACTGGCAATGTCTTGTTGTTGTTGTTGTTGTTGTTGTTGTTGTTGTTGTTGTTGTTGTTGTTGTTGTTGTTGTTGTTGTTGTTGTTGTTAGGCGTCGTGGTGAGGGGTTATTGAAGAGTTCCAGTGCCTGTGGCTAGCACCTTTAATCCAATTTCCTCAGCGATTAATGCGCATGTGTCTAGAATCAAGTAAATTCCCTTCCGGTCTAATTACAATGTCTAATCAGTTTACGGTTTTCGTCTGTTTCTTGGAGGACTGTCTCGTCTATTGTTCTGTCTGTCGGTGGTGTATTTTTCTGTCTGTTCGTGGTTTTCTTTGTATTTTCCCAATGAAATCACTAGATAAGTTATTCGGTGTTTTCTCAGCATATCTAATTCGTAAACTACCATAAGGCTTTGGTAGCCAAGGTGCATTTACAAAACTAATTTACATAAACAGTAAACTGATACTGACCACTCCTCTAGTTCAAAAGTGTGCCTGGAATACCTCTCCACGGCATGGTTATTAATCATGCAGCTGGAGAGTTAAAATTAATATTTACAACTAATCAGAGTAATACCAAGAAAATCACATGTGTCAGACTAAAAAGCAAAGTGAGACTTGGAACGTGGAATGTGAGAAGTCTGTATGAGGGTAAGCTAAATGCAGTATGTGATGAGACTGGGAGGTTAAACATTCAAATTTAGGAATTAGTGAACATCGCTGGAGAGGCAAGGGAAATTTTTAAAACTGAAAATGGAAGTCTTTTGATATATTATGATAGACACGTCGGAGATCAGAACGGAGTGGCATCTTGTTTATATATATATATATATATATATATATATATATATATATATATATATATTTTAAACAGCAAAAGCTTTAATAGGATATACCCCGGTTAATGATAGAATTATCACTACCAGACTTAGAGGCCATCCAAAAACCACAACTTGTATACAGATATATGCACCTTCATCAACAGCAGAGGAGGATGAAACTGAAGATTTTTACAGCACGCTGACACATTAGATAAGATTGGTCATAATGATACAACAATAATACTCGGAGATTGTAATGCAAAAGTGGGTACAGGAAGAGATGAAAATGAGAGACACGTTATAGGAAAATTTGGATTGTGAAACAAATATGATGCAGGTGACAAATTAATTGAATTGTGCATAGAAATTGAGTTAACGATAGCCAACACACTTTTTAAACAACATCCAAGAAGACTTTTCACATGGAAGTCCCCAGTACTACCAAAAAACCAGATAT
The DNA here is from genome assembly GCA_014155875.1 of Cepaea nemoralis. NCBI lineage: Eukaryota > Metazoa > Mollusca > Gastropoda > Stylommatophora > Helicidae > Cepaea > Cepaea nemoralis. The sequence continues at coordinate 32,316 of JACEFZ010028246.1, forward strand.
ATTATATTTTAGTACAACGAAGATGGGGATCAAGCTTAAATCAGCACAAACCCTACGAAATGCAGACTGTGATACTGATCATCAATTATTAGAAGCAAATGTGAAAGTTAGTTAGTTAGTTAGTCACGGTTCCAACTTCACAGCAAGGGGTCGTCCCCATTATGCTCCGTTCCTGTGCCAGTGAATATCACACAAAACGCTCCCTACAGCCCAATGTGAAAAGTGGAGAAGACAGGAGTCTCGACAAACAACAGCCCGCACAAATACACTGTGCATAATGCGCCGCCAGAATGTCAGCACATCAATCCCCCACGAAACACCCAATTCATCTCTGATGGAATCGGCAGTCATTTTCCTATCTGGATGTTTCCTAGATGTTCACCCACACAGTCCACGAAAATACAGTTCATCACCGACGGCAGTGGCAGTCAACCAGAAGCCGAGCAGCCACGCATTTCTGCATACGGTAAAAACCGGTCAACTCTGGGACATAGCCACCTGCCATCGCTCCGAACATGCAGTCACGTTCCAATAATTAAAAAAAAACTTGGGCAGATTCAAAGCACTACACAACGAACTCACAGCTCACAGTGTCGCGCCACGCACTCACTCAGTAGCAGGGCGACGGAACCATCAAGCCTCCTTAGTCGCCTCTTACGACATGCGTGGTAGGCTACAGTGTTGCTATTCTTTGCTTCTCTTATGGGCCCCGGCAACACACGGGACAGATGTGAAAGTAAAACTCAAAAAGCATACCCAAAGACCAAAGCCACTTCCTTCGTTTTGATTTCACAACAATGCCAGATACATAAAATGTAGACGTTAATCGTTTTGGGGTCTTGATGTCTATACAGGAGGAAATTACACCTGAGGAATTGGCAGTAAAAGCTAGAAACATCTTGACAACAGCAGTCAAAGATCTAATTCCGACCAAAAATAAGCAATATAAGCCATGGATTACATCAGATACATTAGAATTATACAACAACGAAGAGAACTGGAACAGAAAGGAAGAGAAACTGATAACAGCAGGATAAAGTATAAATCTTTAATACGAGAAATAATAAAGAACACAAGAAAAGACAACAACCAGTATATAGAAGATTGTTGTACTACATTAGAGCAATATCATACGAATGATAGAAATTACGAAATGTACAAAGAAATGATGTTATTGACAAGAAATATTCAACCTCGATTAAATGTTGTCTGTGACACTTTGTGAGATACTTTAACAGATTCTAGAAAACTTCTAGAAAGATGGAAGGAATACTGCAGTGGGAATGTATGATACGAATGACTGTGAGGATATGAATGAGATTCACGAACCAATGACATCAGAGACAGAACCTGAACCCTCATTAGATGAAAATTGTATGGGCAATAAAGAACATGGAGAATGGTAAATCACCTGGATGTGATGAGATACCAGCTGAACCAATTAAAGCGGGAGGAGACGAAAGCATACAAATCTATCAGATATTATGTAAAATGATATGGTAACATTATATATAGCCGAAAGATTGGAAGAGAAATATCTGTATTCCAATACTCAAAAAACATTACAGCATGAAATTATGCACCAACTGTAGAACTATTGCCCTGATCGGTAATAAAAGTAAAATTCTATTTAAAAATCATAATGGGAAGTTGTTGTAAGAAAATAGAAGAAGAGATTAACGTGGTTGAAGCTGGATTTAGACACGAAAGAGGGACAAGAGATCACATACTCAACATGCGTTTAATAATATAGAAGTGCAGATAAATTAATGTAAACCTATTCTCGCGTTGTGTGGGTTGTGGCAGGCATTTGACAGTATACAACATCAGAAACTTTAGAAAATCGTGAGGAAAATGGCCTTTCAATCACATGTAGTGCAACTCATAAAAATGCTCTGTCTAAACCAACAAGCAGCGGTTAGAATAGATGGCGAGACATTAGATTGGTTTGACAGCAAACAAGGAGTCCGTCAAGCTGTGTGCTTTCCCCTTATTTGTTTAACCTGTTCACCGAAAATATAATGAGAAATGTCAGAGATGATATAACCAGGAGCAATACGATGCTCTAAATATCGGTGGTCATGAACTACTAGAGATTCGATATGCTGATGATACAGAATAATGTATTTAAAAAAAAAAAAAAAAAACTAATAACCTCAACCCAAAAGAATAGTGAAGTCACAACTTATACCTTAACATAGCAAATACAAAGATAATACATACAGATAAAACTAATAAGGAGAACGAAATATATGTTAATGGGGACAAATTGGAGGTGGTGGAGAATTTCGAATATCTTGGGTCAATAATACCAATAAAGGCGATACAATTAACGAAATTAAAAGACAAATATATATTGCTCTTCAAAAACTAAAACAACTGAATAAATTGTGGCGTGGGACAGAAAGACCTACAAAAATTAGGTCTTAAGATCATGCGTCTTTCCCGTTGCAACATACGCCTGTGAGACATGGACACTTACTACACAAGCTGAACAGCGCATTAATGCCTTTGAATATAAATGTTATAGATGATTTCTAAGAATATGTTGGATACAGAAGAGAACAAATACATCAATACAAGTTATGAATACTGAAGAAGGCTGGCCACTAAAGACGATAAAACAAAATAAAATTGAAATATTTGGGTCACTTGAAATGTCATGATGCTTGCTTGCTTGCTTGTGTTCGTTGGCTTGAGCTCCAACGCAAAGTCCTGTATGTCGGATGAAGGCATCCTGTTGTCCAACATCAGTGTGATGTCATACAGGACCTGAGTTTTGCGTGAGTATCCGTTGTCCCATGTCTGGCTTATTGGTGCGCAGACTGGTGGTTCCTCGCCGTACAGGCAGACACTCTCCGACTTCGGAGGAATCGGTAATCCTATTGACTTCAGCCAGGAACCCGAAGGGACCTGTTGCCCAGGACGCTCGACGAGGACGCGTCAATAGGTCTTGGCCAGTATATAACCCGGCCCTGGTGCCTTGGAAACACCTCTGCGTCCCAAATGTCATGAAAGTGTGTAGAGAACAATAATGGAGGGGAATATGCCAGGGAAGAAATAAGGAGGTAGGCCAAAGAGAAGATCGGTGCAGGATATGGCAGTTAATCACCACATGGGTGCATCGGACGCGGGACATATTGCTTATGACCGAGACGTTTTCCGGAAAGTTGTTATGGGAGCGAGATTCTGCAAAGGACATACTACTGAATGAATAAATGAATGAATCAGAGTAATTCCCGTGTGTCACTGGCTCAAATAAAGGAAATAAAACATAGCAACACTACCGTACCGTACGTGTCATTAGAGGCAACCGAGGAGGGTTGGTGTGAGACGACTGTCTCATCCCGTATAATATTTTAGCTGCAGAATCCAACCAATCATAAACAGCCTAGACAGGACTTATTATATCCCATTTCTTCTACCCTAGTACACTTGCATAACAATATAATTATCTTAATGTACCATTGCTAATAAAATAAGGGTGGGTGGTCGTTTCGCCATCTCATAAGATTACCAAAGTCATGGATCAGCACCGTGTTCTTCTTTCAACCATTACAAGAGGTCAAGCCATCCAGATATTTACCACTCTGTCTTCCCCTTGCTCTTTCCCCCTTAATCTTGCCAGTTGTCGCTAAGTTCTCTAGTTTATTTCTTCTCATAACGTGTCCATAAAAATATGAATGTCTATGTCTAATTTCTCTTATCAGTTTGCGGTTTTCATTTTCCTCTTGTATGACTTTCTCGTTTTTTTTCCGTCTGTCCATGATATTCTTTGCATTTTTCTCAGAAAAAACACGTCCACTGACATTAGATGTTTTTTTTTTAGCTTGTCTGCTCATTGTCCGTGTTTCACACCCATACAAAAGAGTAGGTTCTATGTAGCACATCAACACGCTTGTTCTTGTCGCAGTTGACATCTTCTTATAGATCAGTATGTTTTCCATCATGCTAAAGACTACCTTTGCCATATCGATTCTTGTTCTAATCTCTTCTAGACATCTCCCATCAGATATTATAACTGTTTCGAGATAGTTGTACCGATTCACGTATTCAAGAATATTCACATTTAACCGTATATTACATGGTGATATTTCTTTCTTCCTAGTGACTACCATAATCTGTACCTTCTTACAATTTAATTATTATCCTAGTAGTTTACTGTGTACAACAACCGCATCTGCTAAATGTTGCAGACCTTGTTCATTGGCGGCAATCAATAAAGTATCATCCGCATTGATGTTATTTTCCCCAAAAGGTGAACCCTCTCTCATATAGACAATATCATATTTTATTTCAGAAATGCATCGAACACAAACTGAATTTGAGGATCAGCTGACTTTTAAGGTTTTCGTTTTCCAGTTCGTCAACTTTTATTCTTCCATCATCTATATTGCATTTTTCAAGGGAAAGTAAGTATGGCATTCCTCACGCTTGTCATATCATAACAATTATCTGCCCTTTGTCGACATCTCTATTTAAGCTATTCTTTGTGTTTTAAGCTATTCTTTATGTTATTTCTCTCTATAGTTTGTGTATTTACTTAAACATTTGTTTACGTCATTCATATACTTGATAGGTAATGATGGGTGTAACTTGTGTATTCGCTAAAACATGTGTTTCCATCTTTAAAATACTTAATATGCAATGATGGATATAACTTGGAAAAGCATTGAAATACTGACATACCAGAGCGTTACTAACGTAATGAATTATTTTGAATTCTATCTCAGTATAGTCTAGAATCCATTCCAAGTATTATTTGGATAAATGACAAATATTTCAGTTCAAAATTGTGTCTGTATAGCAGACATTATATGTTTCTTCTTCTTCTTCTTCTTCTTCTTCTTCTTCTTCTTCTTCTTCTTCTTCTTCTTCTTCTTCTTCTTCTTCTTCTTCTTCTTCTTCTTCTTTATTTCTTCTTCTTCTTCTTCTTCTTCTTCTTCTTCTTTATTTCTTCTTCTTCTGCTTCTTCTTCTTCTTCTTCTTCTTTATTTCTTCTTCTTCTTCTTCTTCTTTATTTCTTCTTCTTCTTCTTCTTCTTCTTCTTCTTCTTCTTCTTCTTCTTTATTTCTTCTTCTTCTTCTTCTTCTTCTTCTTTATTTCTTCTTCTTCTTCTTCTTCTTCTTCCTCTTCTTCTTCTTCTTCTTCTTCTTCTTCTTCCTCCTCCTCCTCCTCCCTCCCTTTCCGCCTCCTACGATCAACGTTTACTATTCGTGGCGCATAGCCTATATTGTAGTGCATAGAAGTTTGCTTTTAATCTTATGCCATTTAGGCCAACACCTACTTCGGCTGTTGTTTCTTTTTTGGATTCCTTTCCCACCCTCACCCTCTCCCAAAGGATCAAAGGATTGCCTTACCTGGCTTGTGGGCCCACATTTTCGGCGGGTTTTGTGATCCTTGTCGTTGTTCCTACAAGAACTGCCACAAGGTATTGGTGGTTTCGCATTCGCTGTGTCCTTCACTTAGATGGAATTCCTTTCGAAGTGTATAAGCTCCATCAGACAATTTTATTTTCTCCATTAACTGTTTCATTAAATTTACTTTAAATTGTCCCATTATTAATAAGAATTACTGAAATTGAGTTCCTAGTAGTTGCGTAAAGACATGAAGATTTTTTTTGTAACTTAGTTATGGTGACTTTACATGTTAGTCAGAAATTACCTACTCACTGCAGCAGAAATGTGGTTTTTAGCAGTGTGTTGAGAACACCTTTAACTGGGAACAAGAGTAAAGAAGCCCCTTGAAATAAGCTAACTCATCTTTGAATATGTCACGAGAAAGGGGGTAAACTGGAATATGCCATAACAACACTAAAGCTGTACGGGAAGAAATACAATGAAAAACTGTAGTATACCTTTGTGGGTTGTTAGTTTGTCGAGACTCCTGTCTGTTCCACTTTTCACACGGGATAGTGAGGAGCATTTTGTGTGATATTCACGGGCACAGAAACGGAGCATAATAGGGGGACCATTTGCAGTGAAGAAAACTGACTAACTTACATACATTGAAGATGCTATTCAGCCTGTTATTGTGGCATAGACAAACATTCGCATTGGAAATAACTGGCAACAAGCATGACATAAAACTGTTAACAAACATGATGAAAGATACATTAGATATGGACTAAGAAATCGAATTCAAATTAATAGCATACATTGTGTGTTGTTTGTTCACCAAGCTGCTATTTGTTCACTCTTTAATGGCATGCTGCTTTTCCATGATTCATGCACACATTTTATCTTTGGATGTTTAAATATTATTGAAGATTAGAAGGCCTGTTATTTCTAAATACGTTCTTTCAACCTAACCAGCACCGCCATTAGGAACAATTGTGAAGATGCCGTTTAACCATTATGGCAAAAACAAAAGCGAAAACAAATCTGATGTTAATAGTTACCTAGTCATGACCACTGTCTACACCCTTCCTCCTCATGATAAAATGCGCCATAAATATATGTCCATTAAGATATACTTGTATTTAACATATAGACTTGTATGATGAACATCAATACTTTTACAAACATACAGTTTCATAGCTATAGTTACTACTTTACATATAGTTTTCTGGCTGTGTTTAATTCAGTATTGCCAGATGTCTTGATTATTTATGTTTCTAACGCGATACATAAAGACAACTTGGGCATGATGGAACTAGCAGAAGAGTATATCTGGCAGGTCGTCATAAGAATGAGGTTCTGTTCAGGATCTGCTACATGAACAGAGTCAGACAACTTTTTCTTGTTTTCTGTTTATTTATTGCAGATTTGTGGGATATCCTGGACATTACAATACATTCTTTGGGCTTAGAAGTGAAGAGGTAAGAAAAGCAAGCCTTCATGTTCATTCATAATGTTTTACTTTTGAAATAATAAAAGAATGAAACTTCTGCAAGCTAGGCAGAAGGAAGGAGTTAAATATTGCAGATCAGGCAGAAGGATGGGGGTTGAACTGTTATAGATTAGACAAAAATGTGGGAGTTGACATACTGCAGGTTACACAGAGGGAAAGGACTCGATTTTGACTGGATGAATGGCATTAAGCTATTGCGAGGTAGATAATAGGTGACGTTAAACTACTGTAATGTTAGACAGAAAGGTAACAGTTGAACTACCTCGGGTTACATAGACTGAGAGAGCTGAAGTATAGCAGACGGAACAGAAGGAATGAGTTGAATGTTAAAACTTAGACACTGGGAATGGGTTGTAATATTTGCCAGTTAGACAGATAAAAGGGATTGAACCGTTGCAGGCTAGCTAACAGAATAGGTAGACAGACAGGACTAGAGTATTTCAAGTTAGACAGATAAACGGAACTGGACTTTTGCAAGTCAGACAGATAAAAGGAATTGGACTTTTGCAAGTCAGACAGATAAAATGAGATGAAGTGTTGCTAGTCAGACAGATAAAATGAGATGAACTGTTGGAAGTTAGACAGATAAAATGAGATGAACTGTTCAAGCTAGACTGATACAATGAGATGAACTGTTTTGCAAGTGATATATCCAGAAATTATGTAGGAAACTAACAATTCTAGTTATCTGTACGCGTCCTATGGTCCAGGCGCGTACGAGGTCCTCACCTGTGGGACATGGCTGAACGCCTCTAAGTCGGGTCGCCTGGGTGCCAGGGTCTGGCCACCACTCGCCACCTACTAGTGGGGGTGAAGTCTCGGAGGTTTGACGCTGAGCCGCCAGCGTCTGCAGCCTACCTTGTGCCAGGCGTATTGGTTACCCATTCCTCTGGAGTACACAAGGCAAGGCCGAGAGAGGGAACATGTCGTTTGGGCACCACATGTATCTCTGAAGCTCTGCCCAGGCATTGTGATGGAATTTTGGCCACATTCCAACTCACATAATGTGGTCTGCCAAGACTGTAAGGTGCCACTCACAAGTCTACTCGGCCGCCTCTGAACCCCCCCCCCCCCCCCCCCACCTTTTCCATTTTTCTTTCACGGGCTGACAGGTGACAACTAAGATTCGCAACAATGGACAAATAACAGTTTGCCTAATATAATCTGTGTCAACTTTATTATTTAATTATCGTAGCAAAGAGGCATCTCTTTGTCCTAACATAATTTTTAGAAAGTCAGATTAATTGTAGGCTGTACTCTACCGATGTTGCAAACAATGTTTCAGTGTAACAACGGAGGATGTCTCATAGAGCTTGCCCAGCAACTTGGCGTTATAATGATAGGAAAACAGATCATCAACAACGCACAGGAAATCATTGTTCCGTGAGTATTTTCATTTCATATTTACACTCTGTCACTATCTGCGATAATGTAACTTTGGGAAGGCATACCTCTTATTTATACTTAGATTGAAGTGATGGAGAAGGCCATGCAGTGGTGTCTACAGATGGCGCAATATTCTGGGACAAGCGGAGTGCATGGGAATTATCAGCAAGCGAATGGTACATGACATAAGCCTGGGTCATTGACATTGAGTTGAGTGACCGGGCATGAGAAAGAATGGAGATGAAAGTGGGAGACAGTAAGGTGAGTGACCTGGCTACGAGGAAAACAATCAACCCTCAGAAATAATGGGGCGGATATGAGTGGAAGGCCCCAGGGGGGGATGGGTCGAAAGACAGTTGTGTGTTGTGTGAAGTGAGGAGACTGGAAAGTCAGTGAGAGAAGAGACCGACTGCGGGTCAGGTCGTTTGAGAGAGTTGAGTTTGAGATACCGAAGGAGTTGGTAGTCCACGTACAACGGGGTTGTGTTATGCTCCGAGTTGTGAAGACAGGCCTGAACCAGAGTGGGTTCTATAGTTGAGCAGTGGCTCCAACCCAATGTGTGGGTTGTATTGTGGGAGATCCAGCCGTGGATAGTAGCTGGATTACCTGTCTTGTGGAGTGAGATAAGAAGCAGGCCGTGAGAAGGCATTGATGTGTGCTGGTTAAATTGTGAGGAGGATATTTATATTCTATGGATTTACATTGTTTCTGGATATATATATATATGTTCCGTCTGTTCGTCTTATTTCTGGAATAAATGATTATGTGCGCCAACGGAATCTTGTTTCATGACTGGTGAAGGTGCACTTCTGGGGTGAGTTGGTTAAGAGACAGTTAGATATCTCAATTGACACACCATGAACATCGTTACCTAGACAACGACCATCACACGACAATATCAAGCAAAGAACATCAAGAACATTGATATTATCATCAAGAACGACGTGTGACATTCTGGGGTCTGTCCTGGCAAGAACGACGGGGATATATTGAGAAACCCATTGCATTATAGACATTGGTGTCATTCTGAGATATTTGTGGGCTCTTCGCTGAAAGAGAGGAGTTATTATCGGTGACTTCGTTCCATCAATTTAGACAGTACTGCGTCACGAGATTAACAGCAATTCTTTTGTGTGTGTAAGACGCCACATCGAAGAAAAACTGTCAGCGCGCGGGGAGGGTACGCGGCGGAAATCACAAGATAGCAGACAGTTCAAGTGAAGTTCACGACAGGTAAATTAACGCAGCACAAATCGACCGGGAGAGTCGATTGCAGTAGCAGGGGTGTTTGGTCACGGACAGCACAGAGGAAATGTCGCGTGGACAGTGAGGGGTTTGCAACAAGTGAGGTCAGTCCTAGTGTGTGTGTGTGTTTGACAGGATTGAACCAAAGATTGAAGACAGCGAGCAATTTCGTCTCAACATCCTGTGTGTGGTGGGATATTTGGTGTGTGTGTGCTGGAGGCAAGCGCACTGTGTTGTCGCAAGTTGACTGGTCAAGATTTTTCGACGCAGTAAATAGGACGGGTGGGTACACCAGCGTCCAGGTACTGGGGAAGTACATGTTTGGAAAACAGAGAAAAATTGGCAGTCGCTGATTTGACGGACAGTTGACTGAAGGGGATAGTAACGGTACCCCTACCGCAGCCGGGTGGGGCTGTCAAGATTGTGTGCAAACTGTTTTTACGAAGGAATTTTTCACTGAGAGTGATAAAGAGAAATTGAGGTGACATTGTGAGTTGGGGGTGGAAGGAGGAAAGGTACTCAGAAAAAATTTCCACGGCCTAGTGTGGTCAAGATGACTCATTGTGAATGAACAAAACAAGGTTGTTTTGAAAGAAAGCCAGATTTTATGTTTCGCCTTTGTTGAACTGTTCTATTATTGTCATCATTATTCTGTTATGAGCAACAGTTTTAACGTCTCATCATCGCAACCATGGTTGTATTGCTTTGCCAATAAGGATTTATATACCCAAATTTAAAGCGCTGAACATTGGCTGCCATTCTCCTTTTCTTTTTGGTGAATCTTGTCGGATAACGGAAATCCATAACATTATTGATACAGCGAAGCGCCATCTCCGCAACGAGAGTAACAACAAATCGAAAGAACACTTTGGATTATTACTGTGGTGCCACCACGTACAGAGAAAGTACAATAGCGTTACGGACTGTGTCGAGACAGAACAGTTTGGATATCACTATCATCTTCAACTTTTGTCGACAGTTGGAACTTGTGATCACCACGTGAATTCAGGAACCACTCAACAAATCAATCAGTCCTTTTGAAATCTTAGTGTCGTAGACATTTCCAGCGGGTTGCGAATAACTATTAAAACGAACAAAAACTTTGGTGACTGAATAAAAAGAACTTTTGGCGACGGATTAATAGGCACATATTTGTCGGCCAACCAGATACACATTATTTTTTTGCTCCCATCGTCATATTGATTGTTGTCGGGTGTTACGCAATTATTTGTATGTGGTCCAGTGTTTGTCAAGAGTAGGGGTTTTTTGTGTTGCTTCTCGAAGGCCGGGAGGCGGGGCGAAAATTTATTTTCTTACTGTGCACCATGTGTTTTCTGGGAAGTAAATCGTAAGGTCGGTTTGTTTGATTCTGCAGTGAAGCAGGGTGGTCCTAGATTATATACCGTGCCTTTTGGGTCTAACGTAAGATCTGTGTATATTTTCAGTATATATTCCTTTTCTTTCTCTCTTTCTTTTCGTTATATTTACATATGATATTTGATATTTGTTGTGTTCGGATATATGTTTTTATTGTGATCTTTCGTCATTTCTGCTGTCTAGTGGTCTTTGTCAGTTTAAATTTATATATTACGCGCACTGTGGATGTCCCTACACAAGCTTGTGGTTGTTACTGTGGTTTATTTCTGTGTCATCATCGTCTCCGTGTACTCAGCTTGTGAAGTCTAGCGTTGGATAGTCACCACTTAGTGTTATCATCCATTTGTTTGTATATGTATTTATATGTATGTTTAACAATATTTCCAGGGACTTCATGAACTTGTGGTCATAGATATATAGATATAAGGGAGTATAGGTGATACTTCCCCCCTCACTACCTAGTGCTTATAGAGTGACTGGGTGAGTACAGAGTGATATTTTAGCACTACGAATTTACGTACACAAGGAGTAGTGGTGTACTTAGGGAGGGCACACAAAGACTAGTAGCAGAGTCTTTACATTTATAATTGCCTGACAGACAGCAACGTGTCCACAAGTACAAGATGCCTACTTTAATGGAATATATTGAAGCAGGTGAACGAATAGGCCTGAAAGGTAAAGAGTTACAGGAGTATGCAGAAGCAAAAGAACAAAAGCAGACGGAAAGAGAGGAGAGGCAGAATGAACGCGAGGCAAAGCGTCTACAGGAAGAGAAAGAGACACAAATAAAGCTAGCCGAAATAGAGAAACAAGCGTCTACAGGAAGAGAGAGAGAGACAAATGGAACTTGAAAAGTTAAAACACACAAATGCGGTGGAAATCGAGAGAGAGAAGATTAAAATGGAAGCTGAAATTGCACTAAAAGAACTAGAACTATCTTCGAAAGGTCAAAGTGAGGAAAGCAGAAGACCGTCGCAGTCGTCACAGAGATTAAAACTGCCATACTTTACAGGACCGAGACCAACCTTGAAAGATTATCTTGCCAGGATATCGAGGCATCAGCGAAAGCGTTAGGTATTCCAGAAGAAAGAGTATGCTATTCGACTAGGCGAAGCTTCTTACGGGTAAGGCAATAGACACCATGTTCAATTTACCTGTAGAAGAAAGAAACAACTACACTATCTTACGTCAACGTTTGCTGACAAAGTTCCAACTAACTGAGCATGGATATAGGACAAAGTTTAGACAGTTAGGGCCAGAGACAAATCAAGATTTCACAGACTTAACACAGTAAAGAATACATTTAACAAATGGATGGAGCTCGCAGAAGCAGGGAAAGATTTTAATAAATTAGTAGATCTAATGTTAAGAGACAAGGTAGTATCTGCATGCAATTCTAATTTAGTGGCGTTCTTTGAGGAACGGAAGCCAAAGAACATAGACACAATGTCTCAGTTAGGGCAAAACTACATGACTGCACATCCTAACGTATCTATTGGGAAACTAATGAGTGAGGAAATAGTCTGTGCAGCGTACACTAAACAGGACCAGAATCCAGTCATCAGACCAAGGGCGAAAAGTGTGGATTCCGCACAGAAAGGTGAGCAGCAAGAACTTCAAGATAATGGTTTCCGAGGAAACAATGTTGGTAGAGTAGGACGGTACACATATAAAAGAGGGAATTCCAGAGACGTCCAAATTATGCCGGATGTTGGAATTGTGGGAGCTGGAGACACAAGGCAGCACAGTGTGATGCGCAACCATCAGATGGACCAACGAACAACACTAAAAGGGAGATTACTTGTTTCAAATGTGGAAAGAAGGGACATTTCAGTCATCAATGTAGGATGAGAGAAACAGAGCACTCAAATGCAGCGCAAGTAATTGAGACGCTGAACAATGAAGATTGTAGTGGGTGCAAACCTCTTTTTGAAAAAGACAGTCAGCCAGTATTAATATGTGGTCATACAGTAAAAGCAGGATCAGCAGTGCATGAAGGAGGAAGTCTGAAGCTGCATCAGGGATTTGTCAATGATAGACCAGCGTTAACAATTAGGGATTCCGGATGTACGTCTATCGGAGTGAGGAGAAGTTTAATAGATCCCTCGGATTATACAGGGAAAAAGATTAGATGCACAACATTCAACGGCACAGTAGAGTTCTACCCAGTAGCCATAATAACAGTAAAAACACCATATATCACTGGAAGAGTGACAACGTGTGTTTTGGACTCACCAGTGGCTGATTTGATCATAAGGAAATGTTATAGGAGTTAAAGATTGTACAGAAGAGGAAGTAGTTTATTGGGACCAAAAATATAGTGTAAGCAGTAACGAGGTAGTTACCACAAGAGAACCTAAATTAGATAGTATAGCTGAGGTAGGAAGAGGCACTTGAAGTAGACACAGGAACTCAGGACAAGGATAGTACAGCTGAGCAGATGAGAATGGATCCCAATATAGTGCTAGTGAATCCCAGAGACAAGATACTACTCTGAACAAATGTTCCCAAGGGTGTAGGAGAGTAGAACATAGGCAGTCAAAGAAAGGTAGATGGTGCTTCGAGAGGAAGAACAATGTTCTCACTTCGCAGGTTTTCAGGATAGTAGAACTGCACGTGGGCAAGGAGCAGTACCTTTAGCACATAGAGACCGATATACTAGAACAGCTCAGGATAGTGCATGGCAGGGCACATAGGCAAAAGGCGTATGCAGCAGAAAGCAAGGTGCCAGGATATATGGGCCAAGATTGAATAAAGAGTCAGACTAAACAGAGACTCAAGTGTAACGGTGCAATATGCAGATAGGAAAGTTGAGTCAGGTCAAAAGAGTGTTCGCGACATTACTGACCCAGGGCTAGGGATAGCAAACAGATGTTGTAATTGTAGAGGTACCATGAGTCATGGGTACATGAAATGTAGACACAGCATCGACAGGAATCAGAGGAGGGTTAATGCAAGAACAGAACCACCTGATATAGAGGTCGGTACACAAATAGTATTGTGGGGTCGTGAAGTAGTAAGAGACCTGTGGGTACATGAGTATAATGCTTTTCCTATGATGTATTATTATTATGTGATGTATGAGTTATGCATTGATACACAAGATAGAAAGATGGTGTTGTATTTATGTGTGACGGAATATGGAGTGTACTATGAGCATTTGAGTAATTATTTAGGGTGGTAGCTAAAGTGGGATGGAGCCATACTTAGGGCTACCCAGGCAATATGTCTGGGTCACATGTTTAGTAAGTTTTAGTCGCCCAATATTTGAAAACGAAGTTTTCTTTTAAGAGGGGGGTGATGACATAAGCCTGGGTCATTGACATTGAGTTGAGTGACCGGGCATGAGAAAGAATGGAGATGAAAGTGGGAGACAGTAAGGTGAGTGACCTGGCTACGAGGAAAACAATCAACCCTCAGAAATAATGGGGCGGATATGAGTGGAAGGCCCCAGGGGGGATGGGTCGAAAGACAGTTGTGTGTTGTGTGAAGTGAGGAGACTGGAAAGTCAGTGAGAGAAGGGACCGACTGCGGGTCAGGTCGTTTGAGAGAGTTGAGTTTGAGATACCGAAGGAGTTGGTAGTCCACGGACAACGGGGTTGTGTTATGCTCCGAGTTGTGAAGACAGGCCTGAACCAGAGTGGGTTCTATAGTTGAGCAGTGGCTCCAACCCAATGTGTGGGTTGTATTGTGGGAGATCCAGCCGTGGATAGTAGCTGGATTACCTGTCTTGTGGACTGAGATAAGAAGCAGGCCGTGAGAAGGCATTGATGTGTGCTGGTTAAATTGTGAGGAGGATATTTATATTCTATGGATTTACATTGTTTCTGGATATATATATATATATGTTCCGTCTGTTCGTCTTATTTCTGGAATAAATGATTATGTGCGCCAACGGAATCTTGTTTCATGACTGGTGAAAGTGCACTTCTGGGGTGAGTTGGTTTAAGAGACAGTTAGATATCTCAATTGACACACCATGAACATCGTTACCTAAACAACGACCATCACACGACAATATCAAGCAAAGAACATCAAGAACATTGATATTATCATCAAGAACGACGTGTGACAGTACAAAACTGTTAAGAAAGCAAGTGGTGTTTTTGCCTTGACAACAAGCAGTCTTACAATGGAATCAGTTGCTGTAACGAATGTTCTGAATTGGCTTGATATGTAAAAGTATTCATACACGTGCATAATGAGTGGCTGAATGAACATGCTCAAGAATGACCAGATTGGCCACATGCGACACGACTGGCTTGACACATCCAGCCAACCACAATTAGTCAAGCCAACTTGCATTTATGTACCGGGATATTCGTTTTTTTTTTCCTTTGCGCTCGCTCGCTTTGAACTCAAGCATAGTACATACACACTTCTTCTATCGGCACTAGACTGAATTTTGCTTGTGGATTAGCTTTCCCTAATACCAGTGTCCCTCGCCATCAGGCGAACCCTCTCAGAGGTACTTGTAACTTAGGTCCTCAAGTCAAGAACGAGAAGTCAACGTGTCCAACTGGCCGGTGTAGGGGTTGAAACGACTACTTCAGCATCAGCATACCGTATGCTGACGAATCGCACTAAGGTGTGAAAAGCAATGAGACTCAATGAGCATGATTCAGAAGGTCGAAGCTGGAGCTGTACGCAGTCAGTGGACTGAGTCGCTGCGGAAGTGTGTTGTCCGTAAAGTCACCTTCATCTTCGTCCCGGGACATGCGGGGGAGTCGAGGGAAATGAACGAGCTGATAAACTGGCTGGCTCTGCACCTCCTGTAGATGGCCAGCTCATGGATCGTGCCGATGTTATTAACGCCCTTAAAGATATGGCGAGAACAGAGGACTTTGACGTCATTGATTCCACATCGCTGTCCAGGATGAAAGACCTGGGAGTAAGAATCGGCACAGCCAGACGCGAAAGGTACATCGGGAAAACAAGGCGCCTCGTCAACCAACACAGAACTGGCACTATTAGCCACCGGACGCTGATGCATATGCTGGGGGGAGGATCTGAGCACCTATGGAACTGTCCGGAGTGCAATGAAGATACCCCAACTTATAACTGATAACAGGCAATGAGTGAGCAGTTTTGCGGCCATGTCGGTAGATGGGTCAGGCATTATCAAGGCCATAAGAGATTCGGGATGAACAGATGACGGTGACACTTGGGAGACTGATTCCTTGCCCGGAGTGAGGAAGCTGGGGGTATATCGGGAGGCAAAGCTTGCCCTGGCTACATAAAAAATTAACGAGGCGGCACCTTTATTATAAAATCGAAAAGGTACAGATAAAGTGGAGCCACATAGGCATAGTGGTTACTGCTTGCCTGCCAAGGTAGTGGACATGGTTCAATCCCCAGCTCAGGCAGAAATAGTTGTTCCTACCAGTACATCTCTCTACCTGATGGCTGCACTCAAGCTTAACCCATGCATGCTCAGATGGTTTCATGTAACCCTGTTTAGGGAGGGCGTGGTTAAAGTGGTGCTTTATCTTGCACAGTGCTATAGGCTAGCGGAGTGAAGGTGGTGCCTCTCTTGGCGATAGTGTATCCATCGGCACTGAATTAGTTAACTGCTAAACAAATGTTGCTGAAACCACAGTGGTCCCATGAAAAATGGTCTTTGTCTATGACTGTGGGGTTACTGTTATGATTTTTGTGATATTACCTCGGGAATAATTTGCCAAATTTACTTCAGGAAATTGAAAGGCTTCTGGCACCGCTTCCAGACTAAGCTGAAAAAGACCGTGCAGCGTACCAGATGGGAAGATGATTATGAGTTGATAGAGAACGAAGGTCTGTTCCAGGAATACCTTGAGATGGGTAAGTAATACTCCGTTGTGTTAAAGGCATATAAAGAGTTAAATATGAAAGGATCAACTTCATTGCTCAAGGTCTACCCCATTTGGTTCAGTCTCCCCCCTTAAAACAGCAAGCTTCCGGCAAAGATGTCTGCAAAGAAGCATGTACTCCATAGCTCCAGTGATGAACGCCAGGGGTCTCCACAATGACTGCATAGGCAGTCTGAACGACAGTCTGGCAATGAACCCAGGATTTTCATGGCATGATGCAGCTGCCTTGTGCACTTCTCCGTGGAGCTCCCCAAATCTGCTGTGTTTTAGATCAGATTAGGAATGTCTTGAGTTCATGTATATTTAAGGTGTATTCCTCACTATGAAATTGGTAAGTAATAATATGTTGTATTTTAAATAAGATTAGGAGTGATTGTGGTTTAATGTAGAATGGGATTTATTCCTCACCACGAGGTAGTGAGTAAGTAATATCTGTTGTGATTTAGACAAGATTAGAAATGACTGTGCGTCGATGTAGAATTCTGGTTTATTCATCAACAACAGATAAGTCAGAAAGTCTGTTGTATTTATACCAGATTAGGAATTATTTCAGATTTACGTTTATTGAGATTTATTCCGTCTGTCCATTTTTTATATGGTCGGCCTTTTCTTCTGGTTCCATTTGGTCCGTACATCATTGCATGTTGTGTTATACTGTCAGTTGGTAGCCTAGTTATATGGCCGAACCATTTAATTTGCTGTTTTCTAATGAAACCTAGCGCACCTATAACCACCAGGTGTGGCATTGGTAGCATAGAGTTGGTAGGAAGATTTGTTGTAGAGCGCTTTTTAGTATCTACTGATACGTGTTTGTTCTTTAGTCTCTTCTCATCTCATCTTATCGTGTTCCTCTTGTACCTTGCGGTGTCGAGGTGAAGCGGGAGAGTGCCCGCTTATGGGCTTCATCTATCGATATTCCCATGGACTCTGCTATTCCCTCCGTCCATCGTTTACGTGGTCGGCCTCTTCCTCTGCTTCCACCTGGTCTGTACATCATTGCTTGTTGTGGTATACTGTTAGTTGGTAACCTACTTGCATGGCCAAACCATTTGACTTGCTGCCTTCTAATAAAGTCTAGTGCAGCTATAACCTCCACTTTAGTCCTGATTTCTTCATTTGTGATCTTATCTATTCTTGATACATTGAGTATTCTTCTCAGGAATCCAATTTATATTGTTGTGATTTTTCTTTATCTTTTTCTGTTATTGTCCAGGTTTGGCATTGATAAAATGGAGTTGGTAGGAAGATTGTGTTGTAAAGTGCTTTCTTGATACTACTTTAAACAGTGTTTAAGGCTACGCTTGAGTTTAAGCGAACGAACAAAAAAGAAAGAATGTTTGTTCTTTAATATTGGTGCCATTTGTCCAATGAGTTGGTTTGCCTTATTGCATTTATTTTCGATCTCATCTTCTGATCTGCCATTTGATGATATTATACTTCCTAGGTACTTGAAACTCTTTACTTGTTTCAAGGAATGTACGTTTGGGTGAATTGTTCTTTAGTGTTATTTGTCCAGAGAGTTCCATCTATTCTCGATCTCGTTTTCTGATTTGCCATTTGCTGACATTATACTTCTTAAGTACTTGAAGTTCTTTACTTGTTTCAGGGGATGTTCTTTTAGATAAATCTTTGTTGTTGTTTCTTCTTTGGTTATAGTCATCACCTCTATTTTACTTATGCTAATGTTCACGTTATGTTCCTTACACACTTCGTTTAGACTATTTATGTGGTCTTGTAATTCTGCTTCTGATTTTGCTATTAGTGCTTGATCGTCCGCAAATAGGAGTTCTTTATTGACGTAATTTGTCGTTGGTTCTTCTTCGGTGTTCTGTTCTTCATGCGGTGTTAGTGTGGTTTCTGTTTGGGCTGATTTTTCAACATACGCTGTCTATATAGATTATGAACAAGAGGAAAGGAGGGGGGAGGAGAGGATAGGACACAACCTTGTCGTACTCCAGATCTTATGGTGAAGGGTTCTGAGTGTCCTCCGCTTGTTCTTACCGTGCATTCACTATTGTTATATAAGCTTCTACATTAAGTTTGTTATGAACTCGTTTTCTGATTTGCCATTTGTTGACATTATACTTCTTAAGTACTTGAAGTTCTTTACTCATTTCAGGGGGTGTTCTTTTAGACGACAAGATATTACAAACAGCCAGAAATGAAGGGGTTGATTGTGTCGTTCTGTAAAGGATATGCATCTAACTTATTTTTTAAAATAAGTTTGTTAGATGTGCACTGACTCCATATCGTTTAGGATTTCCCAGAGTTTGTTTTTATCTACTCTATCACATGCCTTTTCTTGGTCGACAAAGGCTCAGTAGAGTAGTGGTCATGTATTTAAATCCCCATCAAGGCAGTAATCTACACCCCAAGTCAACCCATTGTAAAATGTAAAAGAGTAAAAAGTAAAGGACCACTTTACATGCCCTAAAAATTAAGGCATATTAGGTATATGGTGCCAGACCCATGTTCTTATAAACCAATTAGTACTTCCCAAGACATTTCCTGGTAGCGTTTTAGGCTGAGTCAGTTTGGGAACACATGAACAAGACATTTCCTGGTAGCGTTTTTAGGCTGGGTCATTTCGGGAACCTATGTCAGTTTAAAAAAGTGCAAGTCGATGTGAATTGAAACATGGCTGAAAAGCACTAAAGCAGCTCCTAATGTTATATGGTTAAGAGAATATATTAGTCTAACCCAACTTTATCTGTCACTTTCATCTATATTGCTTTCCGTGAATTTACAGATTCACTTGTTTGGTTAAAACGTGTAACCAAATTCGATATTTGTCTTTCAGTTCTTCAGTTTGGCTTTATAACAATATTTGTGGCTGCATTTCCCCTTGCTCCCCTGTTTGCACTGCTGAACAACTGGGTTGAGATTCGTCTGGACGCCCACAAGTTTATCTGTGAGACTCGCAGGCCAGTAGCAGAACGGGCGCAGGATATTGGAGTGTGGTTCATAATTCTAGAGACTTTAGCTCAATTAGCAGTTATAAGTAATGTGAGTACATGTTTGTGTCTGTTAATGTTGGTTATAATTAATAAGAAACCATTGTAGTATACTGTGCTCTTGTCTGCTGAGTGTGGCTATGTCATCCTGGCACAAGATTTGTGTTTTAATGACTACATGACTATGAGATCAGTCCAGCTTCTGAAAACGTTTGCAATACATTTTCACCAGTAAGGTGACAAGTGTGGTCATTATTACAACGCCCATTTAGTGCATTTTGGAAGCAGACCGCCTTGCGTTGGTTTCATACAATGGCATGAGTGTCGGTCGTTCAGAAAGCAATGGCTAACTATTGAACGTAAACTTACTGAACGCCAAGATATCACAAACAGCCAGAAATGAAGGGGTTGATTGTGTCGTTCTGTAAAGGATATGCATCTAACTTATTTTTTTTTTATTAAGTGCATTTGATCAAGATCTATACTATGCTGGCATGAAAACGGGATCCTTGTTCTCACCTTATCTATAATTAATAACGTGTTAATACATGTTAAAAAGATTTTGTTCAAGAAGGCTTGTTAGTATACGTTTCCTTTACTGTGTATGTCTTTGCATCAATGTTTTAATAAATGCGTTATCTATACTAAACATCAACAATGAAAATGACTGAAATTCTTTTCTGCGCTGGTAATTTTACAATTTTACTGGCTGTTAAAATAAGCGCAGAGGACAATGTGTTTACAGGATAATTGTGGGTATTACATAGTGAGATTATAATCCAATGTCTTTCATAGACATGTCACACAGAATCAGCAAGTAAATAACACTCCAACCATATATGGTCACAAAAGTTAAAGCAAATACAGTTTATAAAACGTCCCTGGACAGAATACATCATCTTTTTCATTCATAGTTTGATGGGAAAGCGTTACCCCTAGCTATTCACGTTTCTAACTCAAAGGTTGGTGTGTCAGACTTCAGCGTTCATTTGTGTAAGGATTTACATGTAAGGCAACGAGCTCTGTCTATCAATATGTTGCCGGTTTATCACTCTAACAATACTGCTAGGCAGTAGTTTTGCAGTCTACCCTTTGTGACTTCCAGCCTTTGAGAGGCATTTAGCATTGACAGCTTCTTCATGTAAACTCCGGGGGGAGGGGGACTGAGTGGCATCGAGGTATGGTGTCCGCTTCGAGTGCTGGAGGTCCCGGGTTCAAGGCCCGGTGGGGGACGGGATTTTTTAACGTGGACTTCTAGTAACAAACTTTCCCGCGGTCTCTGGGTAGTCAGATCGGATGTCCGTGTATATTGATGCGCACGTAAAAAGTCCCTTGGCTGTTGGAAATCGAAAAAGAGTAGCTTAACGGCGCTGCCCGGGCAAAATTTCAAGTTAAAAATCTACCCAAAGTACTTCAGGAACCTCGCCGGTCCTATGGAGTTCGTGCACTGAGCTGAGATTCTCCGGACTCAGACTTGAGTTAGGAGTAGAACGGAGCACTAATGGCTAATGGGTTACACCCGTGTGCCGTGATGTTGATCCGTCGTCTAAACTAATCTAAACTCATGTAAACTCCAATTTTTTTTTTCATTCTTATCCGATTCGTCTATGTGTCTGATCTGACCACTAAAGAGAGCTGTGGTGTGTGTACCACATAAACCTGTGGTTTTGGTTCAAATTTCCAGCCCCAGGTCAATATTGAGCCAGTCCACTTCTGACCTAGAGTAAGACACCGCCATTTTTCGGCCTCGCTTCTTTTACACTGAAAACCGTCAACATTTATTGATTGTTGAAATCTGGATAAGTATTCTCATGGCAGATAATACATCGTGGCATAATGAGCTGAGATGACTGGCTCTCATCCTTGTGTAAGAAGATATATAAAGTTAAAGGTAATATTATAGCTGAGATATATATAAAGTTAAGGTAATCTCATAGTTTAGAGATATAAAGTTAAAGGTAATTTAACGGTTGAGAGCAATGTTCTCCAAAGAACCTGCTGCATGGACAACCCAGAGCTACACTTATTTTGTTGTTTTGTTTGCTCTGCCTGTCTTTACTTCTTTATTACCATTAATTCCTACACGTGTCAGTATCCAAACAATCAGCAAATTAACATCCATGCCCAGGATTTAGATATTTAGTAACTAAGACGATCTCTGATATATCTGGTCCACTGCACCTTATAATCCATGGCCTAGTTAGGGATGCCAGGTTTTAGACCTTTAATTAAGACTGTAAAATCAGGAATTTTACAGTTTACAAGAGATATTTGAAAAGGTGGGAAAAGAGACACTATGATAATCATGGGATATTTCAACATCATTCTGTTTCATTGAAATGTTCTGATTCCTAATGATGCAATTTACAGGTATTTCAAACCATTGAATCAAATATTTTAGATGGTATATTTAGAAAGTATTCAGAATCTTGTTAAAAAATTTTCTGTATGAGTATATTGGGCTGTAGTCTTTTCAATACCTATGTACAAATAAAGTACCTGATCAGAATCCAGCTATCATAATTGTTTACAGCAGACAGGAACATCAGGAAATGTTAGTTTCCCCTGGCCCTATAGAAGGTGATGTATGCATGCTATATATATGTTAAAGATTCTTCAGCAGATGGAAACTGTAAAGAGTTGACTGTAATTTGCGATTGCTAACGCTAAAGTTTCACAATTGGAACAGCCACCATATGCATCATTATTGATTGATTGATTGATTGATCTAGGAACCGACATCACAGCATTCGGGACATTCCCATAAGCGCTCCGTCCCCATCCTCAGCAACCAGCGAAGAGTTCCAACACTAATAGTTCCAGTAGCAATCTGATTATATGTCCGTCTCGCCTTTCCTCTGAGCGTCGAGCGTCATTATTAATATTATGGATGTGAAAAGAAGGGGGAATCGCCACACTTTAATTTGTCAAGAATACATTTATGAGCAGTTACAAAACTAGATCTGTGCAAACATGCTGACATTTTGGGCTGAATAATTTGTCATTGCCTATACAAATATAATGAACTCCTGCTTCTTGAAAGATGTTATGGACAAATGGGATTGATTAAGCATATAGTAAAATATTAGATACAGAATCTGTTGTATAATTATTTGTATGAGTTGTTTTTCTTTATTTAGATATTTGAGTTTCTATTTTCAGGCCTTTCTTATAGCCTTCACATCTGAGTTCCTTCCAAGGTTAGTTTACAAGTATCAGTATCAATGGACTCTCCATGGATACACTAATTTCACGTTGGCCATGGCTCCAAACAACACACTGAATTCCACTTGCAGGTATGCTTTATATATTCAGCATGGCAGTTGACTGTGACATATGTTCTTTGTTCTCATACACTATAGAATTATTACCTTCATCTAGTAACCGTAAAGATTAAGGTAGTTTCATGACATATACTGAGGTTGGGGTGTGAAGTACAATATATTGTCACTCATACTATTTTTAAGGTAATGGTTTTAAGGGGGTTGGCATGGCTTAGAGGTGTACCATGTTTAAACTTTCCTTTCTGACTATGTAGTGAGTTCATTTCACACACTGGTCAGTTGGCCTTAAATGATGACTTCTCCTTCAGAAAGCAATGGCAAACTACTGAACGCACAATCGTCAATTAAATCACGAACAGCCAGTAGAATAAGGACTGGATGATATTGTAGCAACCTGCAATAGACATGCAATCTTTTTTTCAAAGCTGCAACTATAAAAACTGAAGAAGTAATTACATGTGAAATAAAATGTTCCAAAAGTCAGTGGTGTGGTAGTAAAATTAACACTTTGCCATTGTCCATGTCTTTCCATCTTACAGTAAGGAAGAAGGTAAGTAAAATCTGGTCACCCTTAATTTCAATTCCTAGCTTAATTGTTTTCCACAGAGCTGTCGAGATGAAAGCACATTTACAAATAATATAAAAACACAATTACAGGTAATATAAGACTGTTACGTCCAACCCATGCAACTATTCATTTGATTGATAAATGCATATTTGTAACTTGCAAGTAAGAAACAATCATTTACTTTAGATTATTTTTTCTTTCTTCTCTTCTTTCCTCTTTAGTCACTTTTCCTCATCCTACTAATATTACTACTGCCACTACTTTTTTTCCCTATTTGTATATTTTCTTCAGTTCTCGATGTCTGCTAATCCTTCCATTTTGCACCAACTTTGCAGGTATCGTGACTTCCGAGATGTCGACGGAAACCATACAATGTTTTATTGGAAGCTTCTAACTGTCAGACTTGCATTTGTAATCGTGTTTGAAGTAAGTTTTTTGTGAGCAGATCGCATTGTCAGAAGCTTCCAATTGATTGCAAGGAAATCTGTATTTGAAATGTTTATGGTAGAATAATATTAACACGAGAAAGTATTATCTGTAGACGTATTTCCTCATTAACACTTTCAAAGCATTAACGCTTTCTCCTTTCTAAGTTATTACATAAACTCTTCAGGCCATGTAGTTTTTTCCCATATTTTATGCAGAGATATTCTCTCTCGTGTCTTTATCTAATAATGTTAAAATTTAATAGTAAATTGTTATCAAGTTTGTTGTAAATTATGTTGATACTATCAAAATAGTTATAAAATACAATGATGTTATTATCAAGTTTGTTGTAAACTATATTGTTGTTATTATCATGTTTGTTATAATGATGTTATAACCAATTTTATTATAGGCCTAAACTACAATAATGTTATTATCAAGTGTTTTGTAAACTATTTTGATGTTGTTGTCAAGTTTGTTGTAGTCTATGTTGATGTTATACACAGAATTGTGGGGAATTTAACATACAATTTTAAAAAGACAAGACCGTGTGTAGCTTGATGTCTAATAATAATGAGGAAAGAAGAGAAACAGAAATTGTGTTCACTTCAAAACATACATACAGCTACCAGTGGCTTTGTGTGTTAATCCGTGATGTAAGCTTGAGAAAAATATATTTATTCTTAAATGAAGCCACATTTATGTTCATATTCCTAATACTGTGCATATGGCATTGAAATCAAATAATCGTACCACGTAGTAAACATTTTTTCAAAATAAGATCTGTTTAACTACAACTGTCGGGCCTAAAGTTTTCTGCAGAAACAAATAAAGCATGAGAAGTGTCCTTCAGTGGGAATGTGTAGGGGATCTTTATGAGCATACATACAATTTTCCAACCTGCAGAGAACACCAATTGCTTGCAGTAAGCTTGTGAGTGAGTGCAGTGAGTGAGTGAGTGTGAGTGAGTGAGTGAGTGTGAGTGAGTGAGTGTGAGTGAGTGAGTGTAAGTGAGTGAGTGAGTGAGTGAGCGAGCGAGTGAGTGGAGTGGAGAGGTGTGATGTGGAATGTGTAAGTGACCTTTATGTGCATGCATACAATTTTTCCCAACTGCTGAGAACATCGATTGCTCACAGTAAGCCTGTGAGTGAGTGAGTGGATTGGAGTGGAGTGAAGTGGAGTGTGTAAGACCGTTATGCACATGCATAAAATTTTTCCCAACTGCAAAGAACATCAGTTGCTTGCAGTAAGCCTTTGAGTGAGTGAGTGAGTGAATGAGTGAGTGAGTGAGTGAGTGAGTGAGTGAAGTGGAATGGAGTGGTGTGGAATGTGTAAGTGACCTTTATGCGCTTGCACACAATTTTCCCGCCTGCAGAGAACATCAATTGCTTGCAGTCAGCCTGTGAGTGTGCGAGCGAGTGAGTGGGTGGGTGGGTGAGTGAGTGAGTGGGTGGGTGAGTGGGTGGGTGAGTGAGTGGGTGGGTGAGTGAGTGAGTGAAGTGGACTGTAGCGGAGTGGAGTGACGTGAAGTGAACACCTGTCGAATTTTCTTTTGTCTCTAAAAGATGGAACAGCTTGAATGGCAGTTTTGCATCAAATTCATGTATGTTCAGTATCAGTATGTCAGTATCAGATATTGGTAACTACTTATACAGGGAACAAAATCTAGGAAGCTCAATTAAAACAAATTTATGACAATTAAAAATTCAACACATCAATTGGAAGTGACAGGTTCCACTTAGGTGCACATACAGCTTTCAGGTTTTTAGTTGTCTATACACAGAAATATCAGTTGTTGTTGAACCACTGAGGTCACTAGGAGAGCACATAAATAATGCATCTGTACTGACTGGCACTCATAGAATTAGAAGAAAGAAGTAGAGATTAGAGAACACACTAGACAACAAAAAAGCATATTGAAAACTAATTGAATCCTGATATGATAATTACAGCTTTCAATTTGTTTATGTTGCCTAGTGTGTCCTCTAATCTCTACCTTTTTTCTTCTACTACTGTGAGCACCAATCAGTACAATACGTGTATGTGCTTTCTATTATCTAACATGTTCTCTTATCTCTACTTCTTTCATTTTCGTATGCTAGTGCAAATAATTATCTACTAGTTTATTTTCTAAATCTGGCAATAAATTTAATAAGAATGCAACTTCTAGATAACATTTAACTAATTAAGTGCCATGGGATGATAAATCATCTTAAGTGATTACCTATATCTGCCATTGGCTTATATATCTCTGAAATGTTGTAATTGCAAAATGCTGTCTCAATTAAAATATCAATACAGTAGTTTTTCCTAAGCAATCGCCTTTAATTTGGTATATAATACAACATGGCTGCTACCGTATTAACAACTTTTAGGTCATAACTGCGACACACCTCAACTTCTCATTTTCCACCATTCATTTTTGTTCGGTCCAAACTTACATTGTGTTTAGCACTGAATCTGTTAAATATTAACTGGACATAGATCTGATGTTGTTATCATTGTGTTAAAATATTCCGTCATGACTTCTTATGCCATTTGGACAAATAATAATTTTAAAAATGTGTATCTGTTATACGGAGGTTATAATATAAACAACATACGCTATGCAGATGACACAGTATTGGTGGTGGATAATGCAACAGACCTACAACAATTGTTGGACATTGTAGTAACAGAGAATGCAAAGAAAGGACTCTCCTTGAATATCAAGAAATCAGCAACGATGGTGATATCAAAGAAATGGTGACACCAAAATGTGACATAGAAATAGAAGGGACAATTTTTACACAAGTTGATAATTTTAAATATATAAGGACATTTATAACATCAGATGGAAGATGTACAACAGAGATTAAGAGCAGAATAGGGCAGGCAAACGCCGTATTTCAGAAAATGAAGAGTATCTTATACAATAAGTCACTGTCAATGAGTGTAAGAAAGAGAGTGCTGAAATGCTGTATAGAAGCAGTTTTGCTTGATGGTAGTGAATCTTGGAATGCAAATTAACAAATTAAGAATAACTTAGAAGCAACAGAGATGTGGTTTTTGAGATGAATGTTGCGAATTCCTTGGACTGCCAGAGTAACTAACTACGATTGCCTCAAAGAGGCTAGTGAAACTAGAACACTATATACAAAAATAAGAAAGAGACAAACAGCTTTCTTGGGTAATGTGATGTGAAGAGAGGCATTGGAGAACATCGTGACAACTGGAAAGATCGAGGGGAAGAGAGGCAGAGGCAGAACATGAGAAAAGACGCTGGATGGATTTAGACGGTTGCACGGAGGAATACCATCAGCAGAGTTGATCCAGAACACCAAAGACCGAGATCTGTGGAGAGTAATTAATGCCTACGCCAGCTGGCAGACATTTGATGATGATTTTGATGATGGTATCTTGTGTATGTGCATGAAGTATAATAACCTAAAATATCAGATGCCTTCAGTTCTGACAATATTTTACAGCATGTTGTGTTTGGAATCTGCAAACTGATTGACATTCTGGTGCCTGATGTCCCAGAAATTCTGGAGTTAAAGATAAAAAGAGAACGTTACCTGGCCAAACAGGCATTGGCTGACACAGATACAATAATGATGGTAAGTAAATATATTCCTTATTGATATGAGCACAGAGATAAAATATCTGCTGTCTGCCATGTAGTTAACATTTAATGGCACATTTGATGTTGAGAGAAGGTATAGAGAAGACCTGATCATATTCATATGTCGGAGTAGGTTCACCTGATGGCGAGGGACACTGGTCATTACGAAAGCTACTCCACACGCAGAAATCAATTCAGTGCGCTAGTAGTGTTAGCACTTGATGGAATGTGCTTGAATTCAAAGCGAGTGAGTGCAGTAACAAACATTTCAATGACAAACCAGCTATAGAAGAAATAAACATGAAACAGCATATTTTGACTGTATTTAAATATATAGAAATACAAGTATCCAGCATTATCACCGTGAGCCTTGCAAAATGGCATAGGTTTTCTTGTCTCTCCATTGATCTCGGCTGTATTTGTTTTGGATCAGTTCTGTTGTTGGCATTCAACCATGCCATTATTTGAGACCAGCAAGCACAATTTCTCTTGTTCTACCACTGCCTTTTCTTTCCAGTCTTTCCAGTTGTCACAATGGTCTCCAATGCCTCTCTTCTCATTTTTGTTTTGCATATCCTTTATAGGACACCGCTGTCAACACCAGCATTTTACTGCTGTTGTCATCTCTTGGCAAGTTTATGTTAAGTAGTTTGCCACTGATTTCTGAAAGACCGGCTCCCGTACCAAATCATTAAGCCCCAGCGCAACGCATCTGCTGCCAAATCGCGCACAGCTGTGTTTTCTTCTCATTACATGACCAAAACAAACATTGTTTCCTTCTCATGCGAATAATTGTATCTAATGTTGTACTTTCATTAGCCTCTTCTAGATTAGATATTCATAGTTAGTTACTATATCCAAAGTATTCAAAGCTTTCATCTCAAAAACCACATTATCACTGTCTCTAAGCTATTGCCAGTTTGTTCTTTCACATTCGAAGATTTACTGCCATACAATAGGGCAGTTTTATATAATATGTCTTTATAACATTCAATGACAGGTGAATTTCCATATTTTGAAATGCAGCTTTTTCTTCACCTGTTCTGCCTTTAGCTTCTGTCATGCATCTTCCATCTGATGTTATGAATGCCTCTGCATATTTGAATGTATTGACTTTGTGAAGCATTTTCCCATACTTTTTTTTTTTAATTTGGTTCTCTCTATACAATAATTATTACATTATTATACTATTATCTTTCTACTATAATAATGTACCATAATATAATTCCACTAGAGTTAGAATTAAATTATAAGAAAACACAAATTATGATCACCAATAGGAAGAAAGAAATACCACAGTGTAATGTACAGGTAAATGGGAATATTCTCAAACAAATTAATAGGTACAATTATCTCGGAACAGTCATAACATCTGATGGGATGAGAAGAAATCAATTGGAGAACTTGGTGACAACTGGCAAGACTGAGGGGAAGAGAACAAGGGGAAGGCAGATAAATAAATACCTGGATGGCTTGGCCATGTGGTATGGTCGAGACAAGAACACTGAGCCGATCCACGACTCTGTGAGATGGCGAAACATGACTGCCTACGCTTATCGGCATGGCACATGACGATGATGATGGTTACTATAATGTCCAACAGCTGTACCAGATCTCCTGTGTTTTCAGCAATCAACACTATCGTCTGCATAACATAGATTATTTGTTTAATATTATAACATCCAACTCGTATTTCTGGTCTAACTTATATCTCTCTCATTATTTCTGTTTAGAGAATAAAAGAGATCCAGTGACAGAGTCCCAGATAATGTCATAGTAAGGAGTTGTTAGACATCAGTTTACTGCTGTTGAAATAATGTGGAGTCTAAGCCCTCCAACCTCCATCCAGCTCTCCAGGCTCGTTTATCTAATGTTGTCTAGCTGGGTGTTTTGATGGTTACTACCCAAGACCATTCAGGCCTTCGACTTCCTCCTCCTTATTCTGTAACAATTAACAGTACACTGAACAATGAAAGCAGTGCACATAATACTGAAACGTTTCACACCCTCAATTCACTTCTATCAATTGAAATACAGGTCAGGGGGGCTGCGTGGTCTTGAGGTATGGTGCACCGCCTCGGGTGCTCGTGGTCCTGGGTTCAGGTCCCGGTGAGGACCGGGATTTTTTCACGAGGACTTCTAGTAATAAAATTTCCCCTGGTCTCTGGGTAGTGAGATCGGACGCCGGTGTGTATTTTTGCGCACGTAAAGAAATCCCTTGGCAGTTGGAAATTGAAAAAGAGTAGCCGAACGGCGCTGCCCGGGCAAAAATTTCGAGTTAAAAATCTACCCAAAGTATTTCAGGATCCTCACCGGTGCTACAAGCTGAGTTCTCCAGACTCAGGTTTGAGTTAGGAGAACGGAGCACTTATGGGTGTGCCGTGATGTGATCCATCGACTAAACTAAACTGAAATGCAGTTCAAACATATTCACTCCCTAAAATAATATTCTAAAATGATATCTCTATATAACACAATCTACGTTCACTCTGGCAGAAATGTCACTTAAAATTGCCAACTCTGGCTTTTGATTCGTGATGTTCCCTTCATGGTCTCTCAGCTGTGACTAACGCCTATTGTCATTCATTGGCACCTTGCCGTCTTGACAGACGATAGTTTGTGCTTCAGTCAAACTGTCATTTACTGCCAACATAGTACCTTGCGGTGAATGGCAGACGGGTCTTTGAGCCTGAGGAATTAAGGCCGCCTGGCTAGTGCAGTCGCCTAGTTCTGTTTGCCCCCGACAGAAAACAATCCCACACCTTACAGAGGAATCAAACCCGGGTCTCCCGAAGGAGAGTCCGGCGTTCTAGCCACTCGGCCAGCCGCTCCTTGTTTGTGCTTCAAAATGGCATAATAACTTTTACCCATGGCGGTAGCGAATGTGACTGATGCGCCATGATTGACATGAACCCCACTTGGCCAATGTCAGCCATCTATGGTTAAGTTTTTCCAGGCAATTCCTATAATAATATACATCTATAAATTTTCTTGTTCTAATTCATGTCGCTAAATCAATGTATTTACTGGGAATTTACATTTTTAACTTTGTATTTTACTCAGATGGCCAGGAGGAATGACATAGAAGAGGAAGAAGTTGAGCCAAAAGGTGTAGACGTTGCTTCATCAGGAGCTTCTCAAGCTTGACTTCATGTGATGTTAGCGTGAAATTAATTTGCAAAACTTAACCGCCCTTGTTGATGTTTAGTAAAGAATTTCTGATAACCAAAGCACAGGTATAAATTCTCCCAGAATAGTAAACAGTATATTTCTCCCAGGATAGTAAACAGTGCATACTTCAAGCATTAAAGGATGAGGAACTAGTGGTTGAGGCTGATTTTTCTCAATCATTATTGTCAAGAAGCCAGTTATGCATGTGTTACAAGAAGCCAGTATTCTTGGACGATAATGTGTACAAAACTTGTTATTATGTTTCTTTTTCCCTGATTATATTTTGCACTATTCCTTCTAACCCAGGTCAATATTTTTTACCCAAATGTAGACAACTTATGAACTTTCTATATGAAAACTTACACAGGCAAACAATGCTGCATTAAATATAAACAAAAACACCCGTGTTTAAGAATAACACCTAAAGTAAAAGCTCGTGATATATAGGGTGCATGTCTAATGACTGTGCAGTGTTTGAAAATATTGCCGGTCCAAGTTTTGTATTCACCCTCTGTAAAGTTCATGCAACATAATGGGTAAATACAAAATTGGAGCGGCAATATTTTCAAACACTGCAAGGTCATTAAAAAAATGCAACATGTACTATAAATTATCCAATCCAATCCAATTTTTGGTACGAATACCCCCTTTTAGCCTTTGAGTTTTTGACTTGGCTATAATTAGGGTATTTATTATATAGCTTGTAGTTTGTCTTTCGTACATTGGACTGCTTGTTGTCAGCTTCCCGGCACTATAGAGTAAAGGTAATGGTATCTTTTAATAATTTTATACATCTTTGGGCATACGGTGCTAGCCTTACGTTTGTAAAGACCAATCAGCACTTAGTGGGTGATGTGGTCAGTTTCACACTGGCCATCTTTACCCCCCAAGACATTTCCCGGTGCCCATTTTTGGGTGCCCAGATTAATTTAAAAAATCCACCTTGATGAGGATATTAACACATGACAATCGGGCCAGCAGGCAGGCATCTTGCCACTATGCCACCATGGCCACATGATGAAGGATATATTAGTATCATCATTGAACACAAAGATCACATATGATTATAATTATCATTAAATAATTAATTTAAATAAGACTGCCTTGTTCCTTCCCAAAGGAATCATCATTGACTGGTCAGTTTCTCCCTATATGTCCAAAATATATTCAGTTTTCTTTACAAACATAAATTCTCCACGAAGTATTAATAATGACTTCACTTGTAAATAAAGTGTTTTAAAAGCAACTGGAAAGTGTTTAGTTTCTTTTGTTTGTTTCATTAAAAAGTCATTTTTGTAGCTAAGATGTGAACTAGCAAGAATATTTGTTTCATTAAAGATTCATTTTTGTAGCTAAGATGTGAACTAGCAAGAATATTTGTTTCATTAAAGATTCATTTTTGTAGTTAAGGTGAGAACTAGCAAGAATATTGTTTCATTAAAGATTCATTTTTGTAGTTAAGATGTGAACTAGCAAGAATATTATTCCAGCTTTTATTGTAGAGCTACTCTTTGTTTAGTTATATTGATTTTTAAATTTAGTTTAATTGATTCAGTCATTGTCAAAAACTGTCATTTACTGCCAATATAGCACCTTGCGGTGTATGGCAGAGGGGTCTTTGAGCCTGGGGAATTAAGGCCGCCTGGCTAGTGCAGTAGCCGTGAAATGTGCAGGTTAGGATTTTCTTTTTGCCCCAGACAGAAAAAAACCCACACCTTACCGAGGGATCGAACCCGGGTCTCCCGAAGGAGAGTCCAGCGTTCTAGCCACTCGGCCAGCCGATCCTCTTCTCTTGATTCAGTACCGAAGGATGATATATCGCCAAATGTGATCTCCCATTTGGACAGATTGGCTATATATCAGTACTAGGGTCATCATGCTATTTATTTTGTTTCGTGGTATCTCCCTCAAATTCAATGCTCAGTGAACGGGAATTTACATTATAATACTTGTTCATTTGATTGTGTACCAGGTTTGGTCCAATCCTACTTTTTGTTTGGCACTGAGTCAGTTAATTTATTATCCTTTCAGATACCAAAATTATTTAGATCTGTTTCCTAATTTACTTTCTAATAATATCCTTTGTAATAAATATAAAGTTCAGTTGTATATGGTGTATTTTTAATGACTTTGCAGTGTTTGAAAATATTGCCGGTCCAAGTTTTGTATTTACCCTCTGTAAAGTTCATGCAACATAATAGGTAAATACAAAACTTGGACCAGCAATATTTTCAAACACTGCACACCCTGGTTACTGTAGTTCTGCATAAAGGATGAAACTCAGATAAGCTCACTGTTACAGCTGGAGCCATGATAGCCACATGCCTGTTAACTGGGTGGTCATGTTTTCGATCTCATTTGAAGCGAAGATGTATTTTTCATTGACTTAACCTGTTAGGTTAAGTCAGCCTAAAATAGGTAACAGGAAATGTCCTGCAAAAGTAAGGATAACAGATATTCACAGTGTGACTCTTCAAGTACCAAATGATCGTATGAATAGAACCATACTTACATTGCGCCTCGTGGCGTGAAAAGGGATTCTTTACCCTTTTACTTTTAACTGTCTGTCACTGTCATTTACTGCCAATATAGTACCTTGCGGTGTATGGCAGAGGGGTTTTTGAGCCTGAGGAATTAAGGCCGCCTGGCTAGTGCAGTCACCGTGAACTGTGCAGGTTAGGATTTTCTTTTTGCCCCTGACAGAAAAAAATCCAACGCCTTACCGAGGGATCAAACCCGGGTCTCCCGAAGGAGAGTCCGGCGTTGCAGCCACTCGGTCAGCCGCTCCTCATTACTTTTAACTATTATTACAATAATCATTATGTTGTGGTTCAGACATGCTTTGTATGAAAGTTGGTTTGTTGCTTGTGGACATGAGTAAAGTAATAATCAATGATGCCTCACGATCTTCAAATGTGCACGCATAAATTCAGTGGTTCTTTAAACATTGACACATCAAGTGTTCAATGATTCTTTAATCATTTACACATACAAGTATTCAGTGGGTTTTTTTTAATCATTGACACATGAAGTGTTCAGTGATTCTTTAATCATTTACATATATAAGTATTCAGTGGTTCTCGAATCAATTACACATACACATATTAGTGGTTCTTTAATCATTTACACATCAAATATTTGGCGGTTCTTTCATCATTTACACATAAGTATTGAGTGGTTCAATAACCATTTACACATCTAGTATTTAGTGGTTCTTTAATCATTTACACACACGTATTTGGTGGTTTTTAATCATTTTACACATTAAAGTGTTCTGTGGTTATTTAATCATTTACACATAAAATGTTCAGTTGTTCTTTAATCATTGACACATATAAGTATTTAGTGGTTCCTTAATCATTTACACATACAAGTATTTAATGTTTCTCTAATCATTTTACACATTAAAGCATTCCGTGGTTCTTTAATCGTTTTTTAAATATTGAATTGTAATTAAAACATGTGATTTATATTCAGTGGTTCAATAATCATTTTATATATTTACATGCAATGGTCCTGTAATCATTTTGCATAAATTTAATGGTTATATAATCATTTTGTATATATCCAATGTTTCTTAAATCATTTACTATATATCAATGGTTTTTTAAATTTGCATAAAATCTAAATTGAATGATTCTTTAATCATTTTATATCAATGGTTACAAAATCATTTTATATATACTTAGTGATACTTTAGTCATTGCTCATGTTATGCAGTTCTTATGAAACAGATATGAGATATTGTTTCGTTAACATCTCTTGTTTTTTATTAATGAAAATAGTCACTTTAAAACTGTAAAACTGTCATTTAGTGCCAATATATTACCTTGCGGTGTATGGTGTTGTTTTTTATTAATGAAAATAGTCACTTTAAAACTCAAGGACTGCAGGAGCCAAAAACAGTATTTCAAGAAAAACAAACATTCCCGATTCCTAACATCATAATAGATAATCACTACATGTATCTGGCCCATAGAATGAGATAATTCTGAAATAAGAAACATGCAGAGGGACATGTTGTGTTTGTGACGGACTCGCAGGGCTTTCTGCATAAGGTAGAAACTGGTATGTTCCTATTAGAGTGGCTTGCATCACTTGAAAAGATGAAAATCAAATAATTATCATGGATTGTCTGTCTGGGGCAGGCTGATGAACTGTCTGTGGCCGTTACTTTGGGTGGTGAGCTAGACTGTGAATGAAGTGGTAGGAGCTCTCTGGAAAGTGCAGCAGGGCAAGTGCGGGACATGCAACTAGAAAGACTGATTCAGCGGATGGTGGGCTGAGAGTCTGGATGGTGCGCAACCCACACAGGAACTTGCAGATGAATGCTCAGTCGGGCTGCCACTGGTGCCATCAACATGGAAACTCTTTGGTGGCTGTTAAGGAAGGGAATGACACTCATTTTTGGATGTCCTCAGTGCAATGATGTTGATTATTTATTTCAGACTTGGTATTGAAACGACTCTAAACACTAGAGATGAAAACATCTTGCAAGCTATTAAGATGTGATGTTATTGCAGGATGCGAAGAATAAGCTGGACAAAAAAGAGAACAATTTCTGAAAAGTCTTGGAGAAAATAGACAACTATTAAGCAGCAAACAAACTGTATCGTAATCTTGGATTAATTGCAATATGTAACATGGAGATCTATTACTGAAAATGTTGGAGGGCGAGAGAAAAAAGAGGATGTTCTAGGAAAAACTCCACACAAGCATGCACGAATGTGGAGGCACAGACTTCTTCGGAGCTGATGAGAATTGCTGAGAATAGGTGACAGTGGGGGATATGATCGGATGACCTCAACACCGGTGTGATTAACCTAATGAATGATTGAATATGTGATTAACCTAATGAATGATTGAATATGTGATTAACCTAATGGGTGATTGAATATGTGATTAACCTAATGAATAATTGAATATGTTAACCTAATGAATGATTGAATATGTGACTAACCTAATGCGTGATTGAATATGTGACTAACCTAATGAGTGATTGAATATGTGACTAACCTAACGAATGATTGAATATGTGATTAACCTAATGAATGATTGAGTATGTGATTAACGTAATGAGTGATTGAATATGTGACTAACCTAATGAATGAATGAATAAAGTAAAAAAGTACAGGACCCGTGTACATGCATTAAAGTGCACCGGGTATATGGTGCTAGATCCTTACTTTCATATAAAATGAAAACATTTAGGTGTGCGTGTCTCTTGACAAAAAGAGATAGATAACAGATGGGTATATGGCTCATCCATTCATCATGTGCCATGCCGATAAGCATGGGCGGTCATGTTTCGCCATCTCACTCGATCACCACAGTTGTGGATCAGCTCCTTGTTTCTGTCTTGACCATGCCACCTTGTCAAGCCATCCAGGTATTTACTTCTAGGTCTTCCCCTTGGTCTCTTCCCTTCGATCTTGCCAGTTGTTATCAAGTTCTCCAATTCATTTTTTCTCATAACATGCCCACAAAATTTTGACTGTCTACGTCTAATGTCTCTAATAAGTTTACGATCTTCATTTGTTTCTTGAAGGGCTTGTTCATTGGTTTTTCTGTCTGTCCATGGTATTCTTTGAATTTTCTTCAGAAACCACATTTCCACAGCCATCACATGTTTTTCAGCTTGTCTGCTCATCATCCATACAATACAGGTTCTATGTAGCACTTCAACACTCTTTTTCTCGTTTCAATTGATATCTTTTTTTTGGTCAGTATGTTTTTCATCTTGAAAAAGGCTACCTTCGCAATAGCAATTATTGTTCTAATTTCTTCAAGAAGACATCTCCCATCAGATGTTATGACAGTTCCGAGATAACTGTACAGATTCACTTGTTTAAGAATATACCCATTTATGGCCCATATTATGCCTATGTTACATTTCTATTTTAACTACTTTAAATCTACATTATAGCAAGAGTATTTTTGTACTATAATCTTCTCTTCCAAATGTGGGTGCACTATCATAAAGTAGTTTTTCCATTCTTTTCCTGATGGGCCTATTTTGAGTCTTTTTCAAGTAAGCAGTATAAAATATATATATAGATATAGATGACATCAGAGTGCTGGTATGCAAAGTTCAGTGGCTCGATGCAAATTTATAATAATTTATATTAGAAGTGAGGGACTCTTGGATTCATTTAAAGCACATACATTTTAAAATGTATTTTACATAGTGAAATATATTGATTACTTACAAACATAAACAGCTGCGTTGCAATTCCAATAACTGAGACATCTGTCTTTATGAGTTAAAGTTGTACATTATTCTTGTTAAATTCTAATTTGACTGCAATAAATCTTGCACACTAAGTTCTGTGTATATAATAGTCAAGATTGCATGGTGTTCCCATATGAACATGTCTCTTAGTTCTCATTTGCATAATTGGGGAAAATAGTTTTTCATCCTGAGACAAGAATGTTACCTGGATTATGCTTAATTTGTGTTTTCCTATTACACTCTTTTTTTTTTTTTTAAGTTATCCGTCTGATCTTATTTTTCTGTAGCAGCATTGCCATTTGTGTACTTGCTTACTGGAGGGGGAATGTGACACTAAACATGCCAGTAAAAATAGTATTTTTTCATTGCTGCAAAAAGGGCATTATATGCTTGCATCCTTTTCCATGTTAATTGCTTGTTTCATTGGTGGAATTGTGGCAATTTAGTTAATACTGCAGTTTTTAAACAAAATTAGTTACATGTTCTTTACAGAAATCATTACCAACATTTATTGGCTGTTTGTGATTTACTAAGCAACTTTATGATCAGGAGTTTGCCATTGCATTCTGAATGGCTGTTGCTCATACTGTTGAAATCAGTACAAAGCGATCACCAAAATCACTTGCAGCTGAATTGAAACCGTAGACCCAGTATGTCATGGAATTATGGAACTGTGTTCACTAACACCTAAGCCAAAGACACCAACATTACTGCAGTAGTTTGCCAATACAATGATCTGATTTGAATACCCATATGAATAGAAATGATGTTCCGGTAACAAAACCAGCTAAGTCTCATAAAATTGGTAGCAGTTATTATCTTTCCAAATGGAAAGATGGTGGGAAATAGAGTGCATATCCCCTATCTCAAAATGCAATGACATAATAGTGTATGAAAAGTTCTGTTAGTTTACACCCTACACCCTTATCCCCATCTAAAATTGCCATGACCAAGTGTATGAAAAGTTCTGTTAGTTGAAACCTTTACATCACCATCTCAAATTGCCATGACCTAGTGTATGAAAAGCTCTTAGTTGACATCCTTACATCCCCATGTCAACATGCCATGACCTAATGTATGAAAAGTTCTGTTAGTTTACACCCTACACCCTTATCCCCATCTAAAATTGCCATGACCAAGTGTATGAAAAGTTCTGTTAGTTGACACCTTTACACCCCCATCTAAAAATACCATGACCTAGTGTATGAAAAGCTCTTAGTTGACATCCTTACATCCCCATGTCAACATGCCATGACCTAATGTATGAAAAGTTCTGTTAGTTTACACCCTACACCTTTATCCCCATCTAAAATTGCCATGACCTAGTGTATGAAAAGTTCAGTTAGTTGACACCTTTACATCCCCAGTTCAAAATGCCATGACCTAGTGTGTGAAAAGTTCAGTTAGTTGACACCTTTACATCCCCACCTCAAAATGCCATGACCTAGTGTGTGAAAAGTCTGTTAGTTGATACCTTTACATCCCCACCTCAAAATGCCATGACCAAGTGTATGAAAAGTTCTGTTAGTTGACACCTTTACACCCCCATCTAAAAATACCATGACCTAGTGTATGAAAAGCTCTTAGTTGACATCCTTACATCCCCATCTCAAAATGTCATGGCCTAATGTATGAAAAGTTCTGTTAGTTGACACCCTTACAATGTCTCAGCTATAGGATTCATTATCTAATGATCCTTTATTTTAGTTCTTTTATGTTATGTTACTCCAATTGAGTTAATTTACCTTATATTACTTTCATTGTTTCCACGTCTTCTCAAGTTTCCCTTTGAGTCAACCATGTATAATAAATCTCATGTTTCATATAACACTGTTTATTTGTATCATAACTTTTCTATCTAAAATTATATAGTTTTAAACAACAAAATGCCTTCAATATTTGCATGGTTATGCTAACTGTTAAAATATTTAAAATAAAATTTTGCATTTCTATATTGTCAATATAGTGTAATTTTTTTTTTAATAATCGCTAATTTCACTATAGTTGTGTGTATTTATATTTACTATTGATCTATACCTATATCTGTTATTTTCTATGTAAATCTGCCAGGTGCCAGTCAGTTTTTGCTTCATAATTAAGTAGATAAGACCTACATGTTTCCATCTTTAGTGAACAGATAAAATTACTACATCAACTGCTAACAAATGCCACACTCATTTCAACTTCACGCTGTCAGTGCTAATCACAGGATACTCAAGATTAATGTACACACTTTTAAAGAGTCACAAAGGCAACATACTATAGTACCAAATATGGCAACTTATCACATCTCACAAGACACATTTGTTTTTCCTCTTGATGTTTTTAAATCTGAAGGCAAGAAATGTGAGTTTCATGTGTTGTAGTGTTCAGCTTACATTATTTACATCTCGCCTTTTCTTGATATTTTTTAAGTATATCATTCTTTAAAGTGCTGTTGTGTTAAGAATGTATAAGCTAATGTGACATTATCATATTCATATATAATAATTTATGGTTGTATCTAATCAGAACAAATAAGATACATTTCATAGCTAACATTCTTCTATTTATTGACAGCGGTTATGTGGTGTCCACATGGTGGTATTGTCTTGATTTTGGCACAATCATGTAAACATTGATTTCATTTGCTAGGCCAAGATTGGGACACTTAACGCATCCAAGGGCGTCCACATGTGTAAGTGATTCTGCTACAGATTCAAGAGCATCCACAGTTTAAGTGATTCTGCTACTGATCCAAGGGCATCCACAGTTTAATTGATTCTGCTACTGATCCAAGGACATCAACAGTTGTGATTCTGCTACTGATCCAAAGGTATCCACAGTTGTAAGTGATTCTGCTTCTGATCCTCCTTCAGGATCCTTCTGCTAGCCCATATCTTTTATTGGTCGCTGAGTGGCATGTGTGGGTCTTCTTTGGCTCCCGTTATGCAAGGGTTTCTATTCTTTATTTTTGGCCAAGGATTTCTGTTGTCTGTCTTTTGCCCTGTATCTTCATTTCTTGTCTGGAGGATTGGTTTTGAAAGAAACCAGGGCAATTGCCTATTACTAGCATCCATATTAATATTTTGCTACAATGTGCAGTTCTTCATGTGCATTTGTATGTTCCTTTTGTATTTACGCTCTGTATATGAAATAATACTACATAAACATAATTATTTGAATTTCATCAGGACTTGATCTGTATAAGATACACACATATTAAGAAAATCTGCATGGGCCTCTTCTTAATTCTGCTAATTTTGGTTATTAAACTGTTGGGAAACTTGATAATCTCTGTGATGAAACTTCTTGAATGCCATATTTATACAATTTATTATTATCTGTAAATAGTTTACTGATGTTTGTTTTTACAATATCACTGACATTGCTGTTTCATATGCTGCAGCATTTGTGTTTCATTTCAAAGCTTAATAATAATAATACTATGTCATGTTCGATCATCTGTCTTGGTTGTTCATTTTTGTGTGATCTATGAACAGTAATGATTAGTTCATATGACTTTTTTTAATTTGAAACTTTCTCTGTTCTTTTATGAGTCAGTCAGTATTTTGTAGTCAGGCTTGCTTGTTATACATGAGGATGCATGAACTCCTACACCAGTTGGCAGGGAAAATGATAATGATGATTATGTTGTAAGTCTATTATTAATTCCATTATTGCAAGAATGCTGAAGTAGCAGAATTGTATCAGATTTTCCCAGACTGAGGGAGGTCTGATTAGCCATCTCTGAAGTCACTCGGAGCCTGGCAGATGACAACTTTTATTGCTATGGTGTATGAGAAGTGTTCAATATGTTTTGCAATTTAGTATGAAGGAGTCAAGGCATTTGTCTGAAAACTGGTGTGAACTTGAGTCATTCTGCATGTATTCACCCATCAAGGTGATACATTTCTTTCATCTCTTCTTCACTAATCTGATGCCTTGATTTATAACTCCCCCAATCTGGACCCAGAACCACATGGTCATTGGAAAAAATGATGGCTAAAAAGCAGATTTGTCATGTTTGAAAACAGGAAGACTGTGCGAAGTCCAATGAGTATGATGGATGGGGCACGATGCCATTCTGGCACTGCTGTGTAAGGCCATGGTGTCACAAGCTGCCTGAGCCAGTGCATTGTCCTGCAGTAGATGAAAGCTTCTTGACAATATCCTGTGTCTTTTGCACTTCATTTCTTCTTGTAACTTCTGGAGAAGGCTTTGGGGGTCCACAGAATTGATAGTACAGCCAAGAGGAAGGTAACATGAGAGCATTACCAAGCAGCAGTCTCAAAAGATTGTGAGTATGACCTTTCCTGTGTTTGGTAGATATCGAAATATAGATTGTGTGTGTGGTAGAGAGATAGATTAATTATACAGATATAGAGTGTATGTGTGTGGTAGGGATAGATACAATACACAGATATAGTGTGTGTGTGTGGTAGAGATAAACTACACAGATATAGATTGTGTGTGCATTTGCATGTGTGTATGTGTAGTAGATGGATAAGCTACACAGATATAGATAGTGTGTGTGTTGTAGAGATAGATAAACTAAATTAAAATAGACAGATTAGATTTTCTAGTGATAATAGCACTTAAAATATAAGGAAGGGTGACACTGCGTATCAAATGAGTGGAGCAATAACAAAACAGGAAGTGACCAGAGGGTCTGGCCAACACTCAGTACTTTCTGGAAAGGCCAGACACACACATAATGAGACTGCAGCTGGTACCATGTGTACTGGGACTCGTTGCTGGCTGTTGACAATGAGGATGCAGTATGAATGGGAATATCCCAAGTGCTGGGATGTTGGCAATTCAACTCGAAAAAGCAGCAATGAAAATAAATTAATAAATATTAGTAAATCAAAGATTAGCATTTTTTTTTAATTTTGAAACAGGTTCATGTTTATTTTCTTTATATAGTCAACAAAATATTGGATGAATAACGATAAAAGTATGAAAGACAATTAACACAGATATGCAATTTATCCAAAATAGTTTTTATATATATATATATATATATATATATATATATATATATATATATATATATATATATATATATATATATATATAGGGTGATTGTAAAATCTCACTTCAATTTATTTGTAGAACAAAATCTTTTTTCTGTTCATAACACCATTCTGTTTGGAGTGCAAAGAATTACTCCAGCTGAGGAAAGCTATTCGTTGCATATTGCTTCAGAATGGACTGTTGAGCACATTTTTTTTAATGAAATCATGTACTTCATTTTTCAAATGTGTTCTACATACAAAGTGTAGTGAGACTTTACAAACACCCGGTGTGTATGTATATCATATCTAATCTTAAATTTTCTGCCCAAGGCATGTGGTTGTGCAATTAAATTAACAGACAATAGACTTGCCACTGCCACTCCTTTGGAAGACAAGCTAGATTATGGTAAGGCTGATGTGGTTAAGGCTGTCTGGGACCTTGTGGGAAGTGCTGCGCAACAAAGGGCCCACATCTCTAAAGGCTGATTCAGCCAGAGGTGAGCTGAGAATCCAGTAGACACTCAACATGTATGGAAAAATGCAGGCGGGTGATCAGAATGCTACTGGTGCCATTCAGCATGGGAACTCTTCAGTGGCTACTGAAGAAAGGAACAGATCACTTGTGGGAATGTTCTGAGTAGAATGATCCTGTTTCTTGATTTCATATGTATATATATGATATATTTAACACCACAGTAAAAATTTTAGTCTAAGGAAAACAAGTTGATATGTTTGAGACAGTACTAGCATTTGGGCATTTGAATGAAAGCACTCATTGCATGAATATGACATCATTTATAGCAAGTAGGAAGTCAGCATGGCACTCATTCTTGGTGTGCTAATGCCGCAGTAGCAGGTTCAATTCCTACACCAGTCAATTGGACTAAAATGTTGACTTCTCGTCCTTTACTTGGGGAAGTAAACTACAAGTAACTGTGAAATCAGAGTGGGTTCCCCTGATGGCGAGGGATGCTGGTAATAGGGAAAGCTAATTCACACGTGAAAATCAGTCCGTGGACTAGAAATAGTAACATGTGTAGGGACCTTGAGTTCAAAGTGAGTGAACACTACAAACAAACAAAATAGCAAATATCACTGTAAAAGGAAGACACAGTAGCCTAGAGGTTAGATGTTCACCTGCTGGCCCGGTGGTCAGACATTTTTAAATGTGTTTACCTGAGGAAGACAACAGACATTTTTAAATGTGTTTACCTGAGGTAGACACCAGACATTTTAACACAAAATAGAAAATATCACTGTAAAAGGAAGACACAGTAGCCTAGAGGTTAGATGTTCACCTGCTGGCCCGGTGGTCAGACATTTTTAAATGTGTTTACCTGAGGTAGACAACAGACATTTTAACACAAAATAGCAAATATCACTGTAAAAGGAAGACACAGTAGCCTAGAGGTTAGATGTTCACCTGCTGGCACGGTGCTCAGACATTTTTAAATGTGTTTACCTGAGGAAGACAACAGACATTTTTAAATGTGTTTACCTGAGGAAGACAACAGACATTTTTAAGCATAGAAGCCACAAGCAATAGGTTGCATGATTTACTGCCTGGGATATTTTGCTGTATCTCATCAGGTGCACACTGTAGAATGATATTTCATATTAAGTGAGTAGATGAATCATAGGCTTAAATACATAACATAGTCTTTGATTCTGTTCAAACATGGAGCAATGTTATCCCCATGGTAATCGCAGTCACTGTGAAATCTTTCTGTCGGCACCACCCTGGTTTTAGATGCCTAAGTGCTATGGCCTCAAGTTTTGGAGCAATCTTTTGTTATTCATCAATACAACATACAAACCTTGGCGATAACTATGCTCCACATTATTAAAATTATCAGTGACAATGTGTTACTTATTTCAGCCAAATTATGATTCATCCTCTCGTCATGTGATATATAATTTTACAATATGCACCTGATGAGATGAAATTAAATATGCCAGGCAATAAATCATGCAACTTATGTTTGTCGCTTCACTGAGGGAACACATTGTAAAAACAGTAGTAGTAAATCAATATTTTCATTCCATTTGATTGTAACTGAATAGAGCATGTATGAATACTATCTATGAAAGAAATAGCCAGAAACGCAAACAAACACATGTGTCGCTATATATTATATATACCAGATAAACAGACAGAGAGAGAGAGAGACAAACATCACACAATTAATGTTTGTTTTTGTAAGAATCTGCAGATGTTCAAACATGGCTCATCATGTAGCAGATCCTTAGCAGAATGTTGCTATCATCTTGGCTGGCCACAAAATGTCTTCATCCCTTGCCAGATCTGCTCCATGCACTGTCATGCTCAATGTCCTGTGTCCATCTTTGTGCTGATCCACTCCTGTTGCTTCTTACAAGAACCCTGCCTTCCACACTGTTCTGTTCAAACTACTGGAGAATTTAATAAATGACCAAAGCACTTCAGTTTCTCCCACATGAAGCTGTCTATATGCTCCAGTTTTCTTCAATGCTCAGATCTTGTAGAATGTCAGTATTTTTCTTCTTTTTGGTCCACGATATTCTAAGAACTTTTCAGAAAGATTTCAGTTCAAAAGTCCTGATTTTCATTTGTAGGATTTAACTGATTCGGTGCCAAATAAAATCTAGTTTGGATCACACAAAAATGGATGTCAGAAATTTGAAGTAGGTGTGCGTCACAGTTATGACTTAAAAGTTGTTATTATGATAGCAGATATGTTGTATTAAACACAATGACAACATTTCGGTGATATATGATACCATGCCAGATACAGGAAGCCACTGAAGACAAATCATCCCATGGCATTTAATCAGTTAAA
The DNA here is from genome assembly GCA_014155875.1 of Cepaea nemoralis. Taxonomy (NCBI): domain Eukaryota; kingdom Metazoa; phylum Mollusca; class Gastropoda; order Stylommatophora; family Helicidae; genus Cepaea; species Cepaea nemoralis. Next base: position 77,083 of record JACEFZ010028246.1, read on the forward strand.
TTCAAAAGTGCTGATTTTCTTCTTTAGTGTTTGTAAAATGGCCCATGACTTATAATCATATGCTACCTCAGGCAAGATGCAAGGAATACAAACATATTCCTTTGAATTGTTTGCTGGCGTTGTGCCATAATTATGTTTACCTTCAACATTGCTAGTCAGTCTACATGTAATATTGTTTGAAAAGTTTCCATTGTCACTGATTGCTGATTGTGGTGCTGAGATATTCAAAGCTTGTGACGTTTTCAATTTCTTCACAGTTGATTTTAATTTGTTTTGACACGTAATTTTGTCCACAGACAATATCTTTACAAGCTATACAATATATATTTTATCTGCTCATACATTCTTCCTCCTTGTATATGGTTGTTTGCCTTATTTGATGCACTTATCTCACTCGTCCACATGCATTAGTGATTGTTTGATCTTGTTCTGTACAGGAGATTAAATGTGGACATAGGGTACAAAGATTTCACTGACGGTCTTGGTAACAATATCACACAAATCTCATTTTTACATTGTTACCTTTCAAGATCATTTACATATGAAATAACATATCATTTACATAAAAATATGTGAACTCGGACAGTTTAGGACATAATCATTTTTTTTTAAAATGTTGATTAATTTAATGAACAGTAATTAAATATACAAAGAAGATACAATCAACACACTGAAAATGTTACTAACATATTTCTGTATTCCATGTGATGCACCTAAAAATAGGCAAGACTAGGGTATCTAGTTGGTCAAGCATCAAAGTACACTTGTTTCTTCAGCAACATGCTGTTATTTGGCAGTCTGAGCCTCTGTCTAGCCACATTATATCTATGTTGTTATATTTATCTAACTAGCACAACCTTGGACTTTCCTCTACTTCTACAAGTGCTGATCGATACCTGTGAATTTATTTCTTACCCTATATAAATAGCACAGTTTTCTATGAGACAGTATAGTAAATTCATTGTTCTTGCTTAAATCTACAAAAGTTCACTTCATTATCAACATTTTGCACAACTTTCTAAACGTAACACATCTGTTTGTGTTGCCAACCTATGAGCATTACATTACACTGGTATACTTTTCTCTTTGACTTCTTCTGTTGACGTGACTCCTGATTCACTGTCGGTGTCTATACTTCCATAACTACCGCTTTTGTTGGGATTAACATCGTCTGCATAACAATTGTTAACTGTTCCTGTGATCCTTTGCTTGGATTTCATCTCTTCTGTACTGTGTGACATCCCATAGCCAAAATAGATAACTGCTCCTATAAAATAAAATACAAATTGAGAAATAAGCACCAGCAATAGAAAATGGTATAGGAGAGAAAACATCTTTACAGGAAGTTCTGGACAATGGTTATTTCATATTTTTTATTGACTGATTAACTGGAATTGACATTACAGCACTCAGAACACACCAATATTTGCTGTCTTCCTCAGCAATTGTCAGAGTGTAAGGATGCAGATTATTCCTGTAGTGCAATGATTATTCCTGTAGTGCAGTGATTATTCCTGTATTGCAGTTATTATTCCTGTAGTGCAGTGATTATTCCTGTAGTGGAGTGATTATTCGTGTAGTGCAGTGAATATTCCTGTAGGTAGTGAATATTCCTAAAGTACATTTATTATTCCTGTAGTGCAGTGATTATTAGGGTACAATATTTCTTTTCTTTTTTTCTTCATTCGTCTGCTCACTTTTAACTCACGCATAGTCCATACAAGTGCTATCACTTCTAGATTAGACTGATTAGCATGTGGATTACCAGTGTCCATCGCCATGAGGCAAACCAACTTCGCCTTCAGATGTACTTTTAATTTACATCCCCAAGTCATGAACAACAAGTCATGAACAACAAACAGTTTATTCCAAATGATTGGAATAGGAGTTGAACCCGCTACCTCAGCATCAGTACACCAGAAGTTTAAGAGCAAGCTATCTTATCCATTTGGCCACGCTGGCTTCCGGTCGCCTATATAATAAATCTGATGTATGTAAAATATTTCTTTCACACTCCTCTTGTATCTTAGAATGTAGAATAAATAATAACTTGAAGACTTTATATATGGCATAAATATGCAAACTACTTTATCAGATCAAGACTCTATGCTTTGTGTTTAGGGATAAAACTGCTGTACTTTTGTACTTTAGGATAAAACTGCTATAGATCCACATCTTTAGGAGATATGCTACCACATAAACAGAGGAGATATGTAATACCAAAAATATAACATTATAAACGTAATCAATGTGGTCTACCTGCATGGATAATTTGAGAAATAATAGATATAATGTGTATTTTTAATGACTGCAGTTTTTGAAAATATTGCCATTCCAAGTTTTGTGTTTACCTACTGAGGAATTCATGCAACATGAAGCAACATATTTTCAAAAACTGCAGTCATTAAAAATACACCCTGTATAATTCTAAAATATTTGCCATTGATATCGAATGGCTTTTGTTCATTGATTTTAAGGACCTGCAGAATAAATGAATTAACATATTGCTTAAAACTGAGTGTCATTACAAAACAAAAACAAAACAAAAAATGCTCTGAAGTAACCCCCTGCGGGTGTGATAGGGCCATCACATTTTGTAGGCCTGATTGTACGGAGGAATGGGTGGCTAGTCTTTCCCTCTGTTAGTGGACGATGAATACAGACATCGAACCCTTATTCAACCATGTTCATGACATGGTCAGTGTAGTAGCCCCCCCCCCCCCCCCAACGACTACATGAATGCCCCTGCTGATATTTAAAAACGAGAGCGATTAATTCTTATTTTGGTATTTCAAACTGAGAGTCATTAAGTCCTTATCATTTTGTTTAAAACTGAAAGTCATTAAGTCTTTAGTTTGTTATTTAAAATTGAGAGTTATCAAATCCTTATCTTTTTATTTACAACTAACAGTAATTAAGTCCTTATCTTATTTCTTAAAAGTGAGAGTCATTAAGTCCTATCCTATTATTTAAAATATAGTCATTAAATCCTTATCTTATTATTTTAAAACTGATAGTCATTAAATCATTATATTATTATGCGGGCGAGTCAATAAGTAAGTCACACAGTTCTGTGGCATGGCAGGTAAATGTAGTTGGTGCTTTCTACAGGTGTCATTAGGTGACAGCAACATCAAACTTTATATTCCCATTCGTCTGGTGGTGCTAGGTGTCTCATGCGCATGCGCAGCGCATAAACACAATGGCAACTGTTCTTACGGAGTGTACAACCAAAGAGCAGCAAACTGCCTGCAAAGGACATTCATAAGGAAATGCTTCCTGTTTATGATGACAAATGTGTGTCCCGTAAAGTGGTGCATAGCTGGGTAAAAAATTTTCCTCAAGGACGCTCCAGAATTGTTGATGAAATTCGATCTGGTCGTCCTATTGAGATTGCAACAGAAGCATCCATGCAGTGGGTGGAGGAGATGATTAGAGGTAACAGGCGAGTAACGATAGACTCTGTAACATCTGCAATAGGGTGCTCACATGGTTCAGCATATAGCATAATGTATGGTCGATTGAAATTTAAGAAAGTGTACTCAAGGTGGGTACCCAGACAATTGAAGGAGGAACACAAAATGAACCGATTTGGTCTGTCCTTGCGTCATCTCTATCGATACGAGATGAAGGAGAAGACATGCTGAACAGGATTGTTACTGAGGATGAATCATGGGTGTATCACTACTAGCCTGAATCAGAGCATGCTTTAATGCAATGGAAACATCCTTCTTTGCCTTGTGTCCAAAAATTCAAGGGTATGCTGACAGTGTTCTGGGATTGTTAAGGAGTGCTTTTAACCAATTTCAAGAAGAAAGGTGACAATGTGAATTCTGAATCGCATTGTGAAGTTCTATCGATTCTTCATTATGTAATTCAAAGAAAACATCCAGGACTGCTGACTAGAGGATTGTTGCGTCTTCATAACAATGCCAGACCACATATCACTGGATTAACTCAGGAGAAAAGTAACCAACTAAGGTGGGAAGTTCTGGAACATCCACCTTTTAGCCCCGACTTAGCCCCGAGCGATTTCCACCTTTTTTGGTCCACTGAAAACCCACCTTGGGGGAGACATTTCGCGAATGACGCCGAAGTTGAATGTGAAGTGAAAACATGGTTTAGAAAACAGAGCACACAGTTCTATGCAGCCGGTTTGGGAGGACTGATAAAACGATGGGATAAGAGCATCAATGTTGGTGGAAATTATGTTGAGAAATAAAGGAACAATGTATGTATAAAAATAAACTGGTTTTAAATTGTTATCATATTTAGTTATTTTTCTACAGCTATTTGTGACTTTCTTATTGACTTCCCCTCATATTTAAAACTGAGAGTCATTACATCATTATCTTATTATTTTAAACAGAGATATATTAAGTCCTATATTATTATTTAAGACTGAGCATCATTACATCCTTATAATTTTATTTAATACTGAGAATCATTAAATTCTTGCCTTAATATTTAAAACTGTGAGGCTCTCACTTTAATGCCTAAAACTGAGTCATAAAGTACTAAGTGTACTCTGTATTACTATATGAGGCAGCTTGACAAGCAGTTGGAAGAAAATCTTGTCCAAATGTGGACATATTGAAAAATAGGCAGAACGTAATGGAAAGATATAATGACATATAAGTGAAAGGAAAATAGTGGATGGCAAGTGCGAGACAACAATAAAAGATGGTTTGAAGAAAGAGGGTGCTTGACAATTACACTGTAATAAGAGACAAAGAATGCTGGAGATCCAATGCATTCTGTCTTCGCAATAAAAAGGCAGATATAATCTAAGAGAATATATTTTGGTCCCTGCTGTTCTGGATGAATATTGATCATATTTTTACATGTCAAATTCAAAGCTCATCCAGCGGTATTTCTCTCCATAGGCAAATGTTGCACATACCTAGGGCAGCCAAAGTCACCAAGAATGATTGCCTGGAAGTTGATATTGAAAGTAGAACATTGTACCTAACTTTAAGACAGTGACAAGCAGTGTTCTTTAGTCATATAATAAGAAGGGAAGCATCAGAGAACATTGTGATGACTGGAAAGTTAGAGGTAGAATATGCAGATGCAGACCTAGAGAAATGATGTTCGGTGATCTAAGATGAAGGCATGGAGGGATATCTCTAACAGAATTGATCCAGAATATCAAGGACTTAGAATTGTGGGGAGACATGAATGTGTATGTACCTTTCTGAGGAACATGATAATGATGATGAACCACATATCAAGTCACATGATGATGTTGATGTGTCAGGTATGAAGTAACCACGTATAGGGAGTTCTCTGGCACAGAATGAGTTCATAGGGATAAAAGAGTATTTGTAATTGGTAACTTTTACATCAGTTTTCTTTGTCCTGTTATAATTTGTTTTAATGAACAGAGAGTCCAAATATTCTATATCTTCATAATCTCCTTAAAAATTGCATTTTATAACAGCCATTTATAACAGCAACATTTGCTTTTTGTTTGGTTTGTTTTTACAATGTGGACATAAATGACTTGTAACCTTCTTTTAAACTTATACTACAAAGAAACTCAAATAGCAACGAACAATTCTTCCTTATATATATATATATATATATATATATATATATATATATATATATATATATATATATATATATATGCATGCAGTAACCATAAAAGCAAAACTAACAAAATAAAGAAACATGACTGCTAAGTTGCAATAGCAATATATGTTAGTATGGTTAGCTGGTAAGCAAGAAATAGCAAATTATGTATAGTAGATTTTCATGAAATAACTATTTAAAAAAAAAAATTTAACCTCTATACTGATGTGTTGGATCATAGTTGCAGCCGCTCTAATGATGTGTTAGATCATGCTTACTGCACATAACATTTCCAGATAAAGGTATGTGTAAAATTACTGAGATCATACTTTTTGCACATAAACATTTCAGAGAAAGGTATATGCAAAATTACTGTGATCACACTTATAGCACATACAAAGTTCAGATAAAGGTATGTGTAAAATTACTGTGTTTTAACATACTTGCTTGACATACACACAGCCAACCTTCAATTTCAAGGACATCAGTTAAACAAATTTCATTTTTCTTGACAAATAAGTATGCAATGCATTCATGAGTTAACATTTTAAAAATGAACATTCAAAATTATTAATTGTTGCACGACAAGAATCTTATATTGCAGTTACATTGGATAACCATATGAATGCAACAAAATAGTTGGGAAGCTTGACATAAGAACAAGCACAAACAGATACAAACAAATGTTTCAACCAACTTCTTTATCAATGAATAAACAAACTTAGCTAGGAAACTGAAGTATCCCAGAAAAGTAGTTCACATGTTGCAATAAATACATAAAATAGCATACTAAGTCGAGGAAATGCAAAAATGAAACAGCAGAGTAAGATAGGAGTTATGAAAATTGAAAAAAAACAAAGAGATTGGAAGAAAAATGCCATCGAAAAGAATGGAAAATAAATACTTGTCAATAGACATATACGTGTAAAATCATGCATATGCATACATATGTGCACACCTGTACACATATGCATAATATTAAAGCTGTTGGTGAACTGGGTATCGAAGTGATAACAAAGCTGCAGAATGACATCCATCATAATCAAATGTCTGGCCAATTGGCGTGCACAGTCATGCTTCACCTAATTGTGTGATCTTCAATCACTCAATTTATACATTGACTCCATTCCGTGACATGACACAAGACTGTCAAGAATTTTCTTTTGCTGTCTTTCTCTCTTTCCACAACCACAATCTTTCCAGTTATCACATGTATCAGATTTTGTCTTTTCATGAAGGGTATATATGTATAAGCTGAAGGGGTAAATGTGTTATCTGATGGGTGTAAATGTGTTATCTGATGGGTGTAAATGTGTTAGCTGAGGGGTGCAGATGTTGGAAGTGTTAGCTGAAGGGCATAGATGTTGAATGTGTTAGTTGAAGGGTGTAACTGTGTTAGCTGAAGGGTGCAGATGTTGGAAGTGTTAGCTAAAGGGTGTAAATGTGTTAGCTGAGGGGTGCAGATATTGGATGTGTTAGCTGAAGGGTGTAAATGTGTTAGCTGAAGGGTGCAGATGTTGGATATGTTAGCTGAAGGGTGTAAATGTGTTAGCTGAAGGGTGTAAATGTGTTAGCTGAAGGGTGCAGATATTGGATGTGTTAGCTGAAGGGTGCAGATATTGGATGTGTTAGCTGCAGGGTGCAGATATTGGATGTGTTAGCTGAAGGGTGCAGATACTGGATGTGTTAGCTGAAGGGTGCAGATATTGGATGTGTTAGCTGAAGGGTGTACATGTGTTAGCTGAAGGGTGTAAATGTGTTAGCTGAAGGGTGCAGATGTTGGGTGTGTTAGCTGAAGGGTGTGAATGTGTTAGCTGAAAGGTGAAGATGTTGGATGTGTTACCTAAAGGGTGCAGATGTTGGATATGTTAGCTGAAGGGTGTAAATGTGTTAGCTGAAGGGTGTAAATGTGTTAGCTGAAGGGTACAGATGTTGGATGTGTTAGCTGAAGGGTGTAAATGTGTTAGCTGAAGGGCACAGATGTTGGATGTGTTAGCTGAAGGGTGTGAATGTGAGATATATCAGCTGAAGGGTGTAACTGTGTTAGCTGAAGGGTGTAAATGTGTTAGCTGAAGGGTGTAAATGTGTTAGCTGAAGGGTGTGATTGTGTTAGCTGAAGGGTGCAGATGTTGGATGTGTTAGCTGAAGGGTGCAGATATTGGATGTGTTAGCTGAAGGGTGCAGATGTTGGATATGTTAGCTGAAGGGTGTAACTGTGTTAGCTGAAGGGTGTAAATGTGTTAGCTGAAGGGTGTGAATGTGTTAGCTGAAGGGTGCAGATGTTGGATGTGTTAGCTGAAGGGTGTAAATGTGTTAGCTGAAGGGTGTAAATGTGTTAGCTGAAGGGCACAGATGTTGGATGTGTTAGCTGAAGGGTGTGAATGTGAAATATATCAGCTGAAGGGTGTAACTGTATTAGCTGAAGGGTGTAAATGTGTTAGCTGAAGGGTGTGAATGTGTTAGCTGAAGGGTGCAGATGTTGGATGTGTTAGCTGAAGGGCATAGATGTTGGATGTGTTAGCTGAAGGGTGTAAATGTGTTAGCTGAAGGGTGTGAATGTGTTAGCTGAAGGGTGTAAATGTGTTAGCTGAAGGGTGTGAATGTGTTAGCTGAAGGGTGCAGATGTTGGATGTGTTAGCTGAAGGGTGCAGATATTGGATGTGTTAGCTGAAGGGTGCAGATATTGGATGTGTTAGCTGAAGGGTGTAAATGTGTTAGCTGAAGGGTGTAAATGTGTTAGCTGAAGGGTGTAAATGTGTCAGCTGAAGGGCACAGATGTTGGATGTGTTAGCTGAAGGGTGTAAATGTGTTGGCTGAAGGGCACAGATGTTGGATGTGTTAGCTGAAGGGTGTAAATGTGTTAGCTGAAAGGTGTAAATGTGTTAGCTGAAGGGTGTAAATGTGTTCGCTGAAGGGTGTAAATGTGTTAGCTGATGGGTGTAAATGTGTTAGCTGAAGGGTGTAAATGTGTTATCTGAAGGGTGTAAATGTGTTAGCTGAAGGGTGTAAATGTGTTAGCTGAAGGGCACAGATGTTGGATGTGTTAGCTGAAGGGTGTAAATGTGTCAGCTGAAGGGTGTAAATGTGTTAGCTGAAGGGTGTAAATGTGTTAGCTGAAGGGCACAGATGTTGGATGTGTTAGCTGAAGGGCACAGATGTTGGATGTGTTAGCTGAGGGGTGTAAATGTGTCAGCTGAAGGGTATGAATGTGAGATATATCAGCTGAAGGATGTAGAAATTAAATGTGTCGGCTGAAAGCTGCAGAAGTTGGATGTATTGACTGAATAGCACAAATATCTTAATTTCTATATAATTAATCACAATGCAATCAAAATTCTTTTCAGGACAAACATAAGAAAAGTCCTGCACACACACAAAATAATTCCATCAGGATCAGTAAGTAACTATGTAGTAAAAGAGTTAAAACATACGCAGAGAACATTAAATGGCCTCAAGGGTTTCTTTTCTATTGTTATTTCTTAGCATCATGTGGTACGCCAATTAGTGTGCGCGGTCATGTTTCTCCATTTTACACGATCATCAGAGTAGTGGATCAGCTCTGTGTTCTTGTCTTGACCATGTCATGTGGTCAAACCATCCAGATATTTGCTTCTCTGCCTTTCCAATTGTTCTTTTCCCCTCAATCTTGTCAGTTATCAACAAGTTCTCTCGATTATTTCTTCTTATAATGTGCCAAAATTGTTTACTGTCTGTGCCTAATTTCTCCAATCAGCTGAGTGTTTAAATTTGCTTCTTGTTGGACTTGCTCATTGGTTTTTCTGTCTGTCCATTGCATTCTTTGCGGTTTCCTCAGAAACCACATTTCCACTGCCATTAGATAAATGTTTTTCAGCTCGTCTGCTCATTGTCTACGCTTCACATCCATACAAAAGTACAGGTTCTATGTAGCACTTCAACACTCTTTTTCTCATTGCAATTAAAATTGTTTTATTGGTTAGTATGTTTTCCATCTTGCTAAAGGCTACCTTTGTCATGGTGATTCTTGTTCTAATATCTTAAAGGCCCCTTCCATCATATATTATGACTGTTCTAAGATTAAGTTGTAGCTATTCACTTGTTCAAAAATATTACCATTTACCCATATATCACATTGCAGTATTTTTTTTTCTTTCTTGTCTTCATACAATGTCTATCTTCATAAATTTAATTCTAACCCCAGGTGTTCACTGTGTACAGTTACCATCATAAAGTAACCATCATTCCAGAACAGTATGCAATATTTCAGCCCTGCTGGAAAGAAAAATCAGTACCACAAGATATGAGGGATGCAAACATTGTCACCATTTATAAAAACAAAGGCGACTGAAGCGACTGCAACAACTGTCGTAGCATTACAGGCAAGATGTTTGCTCGAGTAATCCTAAAACGATTACACATTCTTGCTGAAAGAATCTACCCCGAATAGGTTCACCATCGATATGATTTTCTCATTCAGGTAGCTCCAAGAGAAGTGCAGAGAACAGAGGAAGCCATTATATATTGCCTTCATCGACCTCACAAAGGCATTTGACCTTGTGAGCAGAAACAGCCTTTTTAAGATCCTTGATGAAGATAGGATGTCCACCCACCTTGCTAAGTCTTGTGAATTCATTTCACTAAAATATGCAGGGGACCATTTTATTTGATGGGTCAACATCCTAGTCATTCAGCATTAGCAGTGGAGTAAAGTAGGGCTGCTTGCTTGCTCCTACGTTTTGGTGTCTTCTTTGCCGTTCTCTTAAGGCAGGCATTTGGGACTGCCATTGAAGGCATATACCTCCGCACAAGATCTGATGGTAAACTTTTTAACCCATCACGACTCAAGACAAAGACCAAAATAAGATCAAGATGCATAAGAGAACTACTTTTTGCAGATGATGCAGCACTGACTACTCATGCAACAGAAGATCTCCAACGGCTCATAAATCGTTTTGTAGCCACCTGCAAAGACTTTTAGCTCACCATCAGCCTAAATAAAACACAGGTGATGGAACAAGATGCTGGTGCGCCTTCATCAATCAATATTTCTAATTACGAATTGAAGGTTCTCCATGAGTTTGCATATCTGGGGTCGACAATATCAGATAATTTTTCATTAGAGACAGAAATCGACAGACACATTGGAAAGGCAGCCACAACACTTTCCAGGCTAACTAAAAGAGTTTGGGAGAATAATAGACTAACAGAGCATACAAAAGTTCAAGTATATAAAGCTTGTGTTGTTAGCACACTACACTATGGATCTGAATCCTGGACCTTGTACTCACAACAGGAAAGAAAGTTGAATTCCTTCCATATCTTCTTCTTCTTCTTCTGCGTTCATCCGGAGTTTTTTTTCGGATGTGATTGCATTGTGCCTGTTTACAGCAGAGCTGCGTTCTTGCGCCATTAGGCCGACACATCCAACTTCTGCGGGCATTTGTTGACCAGGTTAACCTTCCCAGGGGAATTCCTTCCATATGAGATGTCTGAGACGTATCCTGGGTATATCGTGGAAAGACCACATAACAAACAAACACGTGCTTGAAAGAGCAGATATTACCACAGTGCACTCCCTCCTCAAGCAGAGATGTCTCCGGTGGCTGGGCCATGTATCTCGAATGGATGATGAACATATTCCCAAAGATCTCCTATACATAGAACTAGCCACAGGGAAGAGGCCAACCGGAAGACCCCAAATACGATATAGGGATGTGTGTAAACAAAATATGAAAACCCGTGGCATAGATCCAGACACGTGGGAAAGAGTTGCAACAGAGATGTACGAAACGGACTGGTGCTCTTTGAGCGCAATCTGATCCAACAAACTGAGGATAGGTGGCACAGGCATAAAATGCAGCCACTTACTGCGGGGCCTGCCTCGTCATACAGATGCAGAAACTGTGACAGAGATTGTCACTCTCGCATTGGACTATACAGTCACCAGCGGTGCTGTCAGGTACCTCCCCAGCGGCCCAACTCTATAGTCCTTCAGGACTGAAAGATGCCCACTACTACAGTAACCATATCTAATAAAATTTGCAAATTCTGTTCACAGTCTGCAATTAATTGTTATCTCTGCTTATCTCATATAAGGAATTCTACAATAATCAAAAATAAAACATCGTATTATTTCAATCCATTTGATAACCAACATGGTTATGTATCACAAGAAAACTATGTAGCCATTCTTAACAATATCAGGTAAATAGGATCAGATAACTACAATATGAAATAATTCAACTTATGGTTTAATTATTAGGTATGAAGAGTCTGCTGAGCAAATATGAAATGTCTTAAAGTAGCATAATAAAACATGAAGACTAAAAATATAATGTAATTAAAATGAATCTGAAGAATCTACATGAAAAAAAAGAAGTAAGATTCATGTTAAATTGCTATTTTTATATGATATTCTCATTACAAATTCCCACAACAAAGAAAAAGAGTAATACAAATAAAAGATGTTTTGCAATAGCCATCAACCAATTTCCAACAAAATGTGTTTATTAAACAGTGATAAAGAAGAGTAAGTATGACTGGGCCATGATGTCACATCTTGTCAGGCACCTGAGATCCCAGTGACAAATCAACAAACGAAAAAGTTCAATACGGCACATGCTCATCTAGTACGAACACCATCTACTGTCTATACTGCTTAAAAACACATGGGCTGATATCAGCCTCAAATCAGTCACCTTCATACTCACAGTCATTGAATCTCAGTGGAAGACAAGTGGTCTTCATCATTTACGGTGGACAAACAACAACATGTCATAAAGTGACCTTTACATATTTATGAGGTAACTGAAGAAAGAAAGGCTATGACCATCAACCAGTGAGAGTTCTAATAAACCCAAAGAAAGTTTATATGAAACAAAATTATGAGTAAATTGTTATCTTTCAGAAAGAGCATCATTGTCAATTAAATGGGTCTCCTCAGAATATGATTCTGCGCTTGAGCTTTTTTCTTTACTATCGCAAGCCAGATTAGCCAAAGATGAGTCTGTCAAAGCTTTGGACGGTGAAGCATTCCAAATTCCATAGGAGAAATAAATAACAAATCCTGCAACATAACAGATGGCGCTGTAGAGAGGCACAACAGGTTTATGATGTGGGGAATCAAAGATGAACATACTTCCTGAATTCAAAGTTGTCAGGGGAAAGAATTTGTTACGTAGGGTGTATTTTTAATGGCTGTTGGGTTTTTTTTAAATATTGCCATTCCAAGTTTTGCATTCACCCTCTGTGGAATTCATGCAACATAAAAGGTAAATACAAAACTTGGAACGACAATATTTTCAAAAACCCCAGTCATTAAAAATACACCCTGTAGTTGTCACTCTGTGAGAGCCAGAGCAGCACAGTGGCTAGCATGTTTGCCTGCCATCCCAGTGGTCATATGTTTGAGTCCCCGGTGAGGCAAGTTTTAAAAACTGACCTGGACTTTCAGATCAACCCGGTCGAATATGAGTACTAGAAAGTAAAGGCAGCTGGCATGGTATTAATCACATGACCCATCATGTGTCAATACAAACATGAGGCTAGCACCATATACCCAGCTTGCTTCAAGGCATGTAACATTGTCCTTGTCTTTACTTACTTATGTCATGCCATTAAAATGTTAACAGAAAACATTGAGTTCTGGGATATGGAAGCTGAATAAGGTAAAATAACAAACAGTTCTACAGCTGGGGAACATCTAAGTTTAAATAAATTATAGTCTCATTTATATAGCTCGTAAAGGTTATGTGTACAGAAGAGATCAGCAAGTCAGTGCTTTCTTTTCTTGAATAAGGAGGACATTTGGAAATATTCTTGGATGTGATGACTCTTATTTAATAAGGACAGATGTACTAGACCTTAGATGTGATTTTTATCTGATAAGGATATTTGTATTAGTATTTAAATGTGATTTGTATCTGATAAGGATATTTGTATTAGTATTTAAATGTGATCTTTATCTAATAAGGTTATTTATCTTAGGAAGTAGACATGATTTTTATCTAATAAGGATATTTGTATTAGGACATAAATGTGATTTAGGATAACTGAATTAAGCCTTAGACGTGATTATTTAATAGACATATTTTTTACAGTCTTATGTAAAATCCTATATATGATTTTAGAAAAGTATAATTGGTGAGGCGATTACATATTCTATATTGTCTCAAGTGGCAAACACAACACATCTATACCTTGAAAAAAGGAGGGTATGTGTGTGTGTGTGTGTGCGCGCGCAAGCGTGCGTGCATGCGTGTGTGTGTGTGTGCGCACGTGTGCATGGATGTGTGTGTGTGTTTAGCTTCTGAACTCATAATCATCATCAAGTGCTATTTTCACATTGAAGGTCTGCTGTAGCAAGTCTCCAGCACCTTCCGTCTTGCATCTTCATGGAGCACTCATAGTCTTCTTCCAATCCACCTTTTTTATGTTGTCCATGCACATATAAAATTGTCTTCCAAGTGCACTCTTCCCCTCCACATCTCCTTCCGGTAAATCCTTTAACAAGGAACTGTATCTCTTCGCATGGCTGAAGTACCTTAACTGTCTCACCTTCATCTTATTCAGTAATGTTTTCTTTAATCCCAGCTTATCTCATCTCATCTCATCATGTTCCTCTTGTACCTTGCGGTGTCGAGGTGAAGTATAAACTTCGTGAGAGTGCCCGGTTATGGGCTTCGTATATCGACATTCCCATGGATTCTGTTATTCCCTCAGTCCAACGTTTACGTGGTCGGCCTCTTCCTCTGTTTCCATCTGGTCTGTACATCATTGCTTGTTGTGGCATGCTGTTGACTGGTAGCCTACTTGCATGGCCAAACCATTTGACTTGCTGCTTTCTAATAAAATCTAGAGCAGCTTTAACCCCTACTTTAGTCCTGATTTCTTCATTTCTGATCTTATCTCTTCTTGATACGTTGAGTATTCTTCTCAGAAACCTCATTTCTGTTGTTGTGATTTTTCTTTTCTCTTTTTCTGTCATTGTCCAGGTTTGGCATTGGTAGCAGAGAGTTGGTAGGAAGATTGTGTTGTAAAGTGCTTTCTTAGTAGTTATTGGTACATGTTTGTTCTTTAGTATTGGTGCCATTTGTCCAATGAGTTGATTTGCCTTATTGCACCTATTTTCGATCTCGTCTTCTGATCTGCCATTTGATGATATTATACTTCCTAGGTACTTGAAGCTCTTTACTTGTTTCAAGGGATGTTCCCAGATCCCAGCTTATGAATTCATTAAATTAGGTAAAGGGGGCATTGCAGGAAAACAATAGGGGTGTTAGAAATGTTAATAGATGTTAGTACTAATATTTGGAACAGTGTTAGCAGATACATAGGGTGCATAAGCACATGCTGTTAATTTATAATACTTTTAAATTGTCCACAAAGTTAAACACATAATAGGAATAATGATTTTAAGTATAATTATATGAGCAGAATAATAGAAATTACAACTTCAACACAATAATGGAAATTACAATTTCAGCATAAAGATAAGGTTTACACAAAATAACAACACAAGCAATGGAGTGTCCAAAATGTTTTAAAAGAGACAATTTCTATAATGTATTATTTTGTGGACACTTTTTTTTAAGCAAAAATATAAACAAGCAAATGTCTTACCAATTAACATCCATATACTAAATCGAGCCCAGGTCATGGCAGAGAGCTTCAGCATGAGATAGATGTTTATGAATACACTTATTGCTGGTAAAAAGGGAACAAAGGGAACCTGGAACAAATTGACATCAATACTATTAGAGACCAAATTTAAGAATAATCATTTGTTTAACAATAATATGTAGAGAGTAAATCTAAGAACAATCATATGTCTAGCAACAGTGTGTAGTGATTAAATTTAAGAATAATAATATGTCTAAAAAAAAGTGTGTAGTGACTAAATTGAAGAATAATCAAAAGTTTAACATCAATGTGTAGAGAGCAAATCTAAGAATAATCAGTAGTCTAACAACAATATGTAAAGAGTAAATCTACGAATAACCATAAGTCTAGAAACAGTGTGTAGAGACTAATTGTAAGAATATACCAATATGTATTGTTTGCAGATCTTTACTGTCAATGTTTAGTTTTATTATAGCAGTTTGATTATTTCCTCATGTTTCATGCTATCAAATGCTTTTGTGTAGCATATAAATCAAAAGTACAGATCTGTTTTTACTTCTATAGCTCTTTCTAATAGTGTCCTGAGAATAAATGTGGCATTGTTTGTGCCCTTTCTCCCTATAAATCTGCATTGTTCATCGCTAATTTATGGTTTTATCTTGTTTCTTATTCTTCTCCTAATTATTCTCATTAACAGCAGTGTCATGTGACTCATATTCTCATTAACAGCAGTGTCATGTGACTCATAAGACTTATGGTGCATTGATCTTCACATTCTAAAGCACCTGGTTCCTTTAGCAGAACTATCAAGATGGATTTTATCACTATTATAAACTTCATTTAGAAATTTTTTGCATTGTAGATTCGGTCAGATTTCTTTAGACTCTGCTTTTGTTTACCATATTTTTGTATATTCTATTATACTCTTCTTTATCTTGATTTTTTTTTTTTTTTCTACTTTCATCCATCATCTAGAGAATTTCTTCTGTCATCCATTTCTATTTTGAAATTCTATGATCAGATAGAATTATTTCTTCTGATGTCTGTTGGATTGATTCCCACAACATGTCCGATTGTTCATAAATAGTCTGTATTATCTCCATGGCATTATATCTGTTCTTTACAGTAACACTGCACCTTTCTCTAATTCCTTTGTCAGTTTTAAGTAATGCTAGACTAACTTGATGTGCTTTGGGGTCTTCTTTATAGTTCTTAGTCTTAATTTCATCGTTCCTATAACTAACACTCTGTCACTATGTTCATATGCTCCTATTATTTGCTCCTACTAAACTGCTTCTGAATCTCTCTGAAATCAAGATGTAGTCAATTTGATAGCAAAGCTTTTCCATGAATATAATCAAAGGTTGTGTTTGAATCAGGTGTTTCCTATTATTTTATGATATTCTTCCCACAAGATTAATCTGTCACCTCTCTTATTCCTATCGCCTAGGTTATAGCCACCTGTCACACTGCTCACTTTTTCATTGCCTACTTTTTTGGCATTGAAGTGGTACATATTTACTGCAATCTAGTAAGTAGTGTGCTATATTATTTTGAGCGAAACTGAAACTGTGAATTTTGCAAATGAAACAAATGCCAATGTTTGAGAGTGAACAAATAAGAAAACTCTAGTTACATCATGCAAAGTTACACACATAAAAAAAATTATTTTAAAAAATAACTTAATTTCAGCACTTTAGGAGAAAGAACAGAGACCTATAAGTGTAGAAGAAAAGATGTTAAATGAATTGTTTGCTGTTTTTATACAAATGTAAATGACTCCACAGTTCTGGATATCAAAGACAAAGAAAAATATTTTTTTTAAAAGCAGTATACAAAACAGAAATGAAATGCCAGATGTTTAATACAACAAGGTAGCCACTTTAGTAACTTTTTATAAATTGCTTTTTAATTATATAACCTGCATAGTTGGACAGCTCTTGAAAAAATAAATCCAACGGTACCTTATTCAAGTCTGTAGGTCAATTTTAAGCCGAGATATTAATGTTTGTGTGTAAGTTTAGCCTTTAAAAGGGACATATAGAATGCGACCTGTCTAACTCAAGGAAAATTAACTCTGCCGGTTTATATATACACACACGCACACAGATATATACATCTTCATGTCATCTGTGTGACGTCAGACCACGCGTGAACTGCTCGCGAGTCTTGTCAGCCAGCGTAGATAGATGTATTTTGACAACAGATATTCCGTTGGAAAGATGAAAAATTAACAATGATCTGGTCCATGTAGAGTGATGAAAATTTAAACATACATACAATAATGGGTGTTGAATGTAAACATGCATTCAATAGATGTATTTTGACAACAGATATTCCGTTGGAAAGATGAAAAATTAACAATGATCTGGTCCATGTAGAGTGATGAAAATTTAAACATACATACAATAATGGGTGTTGAATGTAAACATGCATTCAACAGATGTATTTTGACAACAGATATTCCGTTGGAAAGATGAAAAATTATCAATGATCTGGTCCATGTAGAGTGATGAAAATTTAAACATACATACAATAATGGGTGTTGAATGTATACATGCATTCATTATCGTTGTAGTTGCTCCGAATATTCCATAGCAATATTAAATTTTCCTAGCTGGAGTAAAACTGCCATCTCCGGCCATTGAAATACAGCATGCGATCTTCATAATTTCAGTGTGACATTGATTGCCAACTTAAATGGTCGAAAATGACAACATACATGTAAAAATGGATGCTAAATTTAATAATGCATAGAATAACAATGTAGTTTGTCTCATAAAACGGTATTTACGGGTTTACTTACCACTCAGAATAGGTAGCCTGGTTCTCCGGTATAACAAGGATTACCGATGCACCAGAAATGCAGAATGCAAAACAGGGTGGGGAAAACTATATCAAGTAATCAGTGTCTGTTTTAACTTGATCTTGAAATAATCGTGGAATTTAACATCATGAGTACGCTTACCGTCCCCACATCAGAGACACGAAAACAAATATTTGAACGTAACCGCAAGAAATATTGCGGTAAAATACGGCAAAATGAACCGCAGTACATACAACAAGGAGAGACAAGATTAGAAAATATCATATAAGGAAGCAAACTGGCATGTTAGACTTCATGAAAAATCTGCACATAAAACCATTTGACTGCAAAGCTTTACCAGCATTCAGTGTTTCACAGAAAGATATATCCCTTCGATAAAACTGGAAAAAAAAAAAAGCTATCGGCTACCTTTGTAAACATAAAAGAAAAATGAATAAACAACATAAAAATAAAACCAAAAACACTTTTACATATAATGTACATACCAGAAAGCATTCCAAACTTTCCATATCATGATACTGAGATATAAAAATAAAACACACTAAAAAAAGATGATGAAAAAGACCATTCTACTAAAATTAAGTTTACCTTAAATGGTAACGATGCAGTGCACTGAGGTTGAATAAAAATAGCAGCGACACATGACAGCACCAACAGCCCAAGTAATGCACATATGAATATTGCCCAAATTTCCTTCTCAACCAGGAAATCACTAGCAAATATCAAGAAGGCTGAAAATGCTGTTATACTCAGACCTGAGGAAGCCAAGCAGACACAATTAAAAACATAAAAACTGTTACAAATACTGTATTAGCACCTTGCTGTCTTGACAGACGATAGTTTGTTACTATGTACTATAGTAAAGGGTTTTTTACAATGTGCTACAGTAAAGGTATAACAACTACTACCCATGTCGGTAAGGCCAGGGATGGAGTTATACATCTCCATAGTACAAAGCTTAGACTGAATTGGACAGACCATGTGTTGTAAATAACAAAAGTGCAAACTAATGGTGTAATTTATTGCAAGATGTATTTACATCACAGAGAAATAAAAGTAATGTTTTTTACAGATCCTTCTTACATTATGGAGAAATAACAGTAATTGATTACAGATCCTTCTTACATTATGGAGAAATAACAGTAATTGATTACAGATCCTTCTTACATTATGGAGAAATAACAGTAATTGATTACAGATCCTTCTTACATTATGGAGAAATAACAGTAATTGATTACAGATCCTTCTTACATTATGGAGAAATAACAGTAATTGATTACAGATCCTTCTTACATTATGGAGAAATAACAGTAATTGATTACAGATCCTTCTTACATTATGGAGAAATAACAGTAATTGATTACAGATCCTTCTTACATTATGGAGAAATAACAGTAATTGATTACAGATCCTTCTTACATTATGGAGAAATAACAGTAATTGATTACAGATCCTTCTTACATTATGGAGAAATAACAGTAATTGATTACAGATCGTACTTACATAATGACAGTATCTTATCCAACATATATATCTTGGGGTTATAAGAGTAATTTATTGCATGATTCTATTTTTGGAATAAAGACAAAGGAGAAAATTATTGCAGATAAGTCACACACCGAGCGTTTGAGACGCAAGATGGTGCATGATCGTGGAAATGACCACGTGTTCACATGCACCCACTGTGAACGGACATTTACAGTGCAAATTGGCCTTATCAGTCACATGCGCTACCGCCATAGGTAAAAGTTATTATGCCTTTTTAAAGCACACACTATCGTCTGTCAAGACGGCAAGGTGCCAATGAATGAATGAATGATCCTATTTTCATCAGGGAGGCATAACAGTAGTTTATTGGAAGATCATATTTTACGTAAATGAGGCATGACAGTAGTTTATTACAAGATCTTAGTTACATTATGGAGACATAATAGTAATTTATTACAAAATCTAAGTTACATTATGAAGACATTTATTAATTACAGTAATTTATTACAGGATTTTACTTACGTAACAGAAGCATAACAGTCTATAAAAATATACAAGCAAAGTCAATGAAGACACTCACACGTATATACTCATTCAGACATACACTATATCAACAAGATGAAGTCACGCCATGGCAGATTCTGCTAGTGGGGTATAATATGGTAGGTTGTCACATATTCAGAATTTTGAATAATGAGGTGGGGTGGCTAGTTTACCTCCTCACCATCTTCCTTCCCATACAATTTTCAAAAAATTATAGCAATTATGAGACTTTGTCCACCTTCCGACCCAGCATGTATGTCTTGTTAAATGGTCTTCACATATTCAGAAAATGGCTAGTTTATCTTCTTGTAATGTTCCTTCTCATACAATTTTCAAAATATTCTAGCAATTATGAGACTTGGTCAACCTTCTAACCCAGTACTTGTGTCTTGTTAAGTTGAGTTGAGTTGAGTTAAAAACGAACATCACTGCACTCAGGACATTCCCATACATGCTCCATCCCCTCGTTCAACAGCCAGTGAAGTCATACTACTAATCGTTCCCACCACTATCTGATTTAAAGTATGTCTTGTTAAATGGCATAGGCATTCATGGATCTCCACAGATATTAGTCCCTGCTGTTCTGGGTCAATTCTACTGGTCATTTATCAAAATTTGTCATGGTTTGCCACTGCCTCTTCTACTACAGATCTTTCCAGCCATCAAAATATTTTCCTGTGCTTCTCTGCTAATTATGTGACCAAAGAATCATGTTGTCTCTTTCTTATAGTTTATGTAATGCTGTAATATCATTACCTTTTCCAAGGAATCATTGTTGAAACTGGTAGGAAAATTCTACCTCTGCTGTGGATTGATACCACTATCTTGGTGAGCATGTGTACTAACTACTATGCCAATGGAGCTCCTAAACACATAGATACATATTTTTAGTGAGGGAAAACCATGATTTTAAATGTAAGAGTAAAGATGGATTTGCCAGCTCCGTGGCGAAGGGGTCACGGACGCAGCTCGTAATCCCACATACCTCATTCAAAATGCAGCTGCGGGCAATTTGGCAGCAGACCACCTTGCATTAGTTTTTTATGAAAATGGTACGAGTGCCGGAGGTTCAGAAAGTAATGGCAAACTACTGAATGTAAACTTGCCAAGAGATCACAAACAGCCCAAAAATGCTAGAGTTTACTGCTATGTACTGTATAGGATATGCAACTAAGTGTTTAAAAGGTGGTTTCAACTTACACAACACGGCTACTGTACTTTTGACTAGCAGTGAGGTGAGCATGGTTGGCTGGCTGGTAGTTGGTACCATCAACAGTCGTAAAGAAAATGGTTCCCTTTTAATTGCTGCCCTTGTGGCAGCATCCATTATTGTAACACTCATGCTGCCATGAAGATTCACATCAGCTTCATACCTTCAGAGTGGAAAAAAGTAAGTGAATTATAACTGTTTAATATATCAAGAACACAGGAAATATGGTTATATCAAAGACAAGTGAATTAACATAGGATTTAAAATGCCTAACCAAGTCAGTCAATTCAGAGTTTTTTGAGCAATCATAACATCAAATGGAAGATGCATGACAGAAATTAAAATCAGTACAGGTAAAGCAAACGGTTCCAGAAGATGAAAAATATCTCATGTTATATATCACCTTCATTGGGTTTTAAACATAGAGTAATGAAATGATTGACCAACAGAGACATCATTGGACAATCCTCAGTAAGAATTCAGGATTTTTTAAAAAAATTTCTGGCCTGTAAGTAGTGGCAATTTAAAGGATAGGCGGCCTTGATTCATCTGCCAGGACAAAATCTCTCCCAGTGCACACTAGAAATGGCATAGATTCCATAAATAAACCAACCAATTCTTCTTTGTTTTCTGTTGAGGGCAGTGAATCACTCTTAGTTATTCATCTCAAAGATCAGTGTGTCTGACTTTGGCATGCTTTTGTGTAAAATGTGCTTACTCTAGACAGATTTCCTCCAGGGTAATGGGCTCTATCTACCCTTGTGAAGGTGTTCATTCCTAACAATTCTGCCGGGGTAGCTGCCTTATAGCCTATTGTCGTTATTTCAGATAGTCATGGGATTATTAACTTCCCCATATTTCACAGCCGAACTTGAAAAAGCTAGGTATCTGATCATACTGTCCAAGAGATCAAGATGACGTGATGATATAATTAATTAGACCCCCAACTGTCTTTGGACAAATTCCCTGCTCTATGCTAAGATCAAACCCAGTATCTTCCAAGCCTTAGGCAGACAATATAATTTCACAGCCCCCCCCCCCCCCCCCCCCACCCCCCCACAATACACACATTTCCTGCTAATACAGTATTTGTACTTTCAACAATTATACAAAGAGATAATGGAATGTAAAGAAGAAAATATTTGATTATGGGAAGAATTAAATATGTAACTGCACAACTAAGAAAGAGGTTAATACGTACTTATGTAGAGTCTAGTTCAAATGACATTACAGAGATTTCCTGGAAATAAGATCAATTACTGTGTCTCTGGATTTTGGACCTAGCACTAAACTTAGAATATGTGACTCTAACATTAAACCTACACTGTTGTAAGAATCTGAAACATTGAGAAGACTAAAATCATTGCTAATAAACTACAAACAATCACTGACTGGTGCCTGCACAGAGTGGAGGGACTGAGGTTGTGTGCCATAGGCATACGGGGAGAACTCTGCAAACATCAATGAATTAAGAGATGAGAAAAGGGTGCTGGAACACACATTGGGGACACCTTAATGTAGCATAACTAGAAAGTCTCTTGTCTGGAACTCATGGGGCAGACAAAAATGTAGGGATACCTGGAGGCACATGGAGAGAAGAGTTAGAGACAGCGTTGAATGGTTTGGGGACGGCATTAATAGAGGTACATGAGATGGCAAAATATAGGATGACTTGGAGTGAAGAGGCTGTGGGTCACTGCTACAGTGTGGGAACAGGGGCACAAGATATGAGGGGGCTTCAAATGAAAACCTTAAATTTTTCTATGTATGTGAATATATTCTAAAAAGTCAAGAACAAAGGTATCATTTTTCAATGTAGTCACCACTGTGTTCAATGCAAGTCCTCCAGAACCAATAAAGTGCTTGGATTCCTGTAGAAAAAAATTCTCTTGGTCGTGTGTGCAACCAATCATGCACCAGCTGCTGAACCTCATCATCAGATCGAAACATTTTGAAACTTCCTACTCCATTCATACTCTTGCTGGACTGATAGGCATGCTTCACCATACTTAACCATCATTTGCCAGTTAATTTCTATAGGTTTCACCCTTTCACTGATCAAAAAATGTATAACAGAACGCTGCTCCTCTTTGGTGTATGTCAAAAGTGGGGTGGTCATCTTCAAACTGTCCTTATGACATCACTGTGTTTGTCTGCACCATGATGGCACATGCTTACCACTTTTGACATCCTTAACAAAAATATTGATAGGTTACAAAGCAATGGCATCGTTATTGAAATTTCTATCAGCTTGTAAGGTTTCGATTTGAAACCCCTTCGTAGAAGAGAAATTAATGAATAAATTAATTAATTAATTAATGCCTAAATTAATGGATGAATGTACTGACCGATAGCCCTCTAAGGATTTAATAAAGGATGTAATCAGGAAAAAAACAAGGGATTAAAAATGTGACTAAAAAAATAAACTGATTAGAACATCTCTGTGACTGGTTAACTCATGTATATTATGTCTGGAAAATTGGTTGCATTTATAACATTGTTTTCATTTCAAAGTATAAGTCACATAGGTCACATGCATAGGTGTGTCATGTTTAAAATGTAAGCAACAAGTATTTAAGCAACAAGTATTATATACCTCTGATGTTATATGTCATAACAGTGAAGTAGATTAAAATACATTACCTCAAAATAAGCACACAGATACAGACTAAAGTGTATGCTAACAGTGTTCCTATAGACATCATGTCTACAAGTTCATTCAGGTTGAACATCATTGCCATCAAACCTGGTCAGAGAATGAGAATTGTGCAAAGAAAATAATTGTCACTCTGTTTATCATATATTACAGTACTGTACGGTTGCTAACATTTGTTGTATAGCTTATGGTTTTAAACGCCAATGTTAGGTACCAGAGTACGTAAATAAATAAGGCACAAGTTGATATAAGACACTGGAGAAATGGTTGTTGGTAGTTTATAAAGGTGTCATTGTGTGGCATATTCATCTGGCTTGATGTCTATATGCAGCAGACCATAATTGCCACAAACGTATGTGTGTGCACATCGTGTTGAAAATGTCAGGCTTTCTCAAAGACTGCAACAGAGAAGAACAGCATGCTGTTGTGAGGGTTTTTGGGCCACAGCACTTACTCCAAAGGATATTCATAAGAACATGTTGCCTAAGGACAGTAATTGTTTGTTGTGAAAAGTGGTTTACAACTGGGTGGCAGACAATTTGCTGATAATGAAGAAGTTGAGTGTGAGGTGTGAATGTGGCTAAGGCAGCAGCCCAAAAATTCTATAATGCAGATATATGGGGGATGATAAAAAGATGGAGAAAATGAATCACCGTTCATGGAGATTATAGTGAGAAATATGAAAATATATAAGAACAATAATAAATGGTTTCAAGTTTGTTTCTCATATAGTGCTTTTTTTTTTAAACATAATATTTTGTGTGACTTACTGGCTTAAAATGAAATTAAACGACGACTATCAATTGCTCTTAAAAGACTAAAACAACTGAATAAATTATGGAATGGGACAGACAGAATTACGAAAATTAGATTTTTAAGAGCATGCATCTTTCCCATTGCAACATACGCCTGTGAGACCTGGACACTTACTAAACAAGCTGAACAGCGGATAAATGCCTTTAAATATAAATGTTATAGACGAGTTCTAAGAATATCTTGGGTAAAGAAAAGAGCAAATGCATCAATACTCCAAGAGCTGAATATTGAAGAAGGTTGGCTATTAAAGACGATAAAACAAAGAAAATTGAAATATTTTGGTCACTTGAAACGTCACGAAAGTTTAGAGAGAACAATAATGGAGGGGTATATGCCTGGGAAGAGAGGAAGAGGAAGGCCAAAGAGAAGATGGGTGCAGGATGTGGCGGATGATCTCCAGATGGGTGTATTGGATGCGGGACATCTTACTTATGATTGAGAGGTTTTCCGGAAGGTTGTTATGGGAGCGAGGTTCTGCAAAGGACATGCTACTGAATGAATACTTACTGGCTTAACAGCATAATTTCCTAATCTAAATATCCATGGTTGCTTTGTGACATTTCAGAAATTCTGTCAACTTTGCTGATGTGAGTTGTTGAGTTAAGAACCGATATCACTGCACTCAGGACATTCCCATACGTGCTCCGTCCCCTCGTTCAACAGCCAGCGAAGAGTCATACTACCAATCGTTCACACCGCTATCTGATTAAAAGTTCTCCTGGTCTTTCCTCTCAGTTTTGAGATTCTTCCAGAACTGCTGATGTGAAATTCTAAGGACTAGTCTTAACATCAGGTTTCTAGTTTTCTGATCCTTGTCATAACAGTTCACTGTAAGCAATAAGTCTACAAGGGAAATTTGGAACAACCTATGTGTATTTTCAGCTATTCAAGGGCAGCCCTTACAGAAACATGACAGTCTGGTTCTGAGCTCTCTCAGCAAATTATCCACCATGCAAAATATGTGTACACATTTTCAGTTATTTAACTGCCATTCTTTGGGCACAACATGAGAAATGGTATACTACAATATGTTGTGATAGAGGGACAGTGGGTGGGGGGAGAGGCTGGGGGTGACCAAGAGAAAAGATTCTGGACAATTTGACATCATGGCATGGAGGAACATGGGTATAAACAATTATTGGCAGTACCAGATTCACAAGGCTATGGACAAACATGATAACCAATGCCACACAGCAAGAACTATAAGATAAGACTGTCTTTCCTTGTAGCTGTACCTTGAAAGGGCTAATTAGATATAGACAGAGTTTGTCCTTGCATGCTGAAGTTTTCAAGACTACAATGTTGAATTGCCAATATCTTGATTGACAAGTAAAACTACTGAATATAAAGGGCAAGCCAATGTCTAACTATGAGGTTCACAGGGAACATGTACTGCCTGTTGTCACTTTATATTTCTAGTAAATAACACATATACTGGAAAATAAAATGTCTACTTTTTTATTATCATTATTCTTTCTTATCCCAAATATTTCTTTGAAAACATATTTTCTTTCAAAAAGCTGCAATCAACATGAAATTGAAATATTGGAATAAATAAAATATATGTGCTTCCCAACACAGAAAATGTAGTAATCACCTGCAAACAATCCTGAAATTGCTGTCCCAAGTAAAGGTGTTTTGAATCGCTCAGACACTTTTCCCATAAACCGAAAAATAACTCCATCATTTGCCATTGCATACAGAATTCTCGGGAGGGGAAACATGCCACCAAGAAGGCTGTGGACAGATTTTTCAATTTTATCAGTATGTAAACTTCTCCATGATTTCTTTTGCATATATGCATTAAAAAATATGACAATTTGCAATTTTTCTACCACTCATATAATGAGAAGAGTGGCATTGGTGAACATCAAGACATTTGAAACAATCAGTGGTAGAAGAGGCTGTGGCCGATTGAGAGAAATTATGCTAGCTGGTCTAAGATGAAGGCGTGAAAGAATATCATCAGCAGAATTCATACAGAATTCATACAGAACATCAAGGGACTGTGAAAAGACAGAAACACCTACACCACTTTGCTAGGCACATGATGGTGATGATGATGATGGATGATGATGGATGATGATGATGATGATGATGATGATGATGATGATGATGATGATGATGGATGATGACAATGATGATGACGATGACGATGACAACAACAATGATGACAACAACAATGATGACAATGACAATAATGATGATGATGATGATGATGATGATGATGATGATGATGATGATGATGATGATGATGATGATGATGATGATGATGATGATGATGATGATGATGATGATGATGATGATGATGATGATGATGATGATGATGATGATGATGATGATGATGATGATGATGATGATGATGATGATGATGATGATGATGATGATGATGATGATGATGATGATGATGATGATGATGATGATGATGATGATGATGATGATGATGATGATGATGATGATGATGATGATGATGATGATGATGATGATGATGATGATGATGATGATGATGATGATGATGATGATGATGATGATGATGATGATGATGATGATGATGATGATGATGATGATGATGATGATGATGATGATGATGATGATGATGATGATGATGATGATGATGATGATGATGATGATGATGATGATGATGATGATGATGATGATGATGATGATGATGATGATGATGATGATGATGATGATGATGATGATGATGATGATGATGATGATGATGATGATGATGATGATGATGATGATGATGATGATGATGATGATGATGATGATGATGATGATGATGATGATGATGATGATGATGATGATGATGATGATGATGATGATGATGATGATGATGATGATGATGATGATGATGATGATGATGATGATGATGATGATGATGATGATGATGATGATGATGATGATGATGATGATGATGATGATGATGATGATGATGATGATGATGATGATGATGATGATGATGATGATGATGATGATGATGATGATGATGATGATGATGATGATGATGATGATGATGATGATGATGATGATGATGATGATGATGATGATGATGATGATGATGATGATGATGATGATGATGATGATGATGATGATGATGATGATGATGATGATGATGATGATGATGATGATGATGATGATGATGATGATGATGATGATGATGATGATGATGATGATGATGATGATGATGATGATGATGATGATGATGATGATGATGATGATGATGATGATGATGATGATGATGATGATGATGATGATGATGATGATGATGATGATGATGATGATGATGATGATGATGATGATGATGATGATGATGATGATGATGATGATGATGATGATGATGATGATGATGATGATGATGATGATGATGATGATGATGATGATGATGATGATGATGATGATGATGATGATGATGATGATGATGATGATGATGATGATGATGATGATGATGATGATGATGATGATGATGATGATGATGATGATGATGATGATGATGATGATGATGATGATGATGATGATGATGATGATGATGATGATGATGATGATGATGATGATGATGATGATGATGATGATGATGATGATGATGATGATGATGATGATGATGATGATGATGATGATGATGATGATGATGATGATGATGATGATGATGATGATGATGATGATGATGATGATGATGATGATGATGATGATGATGATGATGATGATGATGATGATGATGATGATGATGATGATGATGATGATGATGATGATGATGATGATGATGATGATGATGATGATGATGATGATGATGATGATGATGATGATGATGATGATGATGATGATGATGATGATGATGATGATGATGATGATGATGATGATGATGATGATGATGATGATGATGATGATGATGATGATGATGATGATGATGATGATGATGATGATGATGATGATGATGATGATGATGATGATGATGATGATGATGATGATGATGATGATGATGATGATGTCTACCACTCACATCAGACATCTTGCTAGCAACACCCTAGATAAATCCCTCCAAAAATGAATACAGAAACAAATTTCTTCAAGGTGAAACATTTGTGAACAATATTATCTCTTGCCAAAAATGTAAACCAACAACAGAACATTTTTGAGAAATAGAAATTAAATCCTTATTATCAAGGATTTCTAGCTATTGCTCCATCTAGTAGAAAGCATCACATGTCAATGTAAACATACCATGATAAAAGTATATTTTACATGCAAATATATCATGATAAATGTATATTTTACGTGCAAATATATCATGATAAAAGTATATTTTACATGCAGCTGTCTTTCTAGTGGGGCCAGCATCTTTTCCAATTTCATTGTGTGTAACTGGCCAATAAAACAACTCACAAATAGAGATAGGATGTTTGAGAAATATTCACTAAAATTGGCCTATGACAATGGAAAACAAATTACAGATAGATAATGCTAGAAAACTACAAGAAAATATGTATGTATGTATATCATAAGAAGAAAATTCTTATATAGGGGATTAACATAGCAAAGTAAAATACTAATAATTTAAGTCACATATTGAAAAGCTGAATAGACAGAGAAATCAAACTCAAATGACAAAAAGCATATATCAAATATCACCTACACTGATATATTCAAATATACGTATAACCACAAAATGGCAGATAATAAATAGCATATTCACACCAGTCCTTTGCTACCAAAGTCAAGCTTGGACATTATCTACACCACACTTAAATAAAATCAAAACCTGCGAGATGAGATGCTACAGAAGAGCTGCCAACTTAACTATTCAAGACCGAGTCAGAAATGGTGTTAATGTTATCATTATCATATTGTAGGAGCAACACCTTGTGTCACATATATTTAAAAGCAGAAGATTAAATGGTTTGGCCATCTCGTTAGAATGCAACACTATCAACTGCCAGCACTGCCTCTACATCAAATAAGATCTAATACAAGAGCATGAGGAAGAAAATGGACTGACGACATCAAAGACACTGTTTAATCACACGGAATGACACCATCTAAAGCTGAAACCTCAACTAATCCTCCATATGACGCTTGATGGCAAAAGTGGAAGATTATGATGATGATGAATGAAAAGCTGATAGAAATAGCATGAATGAAGATGGATAGCAAAATATAAATACCAAAATTGTCTGAAAGACATTGATTACATAATGTACAAAATATGAACCCAGCAAATGTACGAGGGTAGATCAGAAAGTTATGCACCACCATTATTATCTCAGCTAGTAATAAAGATAGAAGCATTAAAGTTGCACCAATTTAAGATTATAATCTCTTGAAGAGAATCATCATTGGCACCTTGCCGTCTTGACAGACGATAGTTTGTGCTTTAAAAAGGCATAATAACTTTTAACTATGGCGGTAGCGAGTGTGACTGATAAGGCCAATTTGCGCTGTAAATGTCCGTTCACAGTGGGTGCATGTGAACACGTGGTCATTTCCACCATCATGCACCATCTTACTTCTCAAACGCTTGGTGTGTGACTTTTCTGCAATAATTTTCTCCTTTGACTTTATTCCATTTCTGATATTTGCCCTCCATGCAACACGTTCAGCGGCGACTTGCTCCCAATGTGCATTATCAATGCCTGTATCAATCATGTCCCGCTTACACACATCTTTGTATCGTAGTAGAGGCCGACCCTGAGATCTCTTACCCATCTGTAATTCACCAAAAAATATATCCTTTGGTATTCTACCATCATCCATCCTCCTAAGATGTCCTATCCATCTAAGTCTACGAAGACTGAGCATGGAATAAACTGTCACACAACCTGATCTTTCCAATACTTCAGTATTTGTGATTTTGTCTTGCCACTTAATACCAAGAATTCTTCGCAGACACCGCATATGAAAGCTGTTTAAGTTGTTCTCTTGGTGTGAGTAAGTTGTCCAGGTTTCACTGCCATAGAGAAGAGTACTAAGGACACAGGCTTGATAGACAAGGACTTTTGTCTTGGCAGTAAGCTTCCTGTTCTCCCAGACTCTTTTTCTTAACCTGTTCATTGTTGTTGCTGCCTTACCAATCCGGATGTTGATTTCCTGATCTAGGGATAATTTGCTAATCTCTTGAAGATGTATACCAAATTGCACATCTGTAAACCAATTCTAACCGAGACACAAAACCATTGAAATAACAGATATTAATAATGTAAGTTACAAGCAGAGGATTGTTATAGAATTGTTGATAGCAGAGAAGGAATCTGTTGTTGGTATTCTCAAATGTCTGTGTGCTGTTTATGGCACTTTTGCAGTCAAAAGAAGCAGTTAGTCGCTGGGCACAGAGAGTTTTGGTTTCTGCAAGTGGAGATGCTGATAAGCTGCACTCTGGACGTCCTGCCACAGCCACCTGCCGGATCATGTTGGAACGTGCTAACATCATGATTCACAGAGATAGATGAATCACAAGTCAACAGGAAAGATGAACATAGACTATCACTACAAATCCAGACAAAAGTGAGAGGAGTATTTGACAAGGAAGAACAGGACAGAGTACAGTGAAGAACAGCCACTCTCAGCTTCCTTGATGAAGAATATCCACAGGACCTCTGGATCCAAGTCTACACAGATGGGTCAGCACAAAATGCTGTTCGAAATGGACGGGAGTGTACATAGAATACCCAAATAATACTAGGGACACAGCCAGAGTACCAACAGGAAAGTACTGCCATAACTATGATGCTGAAATTGAGGCAATCAAGATAGCAACAGAGAAATTACTAAATATCAGCCATAGTACACAACCTGGTGTGCTATTGACAGATACAAAATCAGTACACGAGGCACTCCTGTCTGGGAAATTGCCAGTACTAAGGACACTACTTTCTGAACTTAGCAGTCAGCATAGAGTCACCATACAGTGGATACCATCCCACTGTGGAATACCTGGAAACGACAGAGCTGATCAATTGGCTAAGGAAGGAGCCAAAGAAGAACAGCCTGATGTGCCCGTTACATACCACCAAAAGAAAAGAATTATCAAATCAGTCAGAAAGCCACCAAAACCTGCTCAAGACGACTACCACATTATGGACAGCCCAGAACAAGTCATTATTCTGCGTCTCAGAACAGGACACAATAGATTACGCAACCAAATGTATACAAAATTCAAGATTGGTAAATCAGCCATGTGCAAATGTGGACTGGCGTCGCACATACTCCAAGACTGCCCAAAATACAACATATCTAGGCAAACCTTCTAGCCTAGAGAGACGGCAGTGGAAGATAACTTCATGGACCGCTGAGTGAACTAAAAAAGACAGTTAAATTCATACAAGAGACAACATTGCAGTTATAGACATATTTCAAACGAACGAAAGAAGAAGAAGAAGTCAACAATTTTCCATGCAGCTTTCAATAAGCAAAAGTAGTGGAATTTAAATTTTCAAAAACATGGATATTCAAAGGTTTGTGCAAGATGGGTTCCTCAAGCTCTCACAGAGGACCATAAGGCCCAAAGGAAAACTTTTTTCGGAATTGTTGCGACGGTTCGAGACTGATGGGTATTCTTTTTTGTCAAACATTGTGACATGAGACAAAACTTGGGTTCTTTATTTTGAGCCAGCAACAAAAAACAACAGTCAAAGGAATGGCATCATCGTAAATCACCAGCGAGGTAAAGATTCAAAACACCTCCATCAGCTGTAAAGTCATGCTCAATGGGTTTGTGTTTTTTTTTCTTGGGGGGGGGGGGGGCGGAATTTATGCCGTTATTCTCGTGGATGTGCTGCCAAAAGGTGGAACAATCAGTTCGGAAATTTATATCACAACACTCACAAAACTCAATCGTCGTTACTCCAGGGTTAGGCCTCACAAGAATCGAGAGCAATTGTTTCTCTTTCATGACAACCGCGTCCTCACACAAGTTTGCAAATAAGGGAGGCAATCGACAAAATGTGGTGGAATGTACTGCCCCAACCACATTACAGTCCAGACCAGGCACCATCTGATTTCCACTTTTTCTGTTCCCTAAAGAATGCTATCCATGGGTCAAAGCTTTCAACAAGGAAGTGATTAATGTAGTGAAGAAATGTCTACGAGAACAGGACAAAATGTGGTACTGATCTGGGATACATGCACTTGCGTCATGATGGTGTAAAGCCTTTAAAGTTGATGGGGATTATGTTGAGAAGTAGAAATGTTTGCTGCACATGTGCATGAACATTGTGACTAAATTTCATGTGTATATTAGTAACGGTTAAAGAGATAATAATTGTGGTGCATAACTTTCTTCTGATCTACCCTTTTATAACTAGATAAACACCCATCATTTGAAATAATCATCTCATCTCATCTCATCATGTTCCTCTTGTACCTTGCGGTGTCGAGGTGAAGTATAAACATCGTGAGAGTGCCCAATTATGGGCTTCATATATCGATATTCCCATGGACTCTGCTATTCCTTCCGTCCAACATTGAAATAATAATATACACTATATATCCCAATTATAATTCACAAAAGTTGAACAGGATATTACTGGTATAAATGCAACACAATTTACAAATTCAGAATGTAATAGTTACATTCTGCCCATGGATTTTGACAGAACAATGTCTTATGATGAGAATTACATTTGGTTGAAGATTATGTACAAATGTTAACATAGTCATAAGTGTAGTAATGACCTTAGTCAGCGTGCCTCCATAAGCTTATTTGTTGAGGTAAAAAGAAGGTGAGAGAGAGAGAGTGACAGAGAGAAAGAAAGTGTGAGAGAGTGTGTGTGTGTGTGAGAGAGTACATGAGATATATATATATATATATATATATATATATATATATATATATATATATATATAGAGAGAGAGAGAGAGAGAGTGTGTGTGTGTGTGTGTGTGGGAGAGAGTGTGTGTGTGTGTGAGAGAGAGTGAGACTACTTGATATATATATATATATATATATATATATATATATATTGATATATATATATATATATATATATATATATATATATATATATATATAGAGAGAGAGAGAGAGAGAGAGAGAGAGAGAGAGAGAGAGAGAGAGAGAGAGAGCGACTGACTTATCTCTCTTTCACTTACTCACTCACTACCTTCCTCTCTCCCTTCTTCCCTCCCACCATTTATCCTTCCCTCACTCATTCACTCTCACTCTATCTGTTGCACATATGCACCCACTCATGTGATTATAGCTGTACCATCACCTGATTCATAATATTGGTAATGATACATGCATAATTCATCAAACAACAAGCACATTATTAAATTTTGTTACATGTAGTTGTCAAAATACTTGCTAGGCACTTTAATCTGTAGACTATTTTTAGCTACAGTATCCCAGAGAGTAAAAGCACAATTCAAAAATATGTCCTAATTCAATTTTCCATTTTCTGAAATGTTTTCACTAGTTATATGATTCTGAAAACTGCTCCTGGGAGTCTGTATCTTAAGAGAGGTTTATCTTAACATGCTAAAATACAACATTCCAATAATCAGGGAGTCTCCATGATGTAGTGGTCAAGCCATCATCCTCATGCTCTGTAAGTCATGAGTTCATTTTTAAATTGAGTCAAAATTAACAGAGATATGGGACGCAGAGGTGTTTCCAAGGCACCAGGGCTGGGTTTTATACTGGCCAAGACCTATTGATGCATCCTCGCCGAGCGTCCTGGGCAACAGGTCCCTTTGGGGTCCTGGCTAAAGTCAGAAGGATCGTTGATTCCTCTGAAGTCGGAGAGTGTCTGCCTGCACGGCGAGGAACCACCGTCTGCACACCAATAAGCCAGACATGGGACAACGGATACTCACGCAAACCTCAGGTCCTGTATGACATCACACTGATATTGGACAACAGGATGTCTTCATCTGACAGGACTTCGCGCTGGAGTTCACACCCAGCGAACACAAGCAAGCAAGCAAGCAACAGAGATA
The DNA here is from genome assembly GCA_014155875.1 of Cepaea nemoralis. Lineage (NCBI taxonomy): Eukaryota > Metazoa > Mollusca > Gastropoda > Stylommatophora > Helicidae > Cepaea > Cepaea nemoralis. The sequence goes on from JACEFZ010028246.1 coordinate 111,733, forward strand.
TAAACATAGAACAAATGCAGTTTTTCCAGAGATCTATGGAACTCATCGTTAGAGCTACAGAGTTTGTGCTTCATGTGATGCTCCCTGCAGGTGGTTTGCCAGACTATGGAAAGAGACTGAGCCCATGTCAGATATGGAAACATCCAGTGCAAAGAAGATGATCCTGACCTTTAACCTATTATACAAGGTGCCTTCAAATGAAAACCTCAAATGTGTTTTTTGTGTGTGAATATATTCTGAACAAGTCAAGAACAAGTGTTCAATGCAAGTCCTTCCACGCTGATAAAGTGCTTGGATTATTGTCGAAAACAAATTATCTTGGTCGCTTGTGTAACCACTCATGCACCAACTGCTGAACATCTTCACCGGGCTGAACAATTTTGAAACTTCCTACTCCACTCATACACTTGCTGGACTGACAGATATGCATCATCATATTGAACCTTCATTCGCTGATGAATTTCCATACATTTCACACCTTCACTGATTAAAAAAAGAAATGGATAACAGAACACTGCTCCTCTTTGGTGCATGTCAAAAGTGGGGCTACCATTTTTTAACTGTCCTTATGACGTCTTCATGTTCATCTGCACTGTGATGTCACATGCTGAACACTCTTGGCACCCTTATACACAATGTTGACAGTTACAAGACACTTTTAAGGTTTTAATTTGAAGAGGAAAACATTCTTCCTCAGGAAAACAAATACTGTACCTTGTAGACAAGCCGCAGACAGCACCTGCTGTTATAATGTACCTAGCCACTCCC
>JACEFZ010028246.1:117500-280000 GCA_014155875.1 Cepaea nemoralis
GTCTGGGATGGTGCTCCAAATCAATAACAAAACGCCTATATTCACTCCAGAAAAGGGCAGTGCGTTTAATTAATGGTGAAAAGCTTACCGACAATTCTAACCTATATAAACGTCTCCGGTTACTGCCACTCCACAAGCGCCTGCTTTTTAATAAGACCAAACTAATTCACAAAATCCTATTTCAAAATGCTCCAAGCTACCTTTGGCCATTGTTTAAATATAACGCTAGACATAGCGAACGACTAAATATACTTCATGTCCCTAAACCTAGGATAGACTTATATAAAACAAGCTTAGCATACTCTGCCGCTCAGTTGTGGAACAATCTTCCACAAGAAATCAAAGACACCACCAATCATGATACATACATTCGCAACCTGTTTGAACACTACCTTAGTACAGACTACATGCCCCCATAACAAACAACACAAAAAAGACAATAATGGTAACTTATCTCAAACGACAACTAGCCAAAAAACATTCCCTTATGTATGGCACGTTACACCCTCTTTAGGTATTTATAATGCCCATGTTAAACACTGCCTCAGTGAGTCATTTGTTATTGATTATTTTTCATGCGTTTTAATGTTCTTTTGTTGTCAAAAGTTGCTTCATAAGTGATGTTGAATGAAAGAATGTATGAGAGGAAATAGAGAAGAAGGGCAGAATGTCAGACGGGCCTGCGTGCCCAATTCTTAACCCTTTGAAAATAAAGACTTATTATTATTATTATTATTATATTATAGAGACAGATGACTGTAGACAGATATGATCACCAATGCCACCTGGCATGGACTATAAAAGAAGAATAATTTAACATTGACCGAGATATGTGAAAATACAAGAATTCCTATGCCTTTTGACGTGGCACATGATGGTGCTGATGCCTTTTTAGTTTATAGATCTATTATCTGTTAACAGTCATATCTCTATCACTTTCTACAAAAACCGGTCAAGACATTTCTTTCTTATTCATTATTAATAATTATCAAATATTTCAGCTACCTTTTCAGTTGTGTTAATGTGAAGCACATTATTTCCATTAATGTAAGTAAACAAAACAGTAAACAATGCAAGTAAACAAAATAGTAAACAATGCAAGTAAACAAAACTGTAAACAATGCAAGTAAACAAAACAGTAAACAATGCAAGTAAACAAAACAGTAAACAATGCAAGTAAACAAAAAAGTAAAAGACACATTTCTACACCTTGAAGTGTACCGGATATATGGTGTTAGTCCTATAATTTTATAGACCAATCATTGCTCGATGTAAAATATGATCAATATTACACCACCCACTTTATGTCCTATATTTCCTGGTAATCATTTTAGGGTGGTTGACCCGAGACCCCAGGTCAATTATTATTATTATTACAAAATCCTCATCTCCACAGGGATTCAAACACATAACCATTGGGCCAGCAGGCCAGCATGCTAGGCCCTAAGACGCCACAGGCTCCCTTAAACTAATGTAGTTTTAGTGTATTGTTGTTGATGTTGCTGTAATACACTAGTTATACAAGGGATAAAATGAACATTTTAAACAGAAAATTAGCAATGAATGCAAAATAATAACATTTTAAAAAGTTACAAATGTTCCGTGCTTTCCTTTTTTTCTATGATGATTCTCAAGAGTTACACAGGATCATAGGCATGCTTATATTTCCTGTGAATACATTTGAATCATTACTACATACCCACATATTCATAGTTAAAATTTCATCTGTTATAAATATAATATAACAGAGAGTGCAAGGAAAGGACTCAACTTGAATATCAAGAAAACAGTAACAATGGTAATATCAAAGAAAATGGTGACACCAAAATGTGACATAGAAATAGAAGGGAAAATCCTTAACCAAGTTGATAATTTTAGATACCTAGGGGCATTTATAACATCAGATGGAAGATGTACAACAGAGATTAGGAGCAGAATAGGGCAGGCAAAAGCTGCATTTCAGAAAATGAAGAGTATCTTATGCAATAAGTCACTGTCACTGAATGTAAGAAAGAGAGTGCTGAAATGCTATGTAGAACCAGTTTTGCTGTATGGCAGTGAATCTTGGAATGTAAATGAACAAATTAAGAAGAAATTAGAAGCAACAGAGATGTGGTTCCTGAGACGAATGTTGCGAATTCCTTGGACTGCCAGAGTAACTAACGACGACTGCCTGAAACAGGCTAATGAAACTAGAACATTATATACAACAATAAGACAGAGACAAACAGCTTTCCTCAGTCATGTGATGAGAAGAGAGGCATTGGAGAACATCGTAACAACTGGAAAGATCGTGGGGAAGAGAGGCAGAGGTAGACCAAGAGAAGTGATGCTGGATGGATTGAGACGGTGGCATGGAGGAATATCAGCAGCAGAGTTGATCCAGAAAACCAAAGACCGAGATCTATGGAGAGCCATGAACGCCTACACCAGCCGGCACGGCACTTGATGATGATGATGATGATAAATATAATGTAACTGAATTAATTTTAAGCAGTGTAATGTAAATTCTGAGTTACATCAGAATTTTAACTTGACACAATGGCCTCAATGTCCAAACATGTGTAAATGATATATCTGAGTGACTAAGGAGTCAAAGTAGTTTACTAGCCAGTGATGTTCCAGCCATTCCGAGGTCAAATCTTAACCTTTTTGGCTACTGCAGTATTGATCTTATTATGATATAAATAACATGCTGAAGTTTGGATGATACAGTAGGAGTCTAGCACTGTATCCTTGGATTGATTGATTGATTGATCTAGGAACCGGCATCACAGCATTCGGGACATTCCCATAAGCGCTCCGTCCCCATCCTCAGCAACCAGCGAAGAGTTCCAATACTAATAGTTCCAGTAGCAATCTGATTATATGTATCCTTGGAATGGAAGTTGTGGTTGTGAAGAGGCTAGCACATTTACCTGCTGCCCTATGGTCATGCGTTCAAATCCCCTTTGAGTTGGGGAATTTTTTGTTAAAACTGGCCTCAGCTTTCAGGTTGATCCACCCTAAAATGGGCACCAGGAAATGTTCTGGAAAGTAAAGATGGCAGGCATGATATTATCCTCCATCAAGTGTTGACTGATCTATCAGTACTGACCACATATTCCATCAAGTGTTGACTGATCTATCAGTACTGACCACATATTCCATCAAGTGTTGACTGATCTATCAGTACTGACCACATATTCCATCAAGTGTTGACTGATCTATCAGTACTGACCACATATTCCATCAAGTGTTGACTGATCTATCAGTGCTGACCACATATTCCATCAAGTGTTGACTGATCTATCAGTGCTGACCACATATTCCATCAAGTGTTGACTGATCTATCAGTACTGACCACATATTCCATCAAGTGTTGACTGATCTATCAGTACTGACCACATATTCCATCAAGTGTTGACTGATCTATCAGTACCACATATTCCATCAAGTGTTGACTGATCTATCAGTACTGACTACATATTCCATCAAGTGTTGACTGATCTATCAGTACTGACCTCATATTCCATCAAGTGTTGACTGATCTATCAGTATTGACTACATATTCCATCAAGAGTTGACTGATCTATCAGTCCTGACCACACCCTCCATCAAGTGTTGACTGATCTATCAGTACTGACCACACCCTCCATCTCCATCAAGTGTTGACTGATCTATCAGTACTGACCACACCCTCCATCAAGTGTTGACTGATCTATCAGTACTGACCACACCCTCCATCTCCATCAAGTGTTGACTGATCTATCAATACTGACCACACCCTCCATCTCCATCAAGTGTTGACTGATCTATCAGTACTGACCACATCCCACATCAAGTGTTGACTGATCTATCAGTACTGACCACATCCCACATCAAGTGTTGACTGATCTATCAGTACTGACCACATCCCACATCAAGTGTTGACTGATCTATCAGTGCTGACCACACCCTCCATCTCCATCAAGTGTTGACTTATCTATCAGTACTGACCACATTCCACATCAAGTGTTGACTGATCTATCAGTACTGACCACATCCCACATCAAGTGTTGACTGATCTATCAGTACTGACCACACCCTCCATCTCCATCAAGTGTTGACTGATCTATCAGTACTGACCACATCCCACATCAAGTGTTGACTGATCTATCAGTACTGACCACATCCCACATCAAGTGTTGACTGATCTATCAGTACTGATCACATCCCCCATCAAGTGTTGACTGATCTATCAGTACTGACCACATGCTCCATAAAATGTTGACTGATCTATCAGTGATGACCACACCCTCCATCTCCATCAAATGTTGACTGATCTATCAGTGATGACCACACCCTCCATCTCCATCAAATGTTGACTGATCTATCAGTGATGACCACACCCTCCATCTCCATCAAGTGTTGACTGATCTATCAGTAATGACCACACCCTCCATCTCCATCAAGTGTTGACTGATCTATCAGTAATGACCACACCCTCCATCTTCATCAAGTGTTGACTGATCTATCAGTACTGACCACATCCCCCATCAAGTGTTGACTGATCTACCAGTACTGACCACATCCCCCATCAAGTGTTGACTGATCTATCAGTACTGACCACATCCCCCATCAAGTGTTGACTGATCTATCAGTGCTGACCACACCCTCCATCTCCATCAAATGTTGACTGATCTATCAGTGCTGACCACACCCTCCATCTCCATCAAGTGTTGACTGATCTATCAGTACTGACCACATCCCCCATCAAGTGTTGACTGATCTATCAGTACTGACCACATCCCCCATCAAGTGTTGACTGATCTATCAGTGCTGACCACACCCTCCATCTCCATCAAGTGTTGACTGATCTATCAGTGCTGACCACACCCTCCATCTCCATCAAATGTTGACTGATCTATCAGTGCTGACCACGCCCTCCATCTCCATCAAGTGTTGACTGATCTATCAGTACTGACCACATCCCCCATCAAGTGTTGACTGATCTATCAGTACTGACCACATCCCCCATCAAGTGTTGACTGATCTATCAGTACTGACCACATCCCCCATCAAGTGTTGACTGATCTATCAGTACTGACCACATCCCCCATCAAGTGTTGACTGATCTATCAGTACTGACCACATCCCCCATCAAGTGTTGACTGATCTATCAGTACTGACCACATCCCCCATCAAGTGTTGACTGATCTATCAGTACTGACCACATACCCCATCAAGTGTTGACTGATCTATCAGTACTGACCACATCCCCCATCAAGTGTTGACTGATCTATCAGTACTGACCACATCCCCCATCAAATGTTGACTGATCTATCAGTACTGACCACATCTCCCATCAAATGTTGACTGATCTATCAGTGCTGACCACACCCTCCATCAAGTGTTGACTGATCAATCAGTACTGACCACACCCTCCATCAAGTGTTGACTGATCTATCAGTACTGACCACATCCCCCATCAAATGTTGACTGATCAATCAGTACTGACCACACCCTCCATCAAGTGTTGACTGATCTATCAGTACTGACCACATCCCCCATCAAGTGTTGACTGATCTATCAGTGCTGACCACACCCTCCACCTAGCGCTGATTGATCTATCAAAATATGGGACTAGCACCATGTACCCAATATGCCCCAAGGCATGGACTGGGATCTTTTAATTATTTTCTTGTACTACATTTCTCATGTGCTTCACAGATGTGGAAATAGGATGTTTGATGTTTGATGTTTCACTAGACAATATAAGAATTGAGATCATATCGATATGTTAATTAATACCAACAGCACTGAACTATACACAACTAACATTCTCAAGTTTCCAGTTGTTAAAATCGATCTTGAAGAGTCCGCAAATCGTCACATAGAGAACAACCAATAAATTGACGCAGGTGAATATATTGTTGAACCTGGTGGATTCCTTCACTCCTGCAGCCAGCAGAACTGTTAGGAAGGAGAAACAGACAGGAACATGACTCTCAATGGTTAATTTTGTATAAATCTGAGGTAAATACAGACTATTTTAATGCAATTGTGTCTAACATTGTGAAAGAAAGAAGCTGAACAATGTATTGTATTGTTTCCTCCTATCTGTCTGCTGTCTGTCTGCCTGCCTGCCTGCCTGTCTGTCTGTCTGACACACACATATATACACACACTTTACATCATGTATAAATAATTAATGAATTAATGTGTCTAAGTGTGAGAATTGATTCTCATTGTTGAATGTTAGTTTGTTCATGTCTATTCTCTTTCTTATTGCTGCACTACCAACAGCTGCCATCATCTATTATAAATTGCTTTTGATAAAGAAAATATGCTGTATCTGTGTCGTTTTAATCTCTTGAATTTCTTCTTTAATATAACTTATTTATTTTATGTTCAACTTTCTTGTTTTTTTGTTTTTGATTATTTGCGCTCACTCACTTTGAACTCAAGCATAGTCCATACACACTACTTCTAGTAGTACTGGACTGAATTTTTCATGTGGATTAGCTTTCCCTATTAACAGTGTTCATCGCCATCAGGCGAACCCACTCCGACTTCAGAGGTACTTGTAATTTACTTCCCCAAGTCAAGGATGATAGGTCAACATTTTAGTCCATCTGTCCAGTGTAGGGGCTGAACCCCTTACCTCAGCATCAGTACACTGGATGTTTAAGAGCATGTGTTCTAATCCATTTGGCTATGCTGACCTACTTATGTTCAAATTATTCCCTTAGAATAAATTATATAGACAATCTTAACATTCTTTTAATCATCCTAAATATATCGTTTTGTTGTTTGTCCATCAAGAATGATAATGACCATTCATTTCATCCAGTGGGGTTGAAAATATGGAGTCATGAGTTCTAAGATGGCTGATAAGGCCTATTTTGGCTCGAAATGTTCTTTGACAATGTGGGCAAAGAATGCTTGACGTTCCAGGAGGAGGATTTCCTGTAGTGGTTTTTTCTGCCCAGCCTTTTCTTCACAGCTCTTGCAGCCCTGTTTGCTTCACAAGTGACTACACCCTTGCGTAATTATGTACGCCACAAATTTCGGTCTTTGGCAGCAGTCTCCCAAGTGTCATGATGAATTCCAAAAGCTTTTAGTGAGATCTTCAGAGTGTCTTTAAAGCGTTTCCTCTGGCTGCCTTGGGAGCGTTTACCATAACGCAGCTCACCGTAAAATATTCATTTAGGGAGCCTGTGATCTGGCGAGTCAAGTGACCAGCCCAGCGAATCTGATTATTCATTAGTAGAGTGTGGATACTGGGCATGGATGCTCTTTCTAGGACTTTAGTGTCTGGGATCTTGTCTTGCCATTTAATCTTCAATAGCTTCCTAAGGTTTTCTGTGTGGAAGTGGTCTTATTTCCTAGCGTGTCACTGATAAACAGTCTAGGTGTCACAAGCATATAGCAGTGTGGATAACATGACTGCTTTGTAGACTTTCCTAAATATAACATAAATATTGAAGGTCTTATTTTTTAACCAATATTATTTCTTACTTTAAAAAAACAAACCATGAAAACATTAAACCAGAAACAAAAGACCGCTGAGAAATAGCTCTAAAATTCTACAATAACAATATGTGGTATTTACATCTGTTATAATTATGCTTTAGCTGATTAATTAAAAACATTTTAGGTTTCTGTCTTAATGTATTGAACATTTACTTTCTGCTATAAGGCCAAATAAACTATAAATTAATTATACATACTATCATTTACAAAATATGTATTGTCATGACACATATTTTTTGTTAGGGTGTGAATTATCACTTTCACATAATCCAGGCAACAGTTAAATGAGGTGAGATGTCCAGTTCCCTTTTTTGCCACCTTTTCTACCAAGACAATTCCTTGAAAATTCTGTCTAGTACCAGTTTAATGATAATGTGTCAAAGCCAGAGCTGTACAGGTAGGAAAATATTAATCACACCACTGCTGGAAACTGAATCCAAACACTGGCAGACACTAAACATTTATACCACAGTGGTTCCTGTTTTAAATTTGTGCTTATTACTATTTATAACATGATGTATAAAACCATAGTTAACCTAACAAAAAGAAACACTGATTAAATACCATAGGAATAAATTAAAGTGGCATCATTCCGGGTAGCGGGGTAGGGGTATCCCCTATCAAAGGAGAAGGCGCCTCCTTCCCTCCGCTAGCCTACGGGACACCCTTGGGCAAGGTGGAGTACCCGTTTAGCCCCCCGATCAGGGTTACTTGAAGCCATGGGTGCAGGTGGTGGATGAAGATGGAGAGCAGCCGACAGATAGTTGTAGGTTATGGTCTCCACCTTCACGACGGTAGGCAGAGGATCTCCTTTTTTGAGGAGACAATGGCTACGGTCACTGACCAGTATGGTCACTGCTGGGAAGGAAAGCAATGGCAAACTACCTTCTTTACACTTGCCAAGAAAATCATCATGTGTTCAGATTACGTGAAAAACCTTTATGACGATAACAGAGACGAACAATATATTGTTCAAAATAACAATGAAGGGCCAGCAATTTTGAAGATGGAGGTTCAGAATGCTCTTAATCATATGAAATCTGGCAAACCCCCGGTCCAGACAGCGTCACAACAGAAATGATTAATGCTTTAGAAGAATATGGAATAGATAAAGTTACCAGTCTGCTTAATACAATATATGATACTGGAAATATACCTCATTCTGTATTTATTGCAATCCCAAAGAAATCAGGAGCCTTGGAATGTGATCAACATCGAACAATTAGTATAATGAGTCACATCACGAAGATTTTGCTAAGAATTATCATGCAAAGAGTTAGGAGGAAAATACAACCTGAAATAGGAGAAGAACAATGTGGGTTTGTAGTAGGCAAGGGTACAGTAAATGCTGTGTATATACTGAGAACCGTAATCGAACGTTCTATAGAAGTAAACAAAGATCTACACCTTTGCTTTATTGACTACACAAAGGCTTTTGATAAAGTGAGACATGTCAACATGATAAGGATGCTTGAAGATCTACAAATTGATGGGAAAGACCTTAGACTTGTAAAAAACATATATTGGAAACAACAAGCTGCCATAAGAGTTGATAATGAAGTAAGCCAATATCAGCCTATTAAGAGAGGTGTGAGACAGGGATGTGTAATGTCTCCAGATCTGTTTTCCCTGTACAGTGAAAATATTTTCAGAAATATTGAAAATATGGAAGGAATCAACATTGGGGGACGATGCATCAATAACATTAGATATGCAGATGATACAGTCTTGATTGCAGATAATGAACAGGACCTGCAAAATTTAGTAGATGTGGTTGTTACACACAGTGAACAACAAGGGTTAGAATTAAATTGTAAAAAGACACAGATTATGGTCGTCACTAGGAAGAACGAAATACCACAGTGTAATATACAAGTAAATGGGAATATTCTTCAACAAGTGAATAGGTACAATTATCTCGGAACAGTAATAACATCTGATGGGAGATGCCTTGAAGAGATTAGAACAAGAATCGCCATGGCAAAAGTAGCCTTTAGCAAGATGAAAAACATACTGACCAATAAAAAGATGTCAATTGAAACGAGAAAAAGAGTGTTGAGATGCTACATAGAACCTGTACTTTTATATGGATGTGAAGCTTGGACAATGAGCAGCCAGGCTGAAAAACATCTGATGGCTGTAGAAATGTGGTTTCTGAGGAAAATGCAAAGAATACCATGGACAGCCAGAAAGACCAATGAACAAGTCCTTCAAGAAACAAATGAAGATCGTAAACTGATCAGAGACATTAGATGTAGACAGTCACAATTTTTTGGGCATGTTATGAGAAGAAATGATTTGGAGAACTTGGTGACAACTGGTAAGATCGAGGGGAACAGACCAAGGGGAAGACCTAGAAACAAGTATCTGGATGGCTTGGCCTTGTGGCATGGTCGAGACAGAAACATGGAACTGATCCACGACTCTGTTGATCGAGTGAGATGGCAGAACATGACCGCCCACGCTTACCGGCATGGCACATGATGGATGGATGGATCATTACATACCTGTCAGAAGAATTGTTATTCCAAAGGCAAAAAAATCTGGATACTCGGACAATTGACTGACATGTATTGGCATTGTTGCATTGAAAAACTTGGAGATTTTCTTGTCAATCAAAGAATCAAAATATGCACTCCATCCTCGTGCAACACTTGCTGTGCCTGTGATCAATGAAAACATTTGTAAGTTTGTTTGTTTGTTTTTTTTTTTTTTCAAATCTGACCTTCTAATCATTAAAAATTCATAAACAGTTGTAAAATAGACAAGTTAAAAAGTTAGTCGTCCAGGAATTTATATATTTATCTTTCCCTACCTCTTTTCTGATTACATTTTATAGCTGTCACTAAGGTTTCTTGTCATAATGTGCCCAAAACTCTTAAATGTCTACACCTAATTTCTCTAACTGATTTGTTTGTCACAAACAAAAGTGGCTGTGTTGATCTGACAGACCAGGTAATTCCTTCCTTCCTTCCTTCCATCCATCCGTCCATCCATTCATTCAGTCATGCATTCAGTAGCATGTCCTTTGTGGAACTTGGCTACCATAACAATCTTCCAGAAAAATTTCTTGGTCATAAGCAAGATGTCCAACGTCAGATACACCCATCTGGAGATCATCTGTCACATCCTGCACCCATCTTCTCTTTTGCCTCCCTCTTCCACTCTTCCCGGGAATATACACCTCCATTATTGTTGTCTCCAAACTTTCCTAGTGTTTCAAGTGACCAAAATATTTCAATTTTCTTTGTTTTATCGTCTTTATTAGCCAACCTTTTTTCAATATCCAGAATTGTCGTATGGATGCATTTGTTCTTTTCTGTATTCAAGATATTCTTAGAACTCATCTATAACATTTATATTCAAAGGCATATATGCACTGTTCAGCTTGTTTAGTAAGTGTACAGGTCTCACAGGCATATGTAGCAATGAGAAAGATGCATGCTTTTAGAAATATAATTTTTGTAGGTCCATCTTTCCCACATCACAATTTATTCAGTTGTTTTTGTTTATGAAGAGCACAGCCCAGGTCAACTGTAAAAAATGCCCACTTGAAGGGAGATTTGACTACAGGCTGGCAGGCAAGCATTCTAGTCATTGCACTATTTTAGCTCCCATAAGGCATACAAAAAATAGTCCCATAGTAAATACTGCTGTTCTTAGGCCTTCACATATTCTAGGCCATGACATATGGGGCTGGGTGGTTTATAGCGACATATAGGTTTTTTTTAAATGCACTATTCAGGGGCTGATAGGTATACCAAAAGTGGTAGTTCCTGGCAGTTTTGACATAATGAAGAGGTCACTGAAATTGGTTAATTTCCCATTCCCCCTTTTTCTCACTTTTTTCCCCTTCTATTTCTTCCCCTGATCTTTTAACTCTGTCTGGCTGCCTAACAGTCTCTCTCTCAATCTTTCTTTTTTCCCCACCTATCTCATAACTCTTGCTCTTTCTGTGTTTCTTGCTATCTCTATCACCCTTTAATAACTCTCTCTATGTCTGTCTGTATTTCATGTCTATATCTCTCCAACCTAATTTCATATCGCTCTGTCTGTCTGTCTATTTTTTCTGAGACATTCCCATTACAGTGAATGCCTGGGCTATACTGAAAGACAATGTGATTGTTACTTTCTCATACTGTCTTAAGTAAAATTGAAACTGTTTTACATTAGATACTTTGGTCCAATATTCTACCAGCATGTGACATGCACATTATGTTTTGAAATTAGTGTGTTAGTAGGTCATTAGATCAGATAACAGACCACAATTCCAGCATAATTCTATAAAGAATAAAAACTGTCAACAGCTTTTTTGCACAAAGAATTATGAATGAAAACATGATTTATTTAAGAAATATTGTATTGAATATATACATATATCGTATAAACTTATATGAGTAATTGTATTTATACATAATTGATTTATTTGGTTGTTTCGGGATTTGAGATTTAAAGATTGAGCACAACCCACAACAACAATCAGCGTTGCCAGTTGTGGGTTGTGCTCAATCTTTAAATTTATACATAAGTTTACTGATAAACATAATGATACAATCATGCATTGATAACTGCAATTATAGGAACAAATATAACAGATACACAATGTGCTGTGTGTGAATCATTCAACATATTATACTTTGATCCAGTACATAATTGCATACCATTTTTATTCATGCATGTGCACACATGCAAACACACCCACACACATAGATGTATATATGTACATATCAGATTTTTTAAATATTGCACAAATAAGAAATAAATAACAGCATCCATTCTTAAATACAGTATATAATAAGTCAGTTTATGACTGACGGAGCCACTGAGGCACAGTGCAGAGCAAGCTTAGCTGTCAACCCAGTGGTCATGTGATCAAATCCACATTGAGACCTAGGCTCCCAGGTCAAGTCAGACTGCAACAGGTTAACATGAAATGTACTGGGAAATAAAGGCCGCTAGTGTCGTACAGACCACATTACCCATATAGTGTCAACTGGTCTATACAAATATGCAGTTAGCACCATATACCCAAAAGACCTCATGTCTTGAGGAATGTTCCTTGACTTTACTTTTCATGACTTACATTCATAGTAAAAAAGGAATGGATATTGAGATCGCTCATCAAATAAGAAACAAAAAGATAACCAGAAGTGTATTATAGTTAAACTGTATTGTATTTTTCTTTAACACTTTGCTATCAATATAGAACTTGGTGTTTATCATCATCCCAGCAGAGAGAACACATCACATGTGAGATGAGATGCTGAGGAAGGGCTGTTGGGTATTGCAGGAGAGACAGAATGTAAAGCAATGACATCAGAAACATGACACATGTACGATGATGGATCAGTTTTATCTAGTGACAGCAAGCACAGTTGTCTGACACTGTATGAGAATGAAATCTGATAAACTATTAATAAGAACATACAGTTAAAAGAGATCTAGATGTAGAGTGGGAATAAGACCAACAAAATAATGGGTTAATTACATCAAGGGTTATATAAACAAATACAGAATAACCTAGGCTTTGAAGCTATGGAGATGTTGTGGTTCCTGGGATGAATTTTGCAAATACCTTGGACTGACAGAAAAACTAATAATGATTGTCTGGAAGAGTCTAATGAAACTATAACATTGTACACAGCTATAAGAAAGAGACAATCATCATTCTTTGATCATGTGATAAGATTAGCATTGGAGAACATCATGACAACTGGAAAGATCAGTGGGAAAATAGGCAGAGGCAGACCAAGAGAAATGATGCTGGTATGGAGGAATATCATTAGCAGAGTTGATCTAGAGCACCAAGGAGAGAGATCTGTGGAAAGACATGAACACGTATGCCAGATGGGAAGGCACATGAAGATGATGATGATGATGATGACTAAGACAAGCATCTGATCCTAGAACACAAGATTAGGCACCCCATAACCCAGCCACATTTACTCCCCAGAAAATGTCTAGGTGCATATTATAGGTTGGTCAACTTGCAAGACTGTGTAGATTTTATAAAATCCCCACGCCAAAGGGAATTAACAAACATGACCACCTGGCCGGCAGACAAGCAAGCTAGCCATTGCATTACTATGGCTCCCTGTCATATAAACAGAACACAGAAGAAGAACCATCTGCAAATTATACCATTAGAGAACTCCTGTTGGCACAAGTAAAGCAGAGGTAATGACTATAACTTAAGAAGAAATAACAACAACAATTCACCTAAACGAACATCCCTTGAAACAAGTAAAGAGTTTCAAGTACCTAGGAAGTATAATATCATCAAATGGCAAATCAGAAGACGAGATCGAAAACAGATGCAATAAGGCAAATCAACTCATTGGACAAATGGCACCAATACTAAAGAACAAACATGTATCAATAACTACTAAGAAAGCACTTTACAACACAATCTTCCTACCAACTCTATGCTACCAATGCCAAACCTGGACAATGACAGAAAAAGAGAAAAGAAAAATCACAACAACAGAAATGAGATTCCTGATGTATCAAGAAGAGATAAGATCAGAAATGAATAAATGAGGACTAAAGTGGGGGTTGTAGCATAACCAGATTGTATTAGAAGGCAGCAAGTCAAATGGTTAGGCCATGCAAGTAAGTTACCGACTAACAGTATACCACAACAAGCAATGATGTACAGACCAGATGAAAGCAGAGGAAGAGGCCGACCATGTAAACAACGGATGCAGGGAATAACAGTCCATGAGAATATCGATACAGGAAGCCCATAAGCGGGCACTCTCCCGCTGTTTATACTTCACCTCAACATCGCAAGGTACAAGAGCAGTAGTTCTCAGCCGGTGGGGAATTTTTTATGTAGGTGACTAGATTTGTTCTAGTATGTGTTATTAAATTTAGCTTCCATTTTTATGTATACTGTGTAAGGGTGGGGGGATTTATAGGGAGGAAATTCGAAAGGGGGAGGGGGGAATGACATTCTGAACATATGGTAGAGGGGGGCATGGGCCAAAAAAGATTGAGAACCACTGTACAAGAGGAACATGATGAGATGAGATGAGACAACGAGCCATATTAATACAGCGGCTAGCTTGCTTGTCTGCCAACCAGGTGGTTATACACACATGCACACAGTTCTAAACACATATCTGCCACACCTGTTCTACTTACCTATAACATATTCAAGAACTAAATTCCATCCAATAACAAATGCCATCAGCTCTCCAACGGTCACATAACTGTACACATATGCTGAACCAGCACGAGGAATACGGGCAGCAAACTCTGCATAACATATACCTATTGCAAATACATAAAATATATAACTATATTACATAATATTATTATTCAGTAGAAATGTAATATGTAAATGAGATGATGTGTTCAGTCTTGAATTGAGAATGCAGAAAATATATGGAAACCCAAAACAAACCTAGTAAATAATGCATTAAGTGATTGATATGGAATCGCGCCGATAATGCCACGACCATAGTCAGATGAGGTTCAACAACTGGACTCATTGCCTGCTAAGTGAGGGAATTACTGGACACCTGTTTCTCTGTGCATTCAGGCCTAAAGAAATGTGATGGCTCTATCACATCACAGACCCATAACAGTTTTACAGTATGGATATGGTAAACAGTTTTACAGTATGGATATGGTAAACAGTTTTACAGTATGGATATGGTAAACAGTTTTACAGTATGGATATGGTAAACAGTTTTACAGTATGGATATGGTAAACAGTTTTACAGTATGGATATGGTAAACAGTTTTACAATTGGATATGGTAAACAGTTTTACAGTATGGATATGGTAAACAGGTTTACAGTATGGATATGGTAAGCAGTTTTACAGTATGGATATGGTAAAAAGTTGTACAGTTTGGATATGGTAAGCAATTTTACAGTATGGATATGGTAAACAGTTTTACAGTATGGATATGGTAAGCAGTTTTACAGTATGGATATGGTAAGCAGTTTTACAGTATGGATATGGTAAGCAGTTTTACAGTATGGATATGGTAAGCAGTTTTACAGTATGGATATGGTAAACAGTTTTACAGTATCATCATCATCATCATCATCATCTTCCACTTCTGCCGTCAAGAGTCGTGGGGAGGAATAATTTGCGTTCCAGCGCCCGGTGGACGGCACTGGATAGTGTCATTCCGTGTGGTTGTACAATGTCTCTGATGTCGTCAATCCATTTTCTTCTTGGACGACCTCGTGGTCTCGTCGCAGATGATCTTTGATGTAAGGCCAGTGATGGTAGTTGCTGATGTTGCATTCTAACAACATGGCCAAACCACTTGATCTTCTGTCTTTCAATAAATGTGGCACAAGGTGTTGATTCCACAGTCTGTCTGATAGTAACATTTCTTACTCGGTCTCGGATTGTTAAGTTGGCAGCTCTCCTCAGGAATCTCATTTCGCAGGTGTTGATCTTGCGAAGGTGTAATTTGGATAAAGTATGGATATGCTAAAAGTGGCTGGACTCAAACCGTTCAGTGATAAGGGCACTTCATGATATATAACAGTTCAAGGTGGCAGATGGTAGATACTAGCATTGGGCTGTAATGTGTTAGATGGTAGATACTGTCATTGGGCTGTAACATGTTAGATGGTAGATACTAGCATTGGGCTGTAATGTGTTAGATGGTAGATACTGTCATTGGGCTGTAATGTGTTAGATGGTAGATACTGTCATTGGGCTGTAACATGTTAGATACTGTCATTGGGCTGTAACATGTTAGATGGTAGATACTGTCATTGGGCTGTAACATGTTAGATGGCAGATACTGTCATTGGGCTGTAATGTGTTAGATGGTAGATACTGTCATTGGGCTGCAATGTGTTAGATGGTAGATACTGTCATTGGGTTGTAATGTGTTAGATGGTAGATACTGTCATTGGGCTGTAATGTGTTAGATGGTAGATACTGTTATTGGGCTGTAATGTGTTAGATCGTAGATACTAGCATTGGGTTGTAACATGTTAGATGGTAGATACTGTCATTGGGCTGTAACGTGTTAGATGGTAGATACTGTCATTGGGCTGTAACATGTTAGATGGTAGATACTGTCATTGGGCTGTAATGTGTTAGATGGTAGATACTGTCATTGGGCTGTAATGTGTTAGATGGTAGATACTGTCATTGGGCTGTAATGTGTTAGATGGTAGATACTGTCATTGGGCTGTAACATGTTAGATGGCAGATACTGTCATTGGGCTGTAATGTGTTAGATGGTAGATACTGTCATTGGGCTGTAATGTGTTATATGGTAGATACTGTCATTGGGTGTAATGTGTTAGATGGTAGATACTAGCATTGGGCTGTAATGTGTTAGATGGTAGATACTGTCATTGGGCTGTAATGTGTTAGATGGTAGATACTGTCATTGGGCTGTAATGTGTTAGATGGTAGATACTATCATTGGGCTGTAATGTGTTAGATGGTAGATACTGTCATTGAGCTGTAATGTGTTAGATGGTAGATACTGTCATTGGACTGTAATGTGTTAGATGGTAGATACTGTCATTGGGCTGTAATGTGTTAGATGGTAGATACTAGCATTGGGCTGTAACATGTTAGATGGTAGATACTGTCATTGAGCTGTAATGTGTTAGATGGTAGATACTAGCATTGGGCTGTAATGTGTCGATGGTAGATACTGTCATTGGGCTGTAACATGTTAGATGGTAGATACTGTCATTGGGCTGTAATGTGTTAGATGGTA
This sequence comes from Cepaea nemoralis, assembly GCA_014155875.1. Classification (NCBI taxonomy): domain Eukaryota; kingdom Metazoa; phylum Mollusca; class Gastropoda; order Stylommatophora; family Helicidae; genus Cepaea; species Cepaea nemoralis. The sequence continues at coordinate 134,713 of JACEFZ010028246.1, forward strand.
GATACTGTCATTGGGCTGTAATGTGTTAGATGGTAGATACTGTCATTGGGCTGTAATGTGTTAGATGGTAGATACTGTCATTGGGCTGTAACATGTTAGATGGCAGATACTGTCATTGGGCTGTAATGTGTTAGATGGTAGATACTGTCATTGGGCTGTAATGTGTATATGTAGATACTGTCATTGGGCTGTAATGTGTTAGATGGTAGATACTGTCATTGGGCTGTAATGTGTTAGATGGTAGATACTAGCATTGGGCTGTAATGTGTTAGATGGTAGATACTGTCATTGGGCTGTAATGTGTTAGATGGTAGATACTGTCATTGGGCTGTAATGTGTTAGATGGTAGATACTGTCATTGGGCTGTAATGTGTTAGATGGTAGATACTGTCATTGAGCTGTAATGTGTTAGATGGTAGATACTGTCATTGGACTGTAATGTGTTAGATGGTAGATACTGTCATTGGGCTGTAATGTGTTAGATGGTAGATACTAGCATTGGGCTGTAACATGTTAGATGGTAGATACTGTCATTGAGCTGTAATGTGTTAGATGGTAGATACTAGCATTGGGCTGTAATGTGTCGATGGTAGATACTGTCATTGGGCTGTAATGTGTTAGATGGTAGATACTAGCATTGGGCTGTAATGTGTTAGATGGTAGATACTAGCATTGGGCTGTAATGTGTTAGATGGTAGATACTAGCATTGGGCTGTAATGTGTTAGATGGTAGATACTGTCATTGAGCTGTAATGTGTTAGATGGTAGATACTGTCATTGGGCTGTAATGTGTTAGATGGTAGATACTGTCATTGGGCTGTAATGTGTTAGATGGTAGATACTAGCATTGGGCTGTAATGTGTTATATGGTAGATACTGTCATTGAGCTGTAACTTGTTAGATGGTAGATACTGTCATTGGGCTGTAATGTGTTAGATGGTAGATACTGTCATTGGGCTGTAATGTGTTAGATGGTAGATACTGTCATTGGGCTGTAATGTGTTAGATGGTAGATACTGTCATTGGGCTGTAATGTGTTAGATGGTAGATACTGTCATTGGGCTGTAATGTGTTAGATGGTAGATACTGTCATTGGGCTGTAATGTGTTAGATGGTAGATACTGTCATTGGGCTGTAATGTGTTAGATGGTAGATACTGTCATTGGGCTGTAATGTGTTAGATGGTAGATACTGTCATTGGGCTGTAATGTGTTAGATGGTAGATACTGTCATTGGGCTGTAATGTGTTAGATGGTAGATACTGTCATTGGGCTGTAATGTGTTAGATGGTAGATACTGTCATTGGGCTGTAATTGTTAGATGGTAGATACTGTCATTGGCTGTAATGTGTTAGATGGTAGATACTGTCATTGGGCTGTAATGTGTTAGATGGTAGATACTGTCATTGGGCTGTAATGTGTTAGATGGTAGATACTGTCATTGGGCTGTAATGTGTTAGATGGTAGATACTGTCATTGGGCTGTAATGTGTTAGATGGTAGATACTGTCATTGGGCTGTAATGTGTTAGATGGTAGATACTGTCATTGGGCTGTAATGTGTTAGATGGTAGATACTGTCATTGGGCTGTAATGTGTTAGATGGTAGATACTGTCATTGGGCTGTAATGTGTTAGATGGTAGATACTGTCATTGGGCTGTAATGTGTTAGATGGTAGATACTGTCATTGGGCTGTAATGTGTTAGATGGTAGATACTGTCATTGGGCTGTAATGTGTTAGATGGTAGATACTGTCATTGGGCTGTAATGTGTTAGATGGTAGATACTGTCATTGGGCTGTAATGTGTTAGATGGTAGATACTGTCATTGGGCTGTAATGTGTTAGATGGTAGATACTGTCATTGGGCTGTAATGTGTTAGATGGTAGATACTGTCATTGGGCTGTAATGTGTTAGATGGTAGATACTGTCATTGGGCTGTAATGTGTTAGATGGTAGATACTGTCATTGGGCTGTAATGTGTTAGATGGTAGATACTGTCATTGGGCTGTAATGTGTTAGATGGTAGATACTGTCATTGGGCTGTAATGTGTTAGATGGTAGATACTGTCATTGGGCTGTAATGTGTTAGATGGTAGATACTGTCATTGGGCTGTAATGTGTTAGATGGTAGATACTGTCATTGGGCTGTAATGTGTTAGATGGTAGATACTGTCATTGGGCTGTAATGTGTTAGATGGTAGATACTGTCATTGGGCTGTAATGTGTTAGATGGTAGATACTGTCATTGGGCTGTAATGTGTTAGATGGTAGATACTGTCATTGGGCTGTAATGTGTTAGATGGTAGATACTGTCATTGGGCTGTAATGTGTTAGATGGTAGATACTGTCATTGGGCTGTAATGTGTTAGATGGTAGATACTGTCATTGGGCTGTAATGTGTTAGATGGTAGATACTGTCATTGGGCTGTAATGTGTTAGATGGTAGATACTGTCATTGGGCTGTAATGTGTTAGATGGTAGATACTGTCATTGGGCTGTAATGTGTTAGATGGTAGATACTGTCATTGGGCTGTAATGTGTTAGATGGTAGATACTGTCATTGGGCTGTAACTTGTTAGATGGTAGATACTGTCATTGGGCTGTAATGTGTTAGATGGTAGATACTGTCATTGGGCTGTAATGTGTTAGATGGTAGATACTGTCATTGGGCTGTAATGTGTTAGATGGTAGATACTGTCATTGGGCTGAATGTGTTAGATGGTAGATACTGTCATTGGGCTGTAATGTGTTAGATGGTAGATACTGTCATTGGGCTGTAATGTGTTAGATGGTAGATACTGTCATTGGGCTGTAATGTGTTAGATGGTAGATACTGTCATTGGGCTGTAATGTTAGATGGTAGATACTGTCATTGGGCTGTAATGTGTTAGATGGTAGATACTGTCATTGGGCTGTAATGTGTTAGATGGTAGATACTGTCATTGGGCTGTAATGTGTTAGATGGTAGATACTGTCATTGGGCTGTAATGTGTTAGATGGTAGATACTGTCATTGGGCTGTAATGTGTTAGATGGTAGATACTGTCATTGGGCTGTAATGTGTTAGATGGTAGATACTGTCATTGGGCTGTAATGTGTTAGATGGTAGATACTGTCATTGGGCTGTAATGTGTTAGATGGTAGATACTGTCATTGGGCTGTAATGTGTTAGATGGTAGATACTGTCATTGGGCTGTAATGTGTTAGATGGTAGATACTGTCATTGGGCTGTAACATGTTAGATGGTAGATACTGTCAATGGGCTGTAATGTGTTAGATGGTAGATACTGTCATTGGGCTGTAATGTGTTAGATGGTAGATACTGTCATTGGGCTGTAATGTGTTAGATGGTAGATACTGTCATTGGGCTGTAATGTGTTAGATGGTAGATACTGTCATTGGGCTGTAATGTGTTAGATGGTAGATACTGTCATTGGGCTGTAATGTGTTAGATGGTAGATACTGTCATTGGGCTGTAATGTGTTAGATGGTAGATACTGTCATTGGGCTGTAATGTGTTAGATGGTAGATACTGTCATTGGGCTGTAATGTGTTAGATGGTAGATACTGTCATTGGGCTGTAATGTGTTAGATGGTAGATACTGTCATTGGGCTGTAACATGTTAGATGGCAGATACTGTCATTGGGCTGTAACGTGTTAGATGGTAGATACTGTCATTGGGCTGTAACATGTTAGATGGTAGATACTGTCATTGGGCTGTAACGTGTTAGATGGTAGATACTGTCATTGGGCTGTAACGTGTTAGATGGTAGATACTGTCATTGGGCTGTAACGTGTTAGATGGTAGATACTGTCATTGGGCTGTAACATGTTAGATGGTAGATACTGTCATTGGGCTGTAACGTGTTAGATGGTAGATACTGTCATTGGGCTGTAACTTGTTAGGTCTTCACATATTCAAGGTCATGACCTAGGAGGTGTGGTGGCCAGTTTTCTTCCCAGACAATTCCAGAAAATGTCAACCATTCTCTCACACCCATTTTAAAGAAGATGGGTCAACCCATTGTTGCACTGTCAGAGAAAATCATCCTGCTTCTACTGGGGATTTAACCCTGACAGCTGTCTCTGGAGGCAAGCACACTAGCCACTATGTCATCACAGATGCACTTGTGCACAGTATACCTGTGCGGGCTGTTGGCTTGGTGAGACTTCTGTCTGTTCCATTTTTCACATTTGGCAGTGATGAGCATTTTGTGCGATATTCACTGGCACAGGAACGGAGAATAATGCGGACGACCCGTTGCCATGAAGTTGGAACCGCGACTAACTAACTAACTAGATCCACTTTTGGTATATCAAGCATGACCAAATTTAAATAAATATAACAATTAAAGGGTAAAAAATTATACAGGTCTGCACTTGAAATGACAAAATAGCATGTAGAAAAGGTGAGCCACACCATACTGCAAGGCACTAAATGCAACAAAAAGACACACCATTAGAAAGATGACATAAGGGAGCAAATGGATGCAGTGGTAGCAATGGATTTTATCAACAGACAGAGAGTTAGATTGTTCACTCATACAACAATTCTACCCTGAAACAACATACCACAGACAGCAATGGCATTTAGTTATTATGAAAACAAAGTAAGAGGCATATTCCACAAGGGATGAAATCACACAACAGCAGAGGTAACGAACACCATCTTGTATACAGCACTGTCTCCTGGAAGGTTAACCCGGTCAACAAATGCCAGCAGAAGTCGGATGTGTCGGCCTAATGGCGCAAGAACGCAGCTCTGCTGTAAACAGGCACAATGCAATCACGTCCGTCAAAAAAAACTCTGGATGAATGCAGAAAAAGAAGAAGAAGTATACAGCACACTCATGAGCTTTGCCCAGAAAGTTATTCCTGATCTGATATTGAAGGTAATAACATGGACAATAGACAGGGGAAGTAGAATGCAATAAATTTATATTATAACATGATATGTATGTTTTCATAAAGTATATTTACTTAATACTCAGAAGAACAGGAAGAGGTAGACTCTGGATAACATTTCCAATTAACACATGCACAGATTTATCAATGTAGATTATACATGGAATTAAAGAGAGCAGCACAACACAGGCAACTATGGAACAGCATGGTTAGGAATCCTCATGTCTGGCCCAAAGGCTTTTGATTATGGTGGTGACATTTACCTGCCAAGGCCGAAGCTAGAGCAGCCACCAGGAAGGAGATTGTAACAGATGGACCAGCATTTTGCAGGGCTACTTGTCCTGCCACAACGTATAAGCCTGCGCCCAAAGTACTGCCTATGCCTGTGGGATGAAACATGACATACATGCAATCACTACAACAAAAATAATGATTTTGCTTCATAACATACTCTTCTCTCTTTCAGAAACAACATTTCCAACAGTATAAACCCTATAGATAAGTTACCAAGTGATCATGAATAGACAAGGAGAAATTGCTTCATATGGTGTCCAAACTATGACACTTAAATTTCATGTTTCAGCTAGTCATTTGATGTGGCTCCAAGCAGTGTTGGAACTCTTCGCTGGCTGCTGAGGATGGGGACGAAGCACTCATGGGAATGCCCTGAATGCTGTGATGTCGGTTCCTAAATCAATCAATCAATCAAGCAGTAGTTTCGAATTAATTATCAGTTTCTGTTTTCAGCATGTGCAATAACATATTTTACTCTAAAACACGCTATGCTTATTTAAGAAATCCAACACACAATCAAGACACAGTAAAAGCTTTCTAAAGATTGAAATATGTTTAAGTCTATTGCTTTATATTCTCCAAAACATTATTTTTCAATGGTAGTAAGAGACCTTGTGATTTGGAATTAGACAAAGCATCTGTTAATGTTGTTTTATTGCTACTGATCAAGCAGTGTCAGAACTATCACCCTTCTGCTTAGTGGCACATTGTGGCCTTCTTAGCTGTTGCTTTGTTCCATGCGCAGAACTGATTGGCAGTGGAGGATGGGGTAATTTTCTAGTGTCATTAATTAAGTTAAACGTGAACCTATAGTATATACTGCCATCTATAGTATATACTGCCGCCTATAGTATATACTGCCATATATAGTATATACTGCCATATATAGTATATACTGCCACCTATAGTGTATACTGCCATCTATAGTATATACTGCCATCTATAGTATATACTGCCGTCTATAGTATATACTGCCATATATAGTATATACTGCCATATATAGTATATACTGCCGTCTATAGTATATACTGCCATCTATATTATATACTGCCATATATAGTATATACTGCCACCTATAGTGTATACTGCCATCTATAGTGTATACAGCCATCTAAGTGTTTGGCCTTCACATAATCTAGGCCATGGCATAATAGGGCAGGAAGATCAGGTTCCTTCTTCACCACATTTCATTTAAAGACAACTCTCAGAAAATTCTGAACATTCTTTGGTACTTTTAATTCGCTCGCTTTGAACTCAAGCGTAGTCCATACACACTATTTATAGTAGTGATGGACTGAATTTTGCATGTGGATTAGCTTTCCCTATTAATAGTGTCCCTCGCCATCAGGCAAACCCACTCCGACTTCAGAGGTACTTGTAATTAACGTCCCCAAGTCAGAGAGTCGTGGACGACAGGTCAACATTTTAGTCCAGCTGTCCAGTGTAGGAGTTGAACCGCTAACCTCGGTATCAGCACACCGGATGTTTAAGAACACGTATTCTTATTCAGTCGACCATGTGGGCCTGCTTCTTCAGTACTGATTTTACGAGTCTAGATTGATCCCATAGCCATACTGTTTGCAATTTTTTTTTAATTATGCTACTGCTGGGGACTGAACCTACTCTAATATCTTGATAAGCAAGCAGACAAACTATTACGCCACCATGTTTTCATGGTGTTATTAACCTCTATACATTCAAGGAGTTGATGGTATGTTGTTTCTTTTTTTTTTTTTTTTGCATATCCCTTACAGGACTTTGCAGTCAACATCAGCATTTTTCACTTTTTTTTTTTTTTACATTAATAACATTGAAGAAACAAGGAGAGACACTTTCTTAATGAGGTAGATAAAACAACAAACAAACAGGATCTCATTAAAAAGCTTGTCTCAGTACATGTACGATTTAATTAAATATTATGCACATGATTTGTATTGTGTGTGCTTGATTTAATTGTAGCTTCTATGTAGCACATCTGCATGCCACAAGACATACTTAGGATTTCTTCTTCTTCTGCTCCGTTCATCAGGTCTATTTTTTATTCCCCTTTAGACATAATTGTGGTTGGCCTGTTTATGACAGCTGCCATCTTTGTATCTTTCAGCCAGCACATCCGACTTTTTCTCAGCATTTGTTTACTGAGCTAGCTTTCTCTAGATATTGACAATATTGTTTTCGGCCAATTATTGTTTTCAAATTGGAACACCATATAAGATAAGGTCATTAGTATTAATCCTGTAGCATTTACTTCCTGGCAACTAGGGTACACACTGGCTACATACTGGAGCTGCACTGTCAGACAAATGTTAATCGTACCACTACTATGGATCACACCCAGAGCTACAGTGTTGGTATGCATGTGCACACATCACTTCACCACCATGGCTCCAGAACATCTACATCTTCACTTCTTCCTCTGTCCTGTATCCCCAGTTGGAGCGTAGGAACTCAACCAACTCAAGCCAAGTCATCCTATTGTTTGCTATGTCCTGCAGCTCACCCCATGTCCTCCATATTATGTTAATTTCTGTTTCTGATTCTCTTCCCTGTGTGTTTTTAAATCTCCCTCTATTTCTTGTGCCTTGTGGGTTCTAGAAAAGGGGCTTTCTAACTTTACTATTAGGGAGTTTTCTAAATGTGTGCTCCATCCACATCAATGTCCTTTCCTCACCTCTTGGTTTCCTGGAATCTGTCTCGCTCTCTCCGTAAGCTCTGAATTAGTGATTTTGTCATACCATTTTAATCTGTCTATTCTGTGCAGGCACTAGTTAATGAATGTTTGTAGTATATTAGTATGTTTGTAGTAATATTAGTAATTGTTGAGGTCATTTTTCATATTTCTGTCCATATAGCAGTACTGATCTAACATTAGAGGTAAGTGTTGTAAGTTTGATACAAGAGTTAATTTCTACTGACTTTCACAAATGTCATAGAGTGATGAATTGTCTTTTTGCTTTTTTGTATTTGTATTGTAATAACTCTATCTGTTCCCCCATCTTTGCCTTTAAAATGTAATATGCACTGTATTTGTTACAGTACCATTAGCACTGAGACTCTTCGCTGCTTGTTGAAGAAAGTGTTGGAGCACATTTAAGAATGTCTTGAGTGTTATGGTATCAGTTCTTGATTCAACTCATTTGTTACTGTATGTGACTGATTTTATTGTAGCTTCAATACCGCACAATTTGTTTTGTCATAAGACATATAGAGTGTATTGTGCTCAGCCTATATGTTTTCAAAACATCACATACGATAATATCATACAATCCTATCATTACTGTTGATAAAACCCAGGACCATTGTCTTCATAAGAAAGTGCACAGAACACCTCACCACAATAACTACAATATATTCACATACTAAATACAAAAGTCAAATGAGTCCAGTTTTACCTAATCCTATGAGGTCAAGTGTGGTCAGGCATCTGTTTAGATTGGACTCCTCTATGTCACTATCTGATAAGATCTTCTTGCGTATAAATCTCTGCAACAGAAATCCTAGGCCCATTATTTCTGTGGAAATATAAAATATGGTACATTTATACACTGAGAATAAAAGTTCCTTTATTTATGTGGAAATATAAAATTATGCTACTGTATGCACTGACAATAAAAGTCTTTATTTATGTGGAAATATAAAATTATGATACATGTATACACTGACAATAAAGTCTCTTTACTTATGTGGAAATATAAAATTATGATACATGTATACACTGACAATAAAGTCTCTTTATTTATGTGGAAATATAAAATTATGATACATGTGTACACTGACAATCTAGTCTCTTTATGTGGAAATATATCATAAAGATGCACAAGTTAAAGCTCAGTGCATGTCCTTTACAATCAAACCCAGCATTTAAAGGCTGTTTGTGATTTCCTGGGTAATTTTAGTTAAGTTGTTTGCCGTTTCTTTCCAAAAGACCAACGTCTCATTCCATGTAAATCAACGCAAAGGGTCTGCTTCCAAATTGGCAGCAGCTGATTCTGAACCCTGGACTTGGTATGTTAGGGAAGTATGAAATTATTGGCCTTACTATCCCCCCAAACCACAGACGCCGGTTGATACCTGTGTACACTGACATAAAAGCCCCACTATGTCTATGGAAACAAGCAATCGTGATTTATGTTCATGTCTGGAGGTGTATTGAATTTATGGTCTTAGTTCCATATTTATATTGACCAATCGGTGTTCAGTAGGTGATGTGGTCAATATCACAATGTCTGCCTTTACTTCCCAGAACATTTCTTGATACTCATTTTAGGCCATTCCAGGTAATTTTGTTTAAATCCTTGCCTTGAGGCTTGCCACTTCACTAGCATAGTTCCATGACATATGTAGACACATAATAAAATCCCTTTGAAAAGTAATCATTATGTGTGGATATATTATGTCTGTGGGAGGAAGTAATCATTATATGTGGATATATTATGTTTGTGGGAGGAAGTAATCATTACATATGTGGACAATTAGAAAAAATTATAAAATAAAAAATAAGGATTACCTAAAAAAAAAAAAATAGAGGTATAGGATGATATTGTGAATGGGTAAAGTGAATGAGGGAGGCAAAAGGGAATGGTATCAAGAAATATGCAATTATCTAGACATATAAGTCACATGCCATACTACATTTAGAGGTATATATCACCGGATTTAGTTAAGGGAAGTTAGAAAATTATCAGCTGTATATTCCCTAAAAAATCACAACTGAAATATGTGTATGTTTCAATTAAACCTTTCATACGCACACATGTACGGGCAAATAGATATAATGTAAAAACTCAGGTCGAGGTCAATGAGTGAGAGAGAGCGGGAGACAGAGACAATGAGAATATTGGAGTAGTTATGATTCATGGCATGAAAAAAGAATGTCTCAGAACTCAAAGAGAGGTGTGTGTGTATATATATATATATATATATATATATATATATATATATATATATATATATATATATATATATATATATATATAAAACAGAATGTATGTGTGTGGGTGGGTGCTTGGGGATGTATTGGATGCGTTTGATAACGGTCCATCCAATTGAGATGAAATTTTCTACACGTCTTCCTTTCATTCTCGTGCAACCAACTGTCATAGTTTTTTCAGCTATTTCAGCTATTTTACTTACTAAAATTTAATAATTAAATTACATGACTTAACATAAGAAAAATATATAAAGGGACATAACTTTTAGTAGCATTGCTATATCTTAGGTTAAGTCCCCTGGCTATAGATAGATAGATAGATAGATAGATAGATAGATAGATAGATAGATAGATAGATAGATAGATAGATAGATAGATAGATAGATAGATAGATAGATCCCCGCCAGGGCCTGGGCGAAGCCGGGCCGGGTCAGCTAGTATATATATATATATAAGCTGTTTTGCTTTGATTTTCGTAAAGGATCACTTCTACTGTACATGGCTATCTCCATAAGTGCTGCAGTTTCCTCCCATAGATCACACAAGAGGAATCTGAATACGGTGCACAAACTTCAAGGTCATGATGTATGTAAACCAAACCACACATGTTACAAAAATCCTCTTTTGTGGGCGAGTTTTCTCATTTGAAATTGAGATTGAACAGCTGCCCATTCAGTTTGCTCTTTTTTTTATTTCTCATTGAGGTTTGTTAAATGGAAGGGTGGATAGAGCGATGGACAAATCAATAGATAACCAAACAGACGTAAAATCAAGCAAGCAGATCGATGGAGAGAGAAGAAAATGAGATACAGACAGATAGAAAGACAGACAGATAGAAAGACAGACAGACTTACTGACAGACAGACAGACAGACAGACAGACAGACAGACAGACAGACAGACAGACAGACAGACAGACAGACAGACAGACAGACAGACAGACAGCTATCGGAAGCTGATATTGCCATATTCCTTGGCTCCTTTCCAGGCATAGAGACTACGACTAATCATTAAACACAAGAAAGACATCCCATGCTCCAACACACGGTGTCTCACTGCTGTCTCCTGGCAAGACCCGAGCGCTGAAGCCATCAAAGAGAAAGAACGTGTGTGCGTGCATGTGTGTGAGTATTTTGTTCTGGAATCGGGTGAGATAGTGTAGTGTTTTTGATAAGTGCACTGGCGAGTCAACCGTTGTTGTGACTTAGGGGACATTGAAACTACGTTTCACAATTCCTCGACATATCAAATCTGTCATTTACTGCCAATATATAAGATCCTTGCAGTGTATGGTAGGGGGGTCTTTGAACCTGAAGAATTAAGGCCGCCTGGCTAGAGGGTTCGAAATCAGCCCTTGGAGATTTGAAAGCCGTCACCTTTGTGTTGATTTAGATGGCATGAGGCGTCGGTCGTTAGAAAGCAACGGCAAACTATTGAACTAACATAGCCTAGTCAACCACACACAGCCAGTACATGCCGGGGCTGATTGTAACGTCCTGTAAAGGACATGTAACTAACCTAATATAGTTAGGTTAGTCTGGGCTGCTCTCAAGTTTTTGAGATTAACTCGGAGTGTTAAAATTGTGGTTTGCTTTGCTCGTTCTAGTGTTAGAGTGGGAGCTTACGGGTAACTGTTGTCGTTTTCTGAGTTCTTGCGATTTCTCGTGTGTACAAAGTTAAAGACATAGAACGTGGCAGGCATATGGTGGATGGATGGATGGATGAATGGATAGGGTAGTGGAGGAGTGGACAAATATACGAATAACAAGACAGATGAATAGTCAAAAGACAAAAATAAAGAGTGAAGACGAGAAGGGGAGAAAGGATGGGTTGATTGATGGACGGGTGGACGGGCAGATGATGCATGGATGGATGGATAGATGGATGGATGGATGAATGAATAGATAGGGTAGTGGAGGAGTGGACAAATATACGGATAACAAGACAGATGAATAGTCAAAAGACAAAAATAAAGAGTGAAGAAGAGAAGGGGAGAAAGGATGGGTTGATTGATGGACGGGTGGACGGACAGATGATGCATGGATAGATGGATGGATGGACCGGAGGAGGATGCATATATGGATGGATGGATGGATGGATGAACAGACTATACCGGCCAACCAGCAGGTTGATGGATGGATGGATGGATGGATGGATGGATGGATGGATGGATGGATGGATGGATGGATGGATGGATGGATGGATGGATGGATGGATGGACAGGCAGATCGACCAGCCAACAGACTGGCAGACAGTTAAATAAACTTAATATGAAATAATGAATGAGCTTATCTGAGTATTGTCCATGTTACATATCCACTGTAAAGAACTGAAATAAACCATAACTTTGTTATCATTCTTTTTATATCTCAGATTTTCTGTTATCTGTCCGTTCACTGTTGGCTTACAATAAATTTCTCCCTGGTGATAATTTTCAGACACAGAAGCATGCCCCAGGTACATAACTAAACCAGGCATGGGATCGTCGTGTCACCACCAACAAGCGTGCTCCAACCAGGCACTTATAACCAGGTCGCTGGGTTCGACAAGTTGATTCGCACTTACATAGATAGTCAAACCTCTACTATAACTTATCTTAAGTTACACGGTTGATGGTTGTAAGAGCAACAATGATAACGTGCCCGCCTGACATACTTATCATTTCTAAAATGTTAAACATTAATCTACACAGTGGATTCAATATTATTATAGAAAGCGAGCGACCAGTAATGTCGTACTCTATGAATTTGCATATAATAAATAGTTAGTTACATATCATGTACAGGACGTTGCAATCAACCACATCATGTATTGGCTGTTTGTGATTTACTTGACAAATTTATTTCAGTAGTTTACCATTGTTTCTGATCGACCGACATAGTCTACCATGAGAATCAACGCAAAGCAGTTTTCTTCTGAATCGCCCGCACCTTATTTCGAACCCTCGACACGGTAGGTTGGAGAATTATGAAACTGCGCCTCTCATTATCCCCTCAGGCGCCGGCTTATTACAATCACGGTGTTTTTTGTTGTTGTTGGTTACAGTTAAATGGGTGGGTATTTCTTTGTTCAAAGCTACGTCAGTCCTGATTGTATGTCTGTTGTGTAACACCTGGTGCATGATGTCGCGTGAGTTAATCCATACAAGTGGTTTGGATTAGTGGTGGGGTGCATAATCATGGCGTTCCAAGGCTAGCCGTGGCGCCTTGGATGCGTGATAGCCATGTTTGTTTTGTGAAACTTTGAGGTTGTCTGCCCATCACTTGTTTGTCTCCTCCTGGTACTAAATCCAGCTCATTACATGTCCAAACCACCCGTATGAAAAGAGAGGGAGATATTGGCCATCCTGTAGGTCAGCATGGCAGAATGGGTAAGAGAGCTCGCTTCTTCAACTTCCGGTGTGCTGATGCCGAGGTAGCGGGTTAAACTCCTATACCGGTCTGTTGGACTAAAATGTTGACTTATCGTCCTTGACTTTGGGATGTAAATTACAAGTACCTCAGAAGTCGGGGTGGGTTCGCCTGCTGGGGGAGACACTGCTAATAGGAAAAGCAAAAATCAGTCTAGTGCAGTGGTTCTCAACCTTTTTTGGCCCGTGCCCCCCTTCACCATATTTGTAGGACGTCATTCACCCTCCCCCATCATATTTTTAGAACGTCATTCCCCCCGCCCCTTGTATTTCCTCCCTAAAAATTTCCCCCTGCCCCTACACAGTTACGTAATAATTGAAGCTAAATTTAATAGCACATACTAAAACAAGTCTAGATATCTACATAAAATGTGATTTGCGGATCTACTTATGTTATAAAATGAATTTCAGAAAGGTGATATGTACAGAACCGTAAAGTATGAAGGGAAAAACAATATCAAGTAATCGGTTCTTGTGTTAACACAATCTAGAAATAATCTTAATTTCCCCCCCCCCCGGAAACCCTAAAATTCCCCCCTGGGGGTGGGGGGGGGGGGGGGATTCCCCACCGGTTGAGAACCACTGGTCTAGTGCATCCACTAGCAGTAGCACGTGTATATAGAGGGTGTATTTGTAATGACTGTGCAGTGTTTGAAAATATTGCCGGTCCAAGTTTTGTATTCACTCTCTGTAAAGTTCATGCAACATATTAGGTAAATACGAAGCTTGGAACGGCAATATTTTCAAACACTGCACAATCAACAAAAATACACCCTATAGTTAGCTTGAGTGTAAAATATGTAATAGTGGCATGATGCCTCAATGATCCACCAAGTTTCACTCTTGCTGTCGGGTACCAAGGAAGTCTCTTATGAGATCACACATTCCGTCCTTAACCTGTAAGGTTGTACGGCTTGATTTTAAAAAAAAATGTTTTGCATATCCTTTACAGGACATCGCTGTCAACATCAGCATCTTTCAGCTGATTGTTGATTTCTTGGCAAGATTACGCTCAGTAGTTTGCCACTGCTTTCTGAGCGACCGGCTCCATACTCTCAAAAGTCACTGGCGCGACTCGAACTGCTTCCACTTCTCGTGCGCTCACGTCAACCACGAGAGTATTCGGGGTTACGGAGAAAGCTGCTAAAGCCTCGACCAGGGAGACCGGCACCGCTTGATTACTACATGTTTTTAAAAGGGGGTTTTAAATAGACGATAACTGAATTCATTGCACCGGGTTTGATCTCATATGGTCCGGTCTTTCTTCGCAGAGTGGCATGACAAACACGTCGTGCAGAGTATGAACTCCATAGCTCCAGTGACGACCACCGGGATCTTCGAAAACACTGCAATCGTGACCCAAGTGACGGAGTCAGAAAGCAAACCCCCTATCTTCGTAGAGCTATGCATACATATCCCGTGGATTCATGTGGATGACAGACCTGGCTAATGAAGACACCTTTTTTTTGGGGGGGGGGGGGGGGGGGGGGTCTAGTTGGCCATGCGTCGAAGTACACTTGTTTCTGCAGCAAGGCGCTGTTGTCATTTGTAGGTGACACGTTCGAATCCCGGTCGGTAGTAATTGCTTTGAATTGTTATGCTGTCTAGTGCGTCCCAGAGTCTCTTACTCTTCATCCTACTTTTATGAGAGCCAGACAATACATGTGTGTTTATGTATGAACTATGGAGCTATGCAGGAGGTGTGTCCACTTCTCTCACGGAGAAGCCCTGCTGGATCAGTAGTCCAACCTGTCATGCCTTATCACAGGCATGACCCACCTGTGAAATAAATCTCTAGCATTGTCGTTTCTTTTCTGAAAGGCAGTTCCCATCTCGTGAGCTAGGTCAACTAGCTGATCTTCTGTGCAGCGTACACGCCCATGTGTGGGTATTGTGAACCCTGTCTCACTATAGAAGTCTGCTAGGATGTTTACTGCAGTCTCCTGGTTAATTATCGTCTATTCCATTGAAGGCTGCTCTTGCAGGAGCTGTTAATTTGTTACTCAGTTCAGATTACAGTGAAGTTCCACTGCTTGATCGTGGTCTAGTTAATGTTTAGGCGAGTCTCTTGATTCCAATTTCTTTGGCTTTCGAACTTCTTCTGTTCATCAAATGTGCATTTACATTACCGTGGATTTTAATATGTTCTGATTAAGTAATAGTATCAATGGCATTACTCGACTCGCTTGGAAGCCGCTACACGCAAAATGGATCCCTCTGGTTATAAACGGGGAGCAAAGACGGTAGCTTGGCGACATGGTGTCCGTGGTATTGTAGCCAGTGGCTCCGACAAAGGCTAAGTGGTCAAATGAAAGAACTTGACTTTATCCCGGCCAGTCCGAAAGGTGTCGTGGGAAGGAAATTATCACAGTGTGCACCAGGTGCGCGAGTCGCAAGATGGCAGTCTGTGCAGTATACAGTGGGGCGATACAACCAGTATAACATTGATGACTTTAGACTGGACTATATTGTGAGAATTTACAACAGGAGAAAGACATTTGGGAGTGATAACCAAGCGGGTCCGCCCGCTAGAGCGTCAAGAAGCTAAAGAGGCATGAACATCTGTGGAAGCAAGGACTATCAGAAAGCCTTTTGTTCTGCTGGCGCCACTGTGAAATTTACATTGCTCTAAGGGACACAACCAAGAAGTGTCTGTGCATATGCTGAACAGGTGGCCATGCACTAGATCTAAACAGAACAAAAAGTTGAAGATTGGAACAGCCTTCTCGGGGATATAGAGAAATGTATGCAGCAAAGAAACGTTACAGATTCGGAAAGCTGAAGGAGAGGCAGTGGATTAGAGATACTGCGTCCTTCACTGATGCAAGAGAAGAGGCTACGAATCACGCTAGGAGCTTGTGATAACATAAATATGTTTCACTTCATTGTAATCATTACACGCTAATCATTTGAAAGACGTATCAAGTCCACGCGGATACAGACAAGTAACTTTTATATTTATACTAGCTGACCCGGCCCGGCTTCGCCCAGGCCCTGGAGGGGATCTATCTATCTATCAGTCTGTCTGTCTGCTTGTTTGTCTGTCTGTCTGTCTGGCTGACCCGGCTTCACCCAGTCCCTAGTGGGGAGCATCTCATTTAATTCATATAAGTAGTCATATAAGCTCTCCCGTTCCCGACTATCTGTCTGTCTGTCTATCTGTTTGTCTGTCTGTCCCGGCCCGGCTTCACCCAGTCCCTGGTGGGGAGCATCTAATTTAATTCATATACGTAGTCATATAAGCTCTCCCGTTCACGACTGTCTGTCTGTCTATCTATCTGACCCGGCGTGGTTTCGCCCAGTCCCTGGCGCACAGTAACTTAAAAGAATGTCCTTCCACACACCATTCAATGAAAACTGTAGAAAAAGATGGGTTACAATGTTATGCATTATGCATTATTTTTATGAAAACTTTGAAAATGCCTTAAAGATTATATCATTATTTATTATAACGCATATGCCTGAAAATAACTATAGACAAAGAGTTTAACAATAGTGCAAGTAAGTCCAACAATATGACTATAAAGTATATAGAAATGTTATTAAAAGTTATGCCCCTTGAAATAACTTTTCTAGAGTGAAGTCCCCCTGCTATACAGACATTATATAATGAAAATGGAAAAGTAAATGTTATTAAATAAGTAGAAGATTTTACATTAAGAAATTATTATAGTCGGTTGCACAGGAATGAAAGGAAGACGTGTAGAAAATTTCATCTCAATCGGATGTACCGTTATCGAACGCATCCAATACATAAATACCCACAAACATACACTCTGTTTTATAGATATAGATTTTCATGTAGTGTTTTTCGTGTAGTTGTGTCTGTGTTTGTTTTAGATGTTTTTAGTTTAGTATCGAATCAACATCACGGCACAAGGGTGTAACCCATAAGTGCTCCATTCTACTCCTAACTCAAGCCTGAGTCCTGGGAATCTCAGCTCAGTGCACGAACTGCGTAGCACCGACGAGGATCCTGAAAATACTTTGGGTAGATTTTTAACTGGAAATTTTGCCCAGGCAGCGCCATAAGGCTACTCTTTGTCGATTTTCAACTACCGGTTTTTATCTGTGCTAACGAAGGCTTTGGCCGCAACCTCCATTTTGTTACTCGTAACCCTGTTCTGCCGATTTCCGTGTCGAAGGGCTTTTGGACGCGGCTCGTAATCCCGTATACCCGCGTTCGAAACACAGCTGCGCGCGTTGCGTTGGTTTTGCGTTGGTATCGGTGCCGGTCGTTCAGAAAGCAATGGAAAACTACTGAACGTAAACTTGCCAAGAGATCACAGCGGCAGAAATGCAGTGTTGACTGCGTTGTCCTGTAAAAAGGATAAGCAAAAAAACAAAAACAAAAATCGTGTTCTAGTAAAGCTCCCTGTCTACTTCTCGTTTGTTGGTGATTCATACACAAATATGAACAACGTTTTTGTTCATTTAATCACCGTATGTGGCAGTTTTACCGCAGTCATAAACTGGGTTTCCTCTTCAATGATACAACAGTACCTGCTATTTTTCTTCATATCCTTTCCCATCGTTGTAATGAAAAATCATTCCTTATTTTTTTTTTCTATGAAGGTGACCTCTTAAATGTATGGTTTTTTTTTTTTTTACCCTTCTGCTATTAACTTGCCGAACCTCTCGTAAGAGTTAGAAGTGTTCTACTGTATGTATCGATCTGCGGCAAAGGGGTTACGGAAGATTTAGTAATCCCGCATACCGCGTTCAAAAGACAACTGCGGGAGATTTGGCAGCGTTGATTTTCATACACTGGTGTGAGTTCCAGTCGTTCAGAAATCAATGGCAAACTACTGGACGTAAACTTGCCAAGAAATCACAAACAAACAAACAAAAATGCTGGAGTTGACTGCGACGTTCTGTAAAGGATATGCAATTAATGTTTTTTTTTATTTTATTGCATGTATCAAATGTCCGTGATTAATGTAAGTTGTTTTAAGACTGTATTTTTATGCTATGTAAGTACTGCTGTCACAACATAAGGTATTTAAACCCCTGGGTTGGTCTATAAGATAACTAACCACGCTTGACTGTCATTGTTATCTGATGTTAGATCCCGCTGGGTTAAGAGCTGACGTATATTTACGATGATATACCTGAAACTTGTGGAGGAAACATGACCCACCTGGACCTAATCTCGATCAGTCTATGAGCTGTGCTTATTTTTTTTTTTTAGCAAATTGGTTTTATTCCAATAGTTATTCCATTTTACTATATCTAGTTGTTTATTTTTATTACCTTCATTACAATTATTTTGTGATGTGATGTCAACCTTTCCGGGAAGATGGTTCCCTATTTATTGCGGCAGTCAGTCAGATTAACATGTTTCTTACTCACTGGTTATTTTTGACTCAGAATCTGATTATGGGGACTGTGATCCCAACAATGTATTGAACAGTCGTTGCTAGAACTCATCCAAATTACGAGTGGCAAGTGGGTCAGTTCCTCCTGATAGCACAGTATGAGAACCACCCGTGCCAGACGTGGTCGAAGGGATAAGAGAGCTCGATTTTAAACTACCGGTTCGCTGATGTCGAGGTAGGCGGTTCAATCCTGAAACCGGCAAGAAGTTGAACTTCAACGCCGAGTTCTTGTAATGAAATCAATGGCAAACTACAGAACGTATAATTGCCTAGGACATCAACCTGGTTTTGATGCAAAGTCCTGCAAAGGACATGCAACATTGTGTTAGTGTCGGCGCCAGGAGTCTGTAGCTTTTTTTTTTAATGTTGCATATCCCTTACATGACGTTGCAGTCAACACCACCATTGTTCAGCTGCTGTTGATGTACTAGGCAAGATTACGCTCAGTAGTTTGCCATTGCTTTCTGAGCGACCGGCTCACATACCCCCGTAAGTTACCAGTGCGGCGCGAACCGCTGCCGATTTTCGCGCAGCTGCGTTACTCACCAGAATATACGGGATTGCGGAGAAAGACGTTAACCCCTACGCCAGGAAACACACGAACTCAGACTCGCTTTTGCCTTAGATATACGGTAAGTTGACTGGCACAAGAAGAGTTTACAAATACGGTGGCCGAGGGTAGATAGGTGGAAAGTTCATGTAAAATGTAAGAGCATAAGACCCAGAGTAGACAGGTGGAAAGTGTATGTAAAGTGTAAGAGCATACGATTGGAGGTAGACAGATGGAAAGTTGATGTACAAGGGGCTTCTCATAAGTCTTTAGCCTGACCATGAAGAAGTAGGCGGAGAAAATTGAAATTTGGCACATGTATAGCTCATTCAATTTGTAATGGACATATGAATTATGAATTTCCCTCCTCAACTGGTGCCCCGATATTGTGCATGGCCAGATCTGCACATCCAACGGTTTGTCAGAACAATGGAGAAATCAGACGCTAGGGTTATGATAACATTCTTGATGTTACAGGGAAAAACACCTACAGAAATACAGTGAGATGGAGCCAGTGTTTGAGGAAGTCTGTCCTTCGTATGCTTCTGTAAAAATATTGGTGTTTGCAGTTTAAATGTGGCTGTTCCCAAGTTGCTGATCTGCCAAGATCAGAACGACTGTCCTCAGAGTGCAATGATGCAAAAGTGAAGAAAATCATAGACCAGGATAGGAAAATGACAACTGCAGAGATATCGGGTTCAGCAAAACTGAGTAAGAGTACAGTTTTTAGAATTTTACACAACAGACTGAACATAGAAAAGTGTGTGCCCGCTGGGTCCCGCGCCTTCTGACATGTGAACAGAAACAAACACGGGTTGATTGCTGTGGCCAGTTGCTCAACATGTGGTGGTCAAAAAACATGTTGACGACCATGGTGACGGTAGATGAGACTTGGATTCACGATTATGACCCAGAATACAAAATTGCCAGCATGCAGTGGAAAACCCCGGGCTCGCCAACACATGTCAAGCTAAGAGCACAAACATCTGCAAGAAAAGTGATGCTGACTGTTTTTTGGGACGTCAAAGGTGTCATATTGAAAGATTACATGCTTCATGGCAACACGGTTAATGGGCAGTAACTATGCAGATCTCCTTATCAAACTAAGAAAGTCTGTGACCAGAAAACGAGAGATGGCGCGTACGCAAATTTGCCTTTGCTTCAAAACAACATTCCCTCCATAAACGGTTAGTTGCACGTCCTTTACAAGGTGTCACAATCAACTCCAGCATTTATTGGCTGTTAGTGCTTTTCTGGGCAATGTTTACGTTCAGTAGTTTGCAAATGCTTTCTGGTCGGCCGACGCTCATACAATTGTGAAAATCAACGCAAAGCGATTTGATCCCATATTACCTACTTCTGACTACGAACCCGGTATGTCGGGATTGTGAAGCGTTTATTGCCTTTAAGCCACAGACGCCGATAGAGAGGGTAGATGACACATTAATTTAAAACGTAAGAGCGTGAAACTTACTTAATATCTGTTTATGTATTTAAACACGTGGGCCTACTCATCTTCCTCCATTTACCTCAGTGATGTGTAAGGGGAAGTTTTAAGGATCTTTTACGGGCCCTTTCTAATGCTCTTTGTAACTTTGTATGTTTTTCTCTAAGGTTATTTTTTGATACCAGTACTCCATCTTTTACCTCGTCTCTGTATCCATTATATTTCTTCAAAATGGCTCTTTGTGGCAGACTGTACCAGGGTATACTTGTCAGGTGGCCAACCAATTTAATCTGTTGTTTTAATTAAGTGCATGATCGGTTTCAGACCTAGTCTTATAATTTCCACATACCTAGTTATATCTCTCACGGTTACTGCCGCAGCTCTGCTAAGGCACTTCATCTATGTTGATATGATTTTGCCTCATGAGCTGCAGTATGCTCCCATGTTTTATATTGGTAGAGTAATATCGGCCACGTGGATAACAGAGGGTAGCACAATCTTCATTTGAGAAAACCCAGTGTTTCCAATACTGTTCTTTATTTCGGCAACACATCGTCAAACCTGTTGCTATTACGCGGACAACTACACATCCCTGCGCTATAGACTTACTTCTCCACACATCACGTGAACATGACAACACGCTTACAACAGCAGTAAGAGGTCACAGACCATGTGACAGACAGGGCAGGTTCGCGCCCTGTGTGGACACGGTCAATACACGGCCGACATACAATTTTTCGCTGACACCTGTTGCTAATCAGGGGTCGGGTGGGTGTTCTAAGGGGCGTGGTAATATTGCTTCATGATAATTCCACGTCTGTATTCAATGAATACAAGGCAATAACAATGATCAATTAATCCA
Organism: Cepaea nemoralis; assembly: GCA_014155875.1. Classification (NCBI taxonomy): domain Eukaryota; kingdom Metazoa; phylum Mollusca; class Gastropoda; order Stylommatophora; family Helicidae; genus Cepaea; species Cepaea nemoralis. The sequence continues at coordinate 156,487 of JACEFZ010028246.1, forward strand.
TTCAGGGAGCCCGGGTAGCACCTAGGCTAGCGCACTTGCCTGCCGACACGGCGGTCGTGTATTCCAAGTCAAATCCTTATCTGATGTGGGTTTTTAAACTCACTTGGCCCAGGGAATGTCATGAGAAGTAAAAACGATTGACGTGATATTTACATCAACAAGTGCCGCTACGTCTATAGAAATACGGGGCTGGAAGCATATACCCGATACCCCTCAAGGCGTAAACATCTTTTACTGTTAATTAACGCATTCTGTTGCAAACAATCAGTCAGACCCGGGGGGCAAGGACTGCGATGAGATGAGTGTTTGCTGACTGTGAATGAGTATACCAGCACATTCGAGCACACATCGTGTGTTTGATTGAAGGAAATTCACAGTGTCTAGTTCACGTTGGAAGATACTGATGATGATGTGTCTGGCATAAAGTGCGATAAACCAAATTCAGGCACATAAAAATCACACACACACATACATAGAATAATCCAGTGCAATACACCAGTCGGCACTCAATCGATGATGTGGTCAATATCACACAGGTCGCTTTCATTTCCCATGCAGTTCCCGATACAATGTAGTGTTGGATTGAACTGTACGTCCGGGTCAATTTTTAATGTATGCTTCGATGCAAATTTGAACTCATGACAATCGGATCGACAGACAAGCATCAAGCCACTACGCTACCTCGGCTCTGAAAACTCTGCAGATACCATATGCCCAATACACCTTTAGGCGTTTACAAGGGTCCTTCACTTTACTGTGACCCTCACTGCACTCCCTGGCCGATGCCTTGCACCACCACTGGACGTTGCTCTGTCCGAAACCGTTTATTTTCATAGATTCCATGGTAGAGTTGAGAGCGCTGCTAACTGTCCATATCCTTCCTTTTTTTAAATTATGTATCCGCTATATGGGGAACTCGCTTAGCATCTTCTCGAGCCTGGCGTTTGCAATATCAATTTCTCGGTTGAAATGTATCACGAGCTTGGCTTCCTGCTGTACAGCGCTAACCCCGATAGACTTGACGAAGCTTCATGTCATTTCCCTGCGTATTTGTTGATCTTTCTCTCGTGTCTCAATAATACTGATAATAATAAGCCATAATAGTTTCAGAATCAACATCAATCGGAGACACCAGACCCTGGACTTTGCTATTAGCCTGCACTTCTCGATATGCCGCTGTCTCAGATATTTGCTCAACTACATTTGTGTCCGTCACCGATGCGTCATACATTCGGCTGAGATCTGTACCTAGTTCCTCCATAATTGTGCGGATTGTCTGGTTTGCCATCAGTAACGCGGTTGCCACCGCCTGGACCTTGACGATCGACAAGCTTCTTGACTTCTTGAGTCCTTAAGCCTGCACCAGTTGATCAGTTGACCTAGCCGTAGGACATGCTGCGGGTATGGTTCTCCTCTGGTATGGTGGTGTTGACAATGAAAGCCTTAAGTGGCGACACCAACACGCTTCACTGAGTTTAGGACTTTGGCAGTCATCAGCATCGGCATGGTGAATAATACTGACGAAATTGTACATATAAATCGCTATGCCCAATTGGAGGTTGGCCAGTCTAGTTGTGAACATCGAGATCGAGAAAATCGATTGATTGATTTAAGAATCTACATTATAACATGCAAAGCAAATCCATAGATGCTCGATCTCCCGCACCACATGTCGCAAAATGTAGATGCTAATTGTCCCACCGAGACACTGATTTTAAATACGTGGAATTCATTCTCTCATAGAGAATCGACAAACCCAGCGAGACGCTATATATATATATATATATATATATATATATATATATATATATATATATATATATATATATATATATATATATATATATATATATATATAGGCTCCCCCGATGGTGTTTCCACCTTGTCGTGGTGGGGGAGCTTGAGTTTCTGTTCTCAATGACCCTGAGAGTTATGCCGGCGGTAGCGTAGCTACCAGCAGGGCCTCCCAAGCCGGACAGATCAAAGGGTAGAGAACAGACAAAGAGAAACACCCTGGTCCTCCAGGTTGGGGGTTGAAGCGTGGGGTTAACATCCCCACCTTTGTAAAAACCATTTTTTTTACGAAACAGAAGAGAAGGTCAACCAGAGAGACGAATGGAGAAAATGCAGCAAAGAACCTCAATGGCTCGGAACGCTGAAGAAGAAGAAGATATATATATATATATATATATATATATATATATATATATATATATATATATATATATATATATATATATATATATATATATATATATATATAGTGTGTGTTTTACTTTTTCAATCCGAAAATAGTTCACAGCAGATGGCCAGGGAATTATAAACAACAATGAAATAAGCATGAGTTCAATACTTTAAAAGAAGATGTGTCATCAACATCATCATGTGTCTTGCCGATGGGCGTGGGCAGTTACGTCCATCACTTTGTTGGGAGTTTGGCTAACCTTTCCTATGTGTATCCGTAGGTTCGCGGAAGGAAAGGGGATGCCTTACTTCTTCCGAACCGATCCGATTTGTGGAAAAAGAAAGAAACCTTCCACCTCGTTCAACGAGTCTCAGTGGCGTTGGTTATAGTTTACTTCTTTGATAGGGGATACCCTTTTCTAAAACGGAGTGACTATTCGCAATTCCATTGTGAATATAAAAAAAATTATATTCGCAATGGAAGTAGGTCACGTGATTACTCATATGCGTGTTTCCATAATACAATATTTTGTTGTTCTTTTAACGTGTCCTCGGTAGCATAGTGGTTAGTGGGAGTTCGAGGATCGATTCCCCGTCGGGGAGGCAACATTTTTTTTTTTTTTTCATTTTCAGGAATTAAAACAAAAAGTCGCTTAAACGTGGAAAAAGTGAAATTTCAGGAATTAGGTGACACCAATGCTAGTCTGATGATTTCGCTTTAGGCATATGTTTTCTACGGATTTTGTGTATTAGGTGTTGTTTATCTTGCTGCACAAGAACCTGCACACTTGTCTTTCTGTTCTTATCTGTCCTCTACTTTTGTTGTCTTGGGAAAGGCGCTTAGCCATCCGAACACGAGTTCCTCTCTCTCTCTCTCTCTCTCTCTCTCTCTCTCTCTCTCTCTCTCTCTCTCTCTCTCTCTCTCTAAGTCTCGATCTCCCACCTCTCTCTTTCTTGTCTTTACCACTCTTTAATGTCTTTCAATACATCTTTCTCATATCTCTGTCTCTCACACTATCTTCGTTATCTATCTCTCTCCTCTCTCTTTTCTACCTGCTTCAGATATACCAGGTTTTCCTGCACTTTATGTGCGTAGCATTTCCTTATCCTTGTTTATTTATTAGTTCATGAGGCCAGTCAGTGGAAAGCCTGGTGTTTGAATTGCTTAATCATGTCTCTCTGAGGCGAAGCATATTACTGGAGGCCATAGAAAGTGTCAAATTAAGAGAATCATCACTGCTGCGATATTATCAGGACATAAATAGTAGGACGGTAACGTAAACAAACATGGATGCCTGGTAACAGTAAGTGTACCGAAACGAAAGTTAACAATTCTTGAACTTGCCTGGGGACAGAATTATTTGTAGGGATCGTTATTTGTGTATTGGGGATACCTGTTCTGAAAAATTATTCTTGATATTTAAACAGGACTAACGCAATGTAAAAATAAAACGGGATGCCAAAAGAACGGACAGAAGTAAGAAGAGGAGTGATTCATTAAAAACTACAGAGAATTCGGCAGAATTAAACTCGCAATAGTGAACATTCCTATTTAAATTAACCACCTTCTTAGACTTCTTAATGGCCCAAACTAAAATTGACTAGTGAGCAGACGCTGTGACATGTTTGTTACTTCCCTCAATTCGATTGCGAATACAATCTTTCTCTTTTCGCAATTCCATTGCGAATATAATTATTTTTTTCTATTCGCAATTCCAGCCTCCCTTTCTAAAATGGCTAGTCAGACTTATCTAGTATGCTCAGTAAACATACGTAAAATACATAATGGCATAATGCATGCCTTGACGGGCAAACAGTCACATGGCTTTTTCAGGACGTTGCGTTCAACCCCAGTATTTATTGGCTGTTTGTGATTTACTGCCGGCTTCGTGGCGAAGTTGTTACGGACGCAGTTCATGATCCCGCATACCTGCGTTCGAAACACAGTTGCGCGCGATTTGGCAGCAGACCGCCTTACGTGGTTTTTTCTTTACGAAATGCTATGGGTGCTGGTCGTTCAGAAAATCAATGGCAAACTACTGAGCGTAAGTGGCTAAAATAGCTACATAAACTTTCCAAGAGATCACAACAGCAAAAAATGCTGATGTTGACTGCAACGTTCTGTAAAAGATATGTAACTTTTGTGTGTGTGTGTGTGTATTTACTAGACATTTTCTTTTTCTTTCTGAAAGGCACGTAATTACAACAGCTAATTAATTTAATTGCACCTGGTGTGTTACTTTTTAAGAGAAATAGTTAAAAACGATCACTTACCGGAATATGTCGAGCGGGAAATTAATCACGTTTATAACAAGCTAAACTCAACTGAATACATGTGAAACCTAAAACTTTTTTTTCCGAATCAAATAGATGTTACTTTGAAGCAGGCCTGATGGAGTTAACATTTGTATCCAAAGAAAGAGTCGCTCCCGAAGTCTCTCGCGCGGTTCAACACACTGTCACCTGTTGTGTCACAACAAAACAGCAGCCACAAACCCTCCCACAACACGTGACACTTTAAAATTCTCGACCTAGTTCTGCACGTGACACACTTCTCTCTACACGCTGTTCCGGGGTGACACGTTGTGACTTCATTGTCACTGATGTGTACGCGACCTGTGTTGTACTTCCGTTCTCCTAAACACGGATTTAACACCCACATAGTAAATAGTAGTAGAGCCTTATGATGCGTTTGATTTGTATTAATCATTCATTTTCCAGAAATTACTTCAACGCACAAATGAGAGGCAACACATGACTTGTTGATGGCCAGCCTATGAGGAACAAGATAAAAACCGAAAACCACCACGGCCACAAACATTCGTCAGGAAACAACACCAATTGACAAAAACAGACATAACACTAAAATAACTGTGTTCAAGCATAAAATGAGTTATGTAAACATGTTTAATAACAATGAGGAGGAGGGAATTGAATGAAATTAAGAGTAAGGTCATGATCAATATAGGCCACTATGTTACTATTCTTTGTTACCGTCATGAGACCAGGAAATACATGGGCACACTCTTCACACTTGTGTATGTAAATATTGTACCGTTGTGATGGATTGAGAACATTAACTCTTGGCTAATAACATACAAATAAAAGGAGAGGTCCATTTTACACGCCGCAATGTACACTGGGCTGGATCTAGATGTTTATGGACCAACTGACACGGCTAGACCCCACATGCCACATGTTTATGGACCTAGTGACACTGGGCTGGACCCACATGTTTATGGACCAACTGACACGGCTAGACCCCACATGTTTATTGACCTAGTGACACTGGGCTGGACCCACATGCTTATGGACCAACTGACACGGCTAGACCCCACATGTTTTATGGACCTAGTGACACTGGGCTGGACCCACATGTTTATGGACCTACTGACACGGCTAGACCCCACATGTTTATGGACCTAGTGACACTGGGCTGGACCCACATGTTTATGGACCTAGTGACACTGGGCTGAACCCACATGTTTATGGACCAACTGACACGGCTAGACCCCACATGTTTATGGACCAACTGACGCGGCTAGACCCCACAAGTTTATGGAAAAACTGACACTGGGCTAAACCCACATGTTTATGGACCTAGTGACACTGAGCTGGACCCACATGTTTATGGACCAACTGACACGGCTAGACCCCACATGTTTATGGACCAACTGACACGGCTAGACCCCACATGTTTATGGAAAAACTGACACTGGGCTAAACCCACATGTTTATGGACCTAGTGACACTGGGCTGGACCCACATGTTTATGGACCAACTGACACTGGGCTGGACCCACATGTTTATGGACCAACTGACACTGGGCTAGATACATATGTTTAAGGACCAACTGACACTGGGCTAGATACATATGTTTAAGGACCAACTGACACTGGGCTGGACCCAAGTGTTTATGGACCTAGTGACACTGGGCTGGACCCACATGTTTATGGACCTAGTGACACTGGGCTGGACCCACATGTTTATGGACCTAGTGACACTGGGCTGGACCCACATGTTTATGGACCTAGTGACACTGGGCTGGACCCACATGTTTATGGACCTAGTGACACTGGGCTGGACCCACATGTTTATGGACCAACTGACACTGGGCTAGATACATATGTTTAAGGACCAACTGACACTGGGCTAGATACATATGTTTAAGGACCAACTGACACTGGGCTGGACCCAAGTGTTTATGGACCTAGTGACACTGGGCTGGACCCACATGTTTATGGACCTAGTGACACTGGGCTGGACCCACATGTTTATGGACCTAGTGACACTGGGCTGGACCCACATGTTTATGGACATAGTGACACTGGGCTGGACCCACATGTTTATGGACCTAGTGACACTGGGCTGGACCCACATGTTTATGGACCTAGTGACACTGGGCTGGACCCACATGTTTATGGACCTAGTGACACTGGGCTGGACCCACATGTTTAAGGACCAACTGACACTGGGTGGGCGATGTGACCATTGCCTTTAATTTCTAAGATCCTTCTGGTATCTGTTTCAGGCTGGGTCGGCCTGGAAGTCTAGATAAATGTTTGTTAAAATCCTAATAAGCTCAGCTGTAGATGGTAACCATGGCCACCAGTTCAGCTGTGGAAATAACCATGGCCACCAGATCAGCTGTCAATGGAACCCATGGCCACCAGATCAGCTGTCAATGGAACCCAAGGCCACCAGATCAGCTGTGAATATAACCCAGGCCACCAGATCAGCTGTGAATATAACCCATGGCCACCAGATCAGCTGTGAATATAACCCATGGCCATCAGATCAGCTGTGAATATAACCCATAGCCACCAGATCAGCTGTGAATGGAACCCAAGGCCACCAGATCAGCTGTGAATGGAACCCATGGCCACCAGATCAGCTGTGAATATAACCCATGGCCACCAGATCAGCTGTGAATATAATCCATAGCCACCAGATCAGCTGTGAATGGAACCCATGGCCACCAGATCAGCTGTGAATGGAACCCATGGCCACCAGATCAGCTGTAAATATAACCCATGGCCACCAGATCAGCTGTGAATGGAACCCATGGCCACCAGATCAGCTGTGAATGGAACCCATGGCCACCAGATCAGCTGTGAATGGAACCCATGGCCACCAGATCAGCTGTGAATGGAACCCATGGCCACCAGATCAGCTGTGAATGGAACCCATGGCCACCAGATCAGCTGTGAATGGAACCCATGGCCACCAGATCAGCTGTGAATATAACCCATGGCCACCAGATCAGCTGTGAATGGAACCCATGGCCACCAGATCAGCTTTAAATGGAACCCATAGCCACCAGATCAGCTGTGAATATAACCCATGGCCACCAGATCAGCTGTGAATGGAACCCATGGCCACCAGATCAGCTGTGAATGGAACCCATGGCCATCAGGTTATTGTTATATCCTGCTTCAGCCGCTGGTTTTTCTTTTGTTTTGTTTCTTATTGTCTAGCCGCTACGCTGCCGCGGCTCCCTCATATTTAGTGGAGTTTCGTCAGTTTTGGGTTATTGTGTGCTACTTCAAGAGGCATAACGTGAACTAAACATGCACAATAAAAAGGACTCTGAATAAGCAGCTCGAGCCATTTGGGATGAAATCCTATGAATGAAGTCGACTCTTTTGTCTTTATACAGCCTTTATAAACTTAAAATGACAAAATATGACTCGAGATAACAATTATCTTAGAGTGGATTGGACTTCTTGAAAACATGTACAACCCCAGAAAAGCTGAGCAGCCGTTAGTTAGTTAGTTACTTACTTACTTACTTAATTACTTGCTTACTTACTTACTTACTTACTTGCTTGCTTACTTACTTACTTACTTACTTACTTACGTACTTACTTACTTACTTACTTACTTGCTTACTTACTTACTTACTTACTTACTTACTTACTTACTTACGTACTTACTTACTTACTTACTTACTTACTTGGTTGGCTGGTTGGCTGGTTAGTTAGTTAGTTAGTTAGTTAGTTAGTTAGTTAGTTAGTTAGTCGCGGTTCCAACTTCACGGCAACGAGTCGCCCCCTTTATGCTCCGTTCCCATGCCAGTGAATATCACACAAGACACTCCTCACTGCCCTATGTGAACAATGGAATAAACAGGAGTATCGGCAAGCCTACAGCCCGCACGGGTACACTGTGCAGAATGCCGCCGCAAGAAATCCAACACAAAAGTCCTCCGCGAAAAATACAGCTCAACGTCGATGGAATCGGCAGTTACCAGAAAGACTTTATTGACCCGGGTTTTATCCCATATGGCTCGGTCTCTTTCCGCAGGGCGACCCGCCGAAAGCGCCGCACAAAGCACGAACTACGTAGCTCCAGCGACGACTCCTAGGAGTCGCCTGAAAAATGCACCCGTGAACCTTCTTCTTCTTCTTTCGTTCGCCTGAACTATGTTTATAACTGCAATGTTGTCTCTTGTATGAATCTAACAGTCTTTTTTTATTTCATTCAACGGTCCATAGAGTTTATCTTCCACTGTTGTCTCTCTAGGCCAGAAGGTTCGCCTGGATATGTTGTAGTTTGGGCAATCCGTGAACCGAAAAGGCAAAATAGTCAATTCAGCAACAGCCGGCGGCCATCGTTCTGAACATGCAGTTCACGCTACAAACAACCGCGGACAGGTGTAAAAGCTTTCCACGTGAAATTCACAGCTCACAGTGTGGCGCCACGCACTCACTCAGAAGCATGGCGACGGAACAATGCACTACCAGTCCAACATGAGGAAAATGCGAATGCGAACCGTAGCCACAAGCGTAAACACTCCAGAGGCTTTAACGGTTTAAATGCCTATCCGCCATGTTGGGGATCGGAAGTCTCAATAGACTGTAGACTAAGTCTCATCCCAAAGCCTCCTTAGTCGCCTATTACGACATGCATGGAAGGCAACAGTGTTACTATTCTTTTCTTCGCTTATGGACCCCGGCAACACACGGGCGTGAGCAGCCGTATGTTAACTGAGCCTAGCAGGGAAGCCAAAAAAATAACAACCACAACAACAACAAAACCACACAAAAAACAATGAACATTCTAATCTATCATGTATTTAGGAAGAGGCGATTGAAGAATGTTGGCTTCACACTGGCTACCTCATCCCGTTTAAGCATTTCGCTGCAAAAAAAAAAAAAAAAAAGCAAGCAAAGAGATGGGCAAAGGGCTGTGGCTATGAGAGGTTACAACCACCCCTAGGGGCTGCAAGCGTTTAAAATCCGTTGTAGTCATACTTTGTTACAGCTATTGACTGATTTGTTAAAAACGTAATCTAACAATAGATACGGCTGATCGTATGTGAAATAGACCAATCGGCAAGCGTGGAGCGATGTCAGTATCACGCCAGCGTCTGTAGTTTCCAAGACATTTAATGGTACCCTGTTTAGCATGGGTCAATTTTAGACATCCGCCATGATGCGGATTTGAATGCAGACTACCGGGCCGACAGGTGAGCCTCTAACGGCTACTCTACCACGGCTCCTAGTCTACCACAGCTCACTGTCTATCACGGCTCCTAGTCTACCACAGCTCCCAGTCTACCACAGCTCCCAGTCTACCACGACTCCCAGTCTACCACGACTTCCGGTCTACCACGGCTCCCAGTCTACACGACTCCCAGTCTACCATCACTCCCAGTTTATCACGACTCCCAGTCTACCACGATTCCCAGTCTACCACTGCCCCTAGTCTATCAGGCTCGCAGTCAGCTCGCGTGTTACAACAACAGAATATCAGAATAGATTGACAGCTGGACCGATTCCAGAAAATAATCAAGACAAACAGGATAACATGTGGAATGACACACGTATAAGGCACGGGTAAATAAACCGATGCTAGAGAATGCATTAGGCGCTTTGTAAACCTATTGCAAGATGGATTCATTGATTAACTACAATTTACGCCAAACACATCTACGTGCCATAGGGAAAATAACCAACAACAAAAAAAAGTTTACTGCTGCCGAGCTGATACCGATGTCTTCGACTGGACGTTTTATTATTTCGTTCTTGTTCCGTTGGTAAAGACTTCGGTGTTTTTATTCGATCTACGTGCCTTGTGTGTCTCACTAGAAGGGGAAATGTAAGCATACTGATTGTCCCTGGGGTCACCTGATTAGCAATGTTCACACAATCTTTTCACGTACGATTCCACTGACCCGCTTCAACCACACATCCGGTTAGTTCAATCCATTGATAGTCATCACACGCGTTGAGCTTTTAAGACGTATTCAGCCACAACAACGATACAGATAAGTAACCTTTATATTTTCATGTAGTTGTGTCGACTTATGTTTTTTTTTTTTTTAATTCTGTGCTGACGAAGGATTTTGCCGCAACGCCCAATTTGTTTCTTATAATCGTGTTCTATTAGTATATATATATATATCTTATAGTAAACTTCACAATCTACTACTCGTTGTTTGGTAATTCATTCATTGCCTTTCACGTACAATCATGTCTGATTTTGCCACACATGTTGTCGAAACAAAAAAGTCTTCATTGGCAACACGTACCCTGTCAGCTGGCGTCGGCGTTCATGGCTCCACACATCTCGATCGTTGGTGTTCTGGATCTACTCTGCTGATGTTATTCCTCCATGCCACTGGCTCGATTCACCCAGCATAATTCTTCTCAGTCTTTCCATCTGTCTCAATGTTTTTAATGCCTCTCTTCTCATCACACGACCAAAAAATGTTGTTTGTCTTTTTCTTATTTTTTGCCCCAGCATATCCTTTACATGACATTGCAGTTAACACCAGTATTATTCAGCTGCTGTTGATGTCTTGGCAAGTTTTACGGTCAGTAGTTTACCATTGCTTTCTTAACGAACGGCTCACATACCTCCGTAAGTAACCAGCGCGACGCGATCCGCTGCCGAATCTGGCGCAGCTGTGTTTCGCACGTGAGCATACGGGATTACGAATGTCCTTAACGCCTTCGCCATGGAGACCGGCCTTTTTCTAATAGTCGTATATTTCGTGTTATTTTCATAAGCCTTTTCCAGATAATCGTTGTTCGTTACTCTGGCAGTCCAAGGTATTCGCAACATTTATCTTTGGAACGTATCTCATTTGCTTCCAAGCTCATTCATTCACGTCCATGATTCACTACCGTACAACAAAATAGGTTATATATATAGCGTGAAAAGCGGTCTATTTGTCTACTTGCACACTACACATGTGGTTACGTATGTCAGTATGGTAGCCATTATACTACAACGCCAACAGTAATCAGAACCCTACCACAGAATTACACCCACATATGTACCACTCACGGGCAGTGAGTAAACAGCTTACATATGCGGTGTCTGCGAAGAATACTTGGTATTAAGTGGCAAGACAAAATCACAAATACTGAAGTATTGGAAAGATCAGGTTGTGTGACGGTGTATTCCATGCTCAGTCTTCGTAGACTTAGATGGATAGGACACGTAAGGAGGATGGATGATGGTAGAATACCAAAGGACATCTTTTTTGGTGAATTACAGACGGGTAGGAGATCTCAGGGTCGGCCTCTACTACGATACAAAGATGTGTGTAAGCGGGACATGATTGATACAGGCATTGATAATGCACATTGGGAGCACGTCGCCGCTGAACGTGTTGCATGGAGGGCAACTATCAGAAATGGAATAAAGACAAAGGAGAAAATGATTGCAGATAAAGCACACACAGAGCGTGAGAGACGTAAGATGGTGCAAAATGGTGGAAATGACCATGTTTTCACATGCACCTACTGTGGGCAAACATTTGCAGCAAGAATTGGCCTTACCAGCCACACTCGCCACCGCCATGGATCGTAGTTATTAAGCCTTTTTGAAGCACAATGCACCAAACTATCGTCTGTCAAGATGGAAAGGTGCCAATGAATGAATGAATGAATGAATATATATATATATATATATATATATATATATATATATATATATATATATATATATATATATATATATATATATATATATATATATATATATATATATATATATATATATATATAACATTTCAGTAGTATCTTGGCCAAAAGATCTCAAGGCTTAGTCAGGTTAATTCAACCACCTCTGTGTCAGTCTACATAAAGCTGGCATATGTAACTCGGAGTGTTTGTCCTTTGTCCATCCTCAGTGTCTCCACTTTCGGTGCCGAGAGGTTAGCATATCAGATCCGTCAGTAAATCGGATCCCCGCGGGTCATGGACTGTAGATTCACCTAACATTTTGGAGAGAAACTACAGATATGTATAATTGTGTCATTCATACCAGAACCATCTGCGAAGGACTTTCTGATATATGGTCTGATGATCAGATACAGTGATAACGCCGTGCATAGGGTGCCAGAAAACCACTGAAGAACTGCAGCGACCGCCTCTACCTCCATTCTCGTGTTGAATGTAAGTAAGTAAGTAAGTACAGATTTAGAATTCCCTTCGAAGCGAGCAACCCCTTCCCCCACTAAACTGGGCTTCCAGGTCGAGCCCGCATACAATGGTTAGTTACAGGCCGTCGCAGTCAACAGTAGCATTAACTGGCTGTTCATTATTTCGTATGAAATTTGACGTCCAGTAGTGTCCATTGCTTCCTGAAAGGCCGACACTTATACCATTGTGAACATCATCGCAGAGGGATCTGATCCCAAATCGCCGGTGGCTGATTTCAAACATGGTATATCGTGATTGTGTAACTGAGTTCACTACCTTTAGGCCAGAGACGTAAAGGTAGTCAGTGCGATAATTACCAGTCCCGATTGGTCTAAAAGAATATACGGCTAACACTGCGTATCCAATACGCGTGAAAAGCGGTCTATTTGTCTACTTGCACACTACACATGTGGTTACGTATGTCAGTATGGTAGCCATTATACTACAACGCCAACAGTAATCAGAGCCCTACCACAGGATTACACTCACATATGTACCACTCACGGGCAGTGAGTAAACCGTACACTTGACAGCGTGACAGCTGGCTCGCACAGACGTGAATCAGACCAGCCAATGGGATGGGCTACTGGGCTAGCGAAGGGAAACTAGTTCAAAGTACAGTGAGTACGTACACTCAAGTATGACTTCAGCAGTAGCAACTTCAACCAAAGGAACTCTTAAATGACGACGGATTTCCCATGTTTTAGTGCTGGGCTGTTCTCATTTGAGTTGCTGTAACGTAGTGGCTGGAATTCCCCTGCCGGCCCGGTGATCATGGATTCGAATCCACAATAAAGAGGATATTTAATATAGATAATATAGACCTAGTCTCCCAGGTCGACACCGTATAAAATAGGTACCGGGATATGACTTGGGAAGTAAAGACGACCGGTGTGGGACTGACCACCCACCATGTACCCATTGATCTATACAAATATGGATGGGTTCAGCACCATATACCTAAAGTGCAATAAGGCGTGTAAAGGAGCCCTTTACTTTTACTTCCTCCCTCTGATTGACTGTTCATATACTGGTTCAGTTTAACTCCTTCTATGCCATACAGTCGATATTGGTATGTGATTTGTCTTCGTTACGTGGTTAACTTTCCCAGTTCTACACAGATATGCATTATTTTATGGTAATAAGAGTTACGAAAGGAAAGAGTTAAGAAATGTATGTGGCTATATCCCTCACAGAGGTCAGAGCGGCTGAGAGATTTATCGAGTTAGCGTAAACATCTTGTGCGCTTCCGACGGAGTAGTATGTACATTCTAAACACCGGTCATTTGGATTTAAACGTAGAATTCTCGTTCAGAAAGCAATGACAAAACTACTGAACGTAAACTTGCGTAGAAAATCTCCCTTGAGTTGATCGCAGCGTCCTGCATAGGGCATGCAACATGATATCCGTCAGGGTTTCCCGCGTGATACTGGCGCCCATGATACCAGTCAGGGTTTCCCGCGTGACACTGGCGCCCATGATACCAGTCAGGGTTTCCCGCGTGACACTGGCGCCCATGATACCCGTCAGGGTCTCCCGCGTGATACTGGCGCCCATGATACCCGTCAGGGTTTCCCGCGTGATACTGGCGCCCATGATACCCGTCAGGATTTCCCGCGGGATACTGGCGCCCATGATATCCGTCAGGATTTCCCGCGTGATACTGGCGCCCATGATACCCGTCAGGATTTCCCGCGGGATACTGGCGCCCATGATATCCGTCAGGAATTCCCGCGGGATACTGGCGCCCATCTGCTATCCCCCAACTTTGCCTGCTGTAAACTATGCTAGTACTAGTACTGATGGAGTTAATTTGCAGCGCATTCTCGTTAATTTTCAAGAAATATTCAGTGGTACATATCTGGGCCATGAGAGGACAACTGACACTTAACTAACACAATAGCACTTGAGATCGCTGATATCTCAGCACGCTAACACAACTACCTGTCCGGCCATTGGGCAATTCCCCGACTTCAACTATCGTAAGAAGATTAAGTGCAGTATTTACATAATTGATAGTGAAGGCAAAGTTCACACAATCGGTCACAAGTCACTGCAGGTAGTCTCATGTCGAGGGTGCTAATTACAAGAAGCAAATGGGATACGAGAAATTAACCGAAATGGTTAAATTGGCATACTTTACCGGATTAGGACAGGTTCAAGGCGTACGTGCGGTATATGAGGAGGTAAAAGACTGTGAAACAGAATATACAAGCAGAATTTTTAATTTTTATAAAGACACAATCAATTACACAAGCCTTGGTCGTTCGCACGTGTTGACTACGTTTTTTATATCCGGGCTAAAACGCAAGAAGACTTGGATCGCTTCTCGGCATTTTGACTAAGATCAAAGTGTTGATTTATCTGCGCTTGATCTGGCCAGGGTGCGCGGGGACCCTCATTGATGGTCAACCAAACTGCAAACTCCAATCACCAAATCACTACCCCCTAATACTGGCAGTGGGCCTTGGTGGAACACATATTTGGACTAACTAACAGGTCCATTAAAAACAATAAACATGATTAAACTCGATAACATGGTGACAAGTGGCAAGATTGAGGGGAGAAGAAAACATGAAGGCAGAGAGGTATACATCTGGGTGGCTTGGCCACATGGCATAACCGAGGCAAAAACACAGAGCTGATCCATGACTCTGGTGATCGTGTGAGATGTTGAAACATGACCACGCACGTGTATAATGATGTCACATGATGATGATGATAAACACTGCAGCGTTTTTAACATTCTTAAGTCTGAATATTCAGTTATGAAACAGGAACACGGAAATTGTCAGTAATGCTTTACGGCCTGAAACATTGACTGTAAAACAATGGCAACAGACGACTAAAGAAAGGCAGTCACAATATTGTGCTTCTGTTAAACAAACAAAAAAACAGTATCAGTGGGACTGAAACTACTACAAATGATAATATGACGGAAGCTGCAAAGATATAGTTTGTGAGAATAATTTTGTGAATACCTTGGACTGCCAGAGTAACAAACAATTACCTGAAAGAGGCTAATAAAAGTAGAATATATACAGCCATAACAAAGAAACAAACAACGTTTTTTGGTTATATAATGAGAAGAGAGACATTAAGGAACATCCTGGCGAATGGAAAGATTTGCGGGAGAGAGTTATGGGTATACTGAGAGAAATGATGCTGGATGTACTTAGACAGTGGTGTGAAGGAGTATCATCAGTAGACTTGATCTGGAACACCTAGGACCGAGATCTGTGGGAGAGAGTTATGGGTATAGTGAGAGAAATGATGCTGGATGTACTTACAAGGTGATGTGGAGGAGTACCAGTAGTACTATAGGGTCTCCAGGCCTAGCATCGAGCAATGAGCAATGAGATATACTAAGAACAAAGAAGGAGGTGCGGGAGGTGCGGGGAGGTGCCGGAATAAAATAGTAAGCTCAAAGAAGGGGAGTGGCGGAACATAATTTATGCATAATCGATCGGTTTGCGCCGGCTGTTACGGGTTGATGTATTCGTATCTTTGTTAAGATCGGCGAACAACTGTCAGCAAAAAAGTCGATATTGTCCGTCCCAGAAATAATGTGGTTTGTAAATTACACCTGTCGGCGTTAGGTGGCGTTTTTAATCAGCTCATCGGTATATGTAAACAATGATAAATGAAGTGAGACACGGGGCTAGTTGGTACCACAGTCGCATTGCAGATGGTGCGATAACCAATTCGGTAGAGTGTGTCAGGGTATCGCCAGTGTGTAAGTGGGGTGTCTAATGGGTTAAGTTGGTACCATAGACCCCCTCATTTGGCGGAGTCGAGTTCGAATCTCAATGCTTTTTCGTTGGTAAGGTTACTACTTAGCCACGTATGGGTGTACCTAGTTGTCATAGGGGGTGTGTAGTTGGTCATAGTGGGATATCACCAATGTGTAACTGGGGTGTCTAGTGGGTCCCCTACCATGCGGCAGGGTCGATCCTACTGTGTGGTGGGGTAGTGTGGCAGTGGTCGAGTGTGTAGCGGGGCTAGGTGGTGCCGTATGTATCGTTTGAGAGTCGATTCACGCCGCGGTTCGATAAGGATGTCCACCATAGGCGGCTCTTTTTACGTGTATACTAAGCCGTAAATGTATCTCAACGGTGTCTAGTTGCGGCCATAGCGCTTGACAGGTTCGAAACCTACAATGTGGTGGCGTAGTGTGGCAGTGGGCGAGTATGTAACGGAGCTAGATGGCGTCATTGACGGCTCGAATAACACGGTTGGTTGATAACTATACCCAACATAGGAGCCAGAGAAGCGAATCCCGCTATGTCGCTTTGCTTTTTCCTCAAAAATACTCCGTTCCAAAGCCAGCAGATTCAGCGTAACTGGTCAGTGGCTTCACATTCATACAAAAGTACAGGTTCTATGTAGAAATTGGTATCGTTTTATTGGTCAATATGTTCTTTATCTTCGACATGGCGATTCTTGTTCTAATCTCTTCAAGGCATCTCCCAGCAGCTGTTGTGACTGTTCCGAGATACTTGTATCTATTCACTTGTTTCAGAATGTTCCAATTTGCACGTATATTACATTGTGGTGTTTCGTCCTTCCTATTGACGATCATAATCCGTGTCGTTTTATAATTTAATTATAACCCTAGTTGTTCACAGTGTACAACAACCACATCTACTAAATATTGCAGATCCTACGCAGTGTCTGTTGATTACATAAATTATATGAAGGCAGTTGACAATTTAAATTAGATGAAGTTATTTTATTACAGACATTAAATGAAGACATTTGACTATAAATATTTAATAAAACGACGAAAAAACGGAGATCTACCGGCGTGAGAAAAGCTTATAAGTATGTTAATGTCAGTTTCTGTGCTCATATTTAGCAGAAGCATTCTGCATAGTATATGAATATTTAGCTTTAAGGTGAAATCATTACTGCTGTACCGATCGGAAACAAGAAAAACGACTAAAACAACTACTAATAAACAACAATCATTCATTAATGGGTGCCCATGTAGTTCATCCTTGGCGTTCATGTCTCATTCAACAATTAGTATAATGCCTGAAGTCAAATTTGCGGCTTCAAAATATGTGTTCATAGCATATTTATATATGAAGATATATATTCAAGGTGCTTTTAAAGGACAAATTTCCTCATGTCACACGCTGCAAAAGACATATTTCGCTCAAACTTAAACATTAAGAGTGGAAAAGAGTATGTTGTAGATACTGTTTTTTCCTTTGTTTCTAGTGGGACTTGGTAATTTGTTGTTCTATCGGGGCATGGTATGTATATTTTCACCACATCTTCACTGATGTTTTTTCATCTTGTCTGCTCATTGCCCACGCTTCACAGTCATACAAAAGTACAGATTCTATGAAAGACAGAGACAATTTGCAGCTATTATTAAACAAAATGACAAATCGGAGGTCAGCTAATATGTACGTATTTGTAAATAAGGATACACAGCGATGTCTATTATATAACGATAACAAAGGTATTTAGTTGTAGAAAACTACCGTGCCTCCCAGGCAAACGGCGGTAGGCTAGTGACTATGTTTAGATTAGCTGTGATGGCACCAGCTGGAGATATTAATCAGCTACCTGGTACCCAGTGAAGATGACACGATAAACGAGGCGGTATAGGTCGCGTGGCCCTGAACAAAACCAACAATGAAACAAAAATGGTAATGAAACGTTGCGTCGCCGCGAAGCATTATTTTATAAACCAAAGATTACAATCAATCTGAGAGGGTAATAATAGACAGGCTAAGCCTACCAGAAAGAGGTGTCTAATACACTGGGTACCAACGACAGACAGCTGGTCAAGAAGAAGCAATACACAGTATATAAAGTTATGCCTAAATAAACCTTAGTTTAAAGAATTCAAGTACATTATTACAAGTTAAATTACATAATAAAACAAATACAGTGATATGTATAAAATTATAAAAAACAAAAAAGAAGAAAACACCAGTGTTACATTAGCAAATAAGTGAAAAACACAACGGTATGAATACGTTGGTGTATTAGTTACATACAAATAGTACACACAACATGCCCTTATGTCAGCGTAACGGCCTAACGGTTAAATCACGTGACCGCTATCTGTTCTATATTGCGACCAAAATACACTGATCGCCCCGCACGTCAGCGTAACAGACTAACACTTAAACCAAGCGCCCACTATCTATTCTATATTGTTGCCAACAATTATGTGCATGCCGCCATCTTTCGACGTGAGTTTGATTGATGAAGCCTGTCAGGAAACAACCATAGATACATAGTAAAAGTGACGTGAGAATACAAATCCAAGCGTATTGACTCTCGGTGTATCGTTATTCACGTATCGTTTCCTGTTTCCTGCTCCAGTCTATTGTTGTAAAATCTTACCAAAGTGGACACTGTGGACCAAATCTACATGAATGAAGTAGGATAGATGCGGTTGTCATATGTGTCTTATAGGGCTTGGTCATTAGTTTTTTAAAACTTATCGATGGAAGAGAAGGACCCTTACACTACAAACAGAATAAACATTTACATTAATAATACCCATAACAAACACATGACCATCTACACTGGCTGTGACAAAAGTGACAGTCTGCTTAGAGAAAACAGCGAATTTTCAACGAAAACATAGTCTGTGTGTTATCTCCTTGGAAACGTAAATCTGGTTATATAGGTTTTATGAACGACACAACACCTACAAGTTACTAAGATTGGCACTGGGTTACCAACAACATTTGCGTCTAGAGTCAATACAACAGGACAAGACAATGCTTTTTTCGGCCTCTGATTGAGAACAACAGATATAAACGTAATTATGCACTTACCTCTTTACCACAGTACCGAGAAAGTTAAAAATATCATTTTAAATACGCTGACGACCATAGTAACACAACCAGTTAATTCTGCTTGCTCACTTTGTGTATTACCCACACCTACTATAGATTGCAGAAAATACTCATTGTCTACAACCAAGCAGAAAAATATCGGTAAAAATTATAAATGCCTCGTCCGATTTCATAAAAAGAAGGAAATAATGTTAGCCAAATGTGAAAATATCGGTCAAACTTATAAATGTCTCATCAAAACTTATAAAAAATAGGAAAATTTGTTAACCTAATGAGAAAAATATTGACCCTGTAAAGAAATATTTACAACAAAATTATAAAAATTAGGAATATTTGTTAACCTAATGAGTAAAAATATCGACCAAAGAGAGCAATATTTCATCTAATCTTATAAAAAGTAGGAACATTTGTCAGCCGAAATGGGGAAAAGGTCGGTCAAATACATAAATATCTCAACAAATTATAAAACGTAGGAAAAAATAGTGGTCAAAGACAGAAATATCCCATCCGAAATTATAACAAGTAAGAAAATATACTAGTAAAAGCAAGAAACATGTCGACCGAAGTAATACAATAGGTAGAACGAGGGACAAACTTATAAATATTTCATTCAAACTTATAAAGACTATGATAAAATGTTATCCAAATCAAATAACAGGCTGACCAAACTTAATTAGCTCATCCAACCTTATAAATAGTAGGACAATTTGTTAGCCAAATAGGCAAAATATTGGTCAGATACACAAATATCTCAATCAATTTTATAAAAAGTAGGAGAAAAGGCTAGTCAAACTAATAAAAATGGTGGCCAAATACATAAATATCTCAACGAAAATTATAAAAAGTAGGAAAATTGTAAGTCAAATGTAAAAAATATGGGGCAAATAGGAAATCATATTAACCAAATGGGAAAAATATCGCTCAAACTTATAAATAGTGCGTCCAAACTTATAAAAAGTAGGAAAATGTGTTAGCCGAATGGTGAAAATATTGCTCAAATTAAGAAACATGTCGACCGAAGTAGGAAAATACGTGATTCAATGTATAAAAACGTTGGGTAAATACAGAAATATGTCGACCAAACTGATAAAAATCTCCGCCAAACTTATTAAATGTAGGAACATTTGTTAACCAAAAAGGGAAAATGTCGGCCAAATACAGAAATAGCTCCACCAAACTTATGAAAAGTAGGAACATTTGTTAACCAAATGGAAAAAATAAACAAAATATTGGCCATGTAAAGAAATAGCGCATCCAAATTGACAAAATATAGGAAACTTTATTAGCCAAAGGTGAAATCTATTGACCAAGTAAATAAATTCCTCGTCCAACCCCATAAAAGGTAGGAAAATTTCTTACCCAAATGTGAAAAAGATCCGCCAAACTTATAAATGTCTCATCCAAACTTATAAAAAGTAGGAAAACAATACTAGCCAAAGCAACTAAAAGGCTGACCAAACTTATAAATATATCATCCAAACTGACCAAAGTAATAAAAATATTGGGTAAATATAGAAATATGTCGACCAAACTTTTACAAATCTCGGTAAATTTATGAAAAATAGGAAATTTGGTTAACTAAATGTGAAAAAATATCGACCAAACTTATAAAAAGCTCTGCCATACATATGAAAAGTAGGAAACTTTGTTAACCCACACGAAGACAAATATTAACCAAAGATAGAAAAATATCGACCTAAATAGGAAAATTTGTTAGCCAAATGGGAAAATTATTGGACAAGTAAACACATATTTCAACCAAACTTATAAATATGTCATCCAAATTTACAACAACAACAAAAATATAGGAAAATTTGTCGACCAAGTAAGAAAATATATTACCAAAATTGGAAAAGATACTAATCAAAGTGAGAAAAATACCAACCAAACTAAGAAATATGTATGGTAAGGTAAGAAAAAAGTTGGCCAAAGTAATAAATACGCTAGCCAAAGGAAGAAATATTAACCATAAGGAGAAAAAATTATAGCAAACTAAGAAATTTGCTTTCACAACTTGTCGAATTGCCCTACCAACTACCCCGTTTGCTTTCACAACTTATCAAATTGACCAATTAACCACACAAATTCCCCACTGACTCTCACAATTTTACCACTTGCCATTACAACGTGTCGACTCCCGCTCACAATTTACCCAAAGGGGTTTACTATAGGTATTATATATCCACAATCAAGCGCTCTCACACTCACAAGAATAACGAAATACTGGGATTTAAGCCTGTTTTTAATCAATTTCTTTGTTTGCAGTCAAAGCATAGAAATTCCGCCAACCACCTTGTTGTTGAAATATCCAAGGACTTAGTTTATCAGCCATATATTCGCCTACAGATTTAGCGAAGTCCTCTTCCAGGTCTTGGACATTCACATCGGCGTTGTAAGAATTATCAACCAGATGCTTACCCAGACGCATGCCAAAGGTAAAAAGCATAATTATTCTCCCATAGTTGATGACGTTATCATCAAAGAATTCATCACTGACTAAAACAAAGACTTGGAAAACATGTTCGGGCTTGATACTGTCTTCTAGTCTCGTGAACAACACAGATTGTTGTTTGGCTATTTGACCGACTAAACCAGACAACGTCGAGTTATTTGCCTTTTTGGAATTGTAGGAACTAATAATAGTCAGCGCCCTATTCACTATCTCGCTATGAACTTGTTTCAAGTCAATCGTTGCTTGTGTCATTATTATACTGATAGCTAATGTTCATTAAAAGATGTCTAGCAGTCAAACTGCTGATCCATTATTGTGAAACGGTGCAAAGTGGTCAAAATGGATAATAACATAATATTTGTATAAAGAGATGGAATCGTCTCTTCTGGTTGGTCAAATTACCCAACCTACTGGAGATAAAACGGTTGTCACCGAAACCACTAGACGCGTGTTTTAGACAAGTTGAATGTTCTTGTCGAACTTTACTTTTTAAATTTTAATTACCAGTGACCATACTGATCGATAATCACATCCCTTGTCTAAAACACGCGTCTAGTGGTTTCGGTGACAACCGTTTTATCTCCAGTAGGTTGGGTAATTTGACCAACCAGAAGAGACGATTCCATCTCTTTATACAAATATTATGTTATTATCCATTTTGACCACTTTGCACCGTTTCACAATAATGGATCAGCAGTTTGACTGCTAGACATCTTTTAATGAACATTAGCTATCAGTATAATAATGACACAAGCAACGATTGACTTGAAACAAGTTCATAGCGAGATAGTGAATAGGGCGCTGACTATTATTAGTTCCTACAATTCCAAAAAGGCAAATAACTCGACGTTGTCTGGTTTAGTCGGTCAAATAGCCAAACAACAATCTGTGTTGTTCACGAGACTAGAAGACAGTATCAAGCCCGAACATGTTTTCCAAGTCTTTGTTTTAGTCAGTGATGAATTCTTTGATGATAACGTCATCAACTATGGGAGAATAATTATGCTTTTTACCTTTGGCATGCGTCTGGGTAAGCATCTGGTTGATAATTCTTACAACGCCGATGTGAATGTCCAAGACCTGGAAGAGGACTTCGCTAAATCTGTAGGCGAATATATGGCTGATAAACTAAGTCCTTGGATATTTCAACAACAAGGTGGTTGGCGGAATTTCTATGCTTTGACTGCAAACAAAGAAATTGATTAAAAACAGGCTTAAATCCCAGTATTTCGTTATTCTTGTGAGTGTGAGAGCGCTTGATTGTGGATATATAATACCTATAGTAAACCCCTTTGGGTAAATTGTGAGCGGGAGTCGACACGTTGTAATGGCAAGTGGTAAAATTGTGAGAGTCAGTGGGGAATTTGTGTGGTTAATTGGTCAATTTGATAAGTTGTGAAAGCAAACGGGGTAGTTGGTAGGGCAATTCGACAAGTTGTGAAAGCAAATTTCTTAGTTTGCTATAATTTTTTCTCCTTATGGTTAATATTTCTTCCTTTGGCTAGCGTATTTATTACTTTGGCCAACTTTTTTCTTACCTTACCATACATATTTCTTAGTTTGGTTGGTATTTTTCTCACTTTGATTAGTATCTTTTCCAATTTTGGTAATATATTTTCTTACTTGGTCGACAAATTTTCCTATATTTTTGTTGTTGTTGTAAATTTGGATGACATATTTATAAGTTTGGTTGAAATATGTGTTTACTTGTCCAATAATTTTCCCATTTGGCTAACAAATTTTCCTATTTAGGTCGATATTTTTCTATCTTTGGTTAATATTTGTCTTCGTGTGGGTTAACAAAGTTTCCTACTTTTCATAAGTATGGCAGAGCTTTTTATAAGTTTGGTCGATATTTTTTCACATTTAGTTAACCAAATTTCCTATTTTTCATAAATTTACCGGAGATTTGTAAAAGTTTGGTCGACATATTTCTATATTTACCCAATATTTTTATTACTTTGGTCAGTTTGGATGATATATTTATAAGTTTGGTCAGCCTTTTAGTTGATTTGGCTAGTATTGTTTTCCTACTTTTTATAAGTTTGGATGAGACATTTATAAGTTTGGCGGATCTTTTTCACATTTGGGTAAGAAATTTTCCTACCTTTTATGGGGTTGGACGAGGAATTTATTTACTTGGTCAATAGATTTCACCTTTGGCTAATAAAGTTTCCTATATTTTGTCAATTTGGATGCGCTATTTCTTTACATGGCCAATATTTTGTTTATTTTTTCCATTTGGTTAACAAATGTTCCTACTTTTCATAAGTTTGGTGGAGCTATTTCTGTATTTGGCCGACATTTTCCCTTTTTGGTTAACAAATGTTCCTACATTTCATAAGTTTGGCGGAGATTTTTATCAGTTTGGTCGACATATTTCTGTATTTACCCAACGTTTTTATACATTGAATCACGTATTTTCCTACTTCGGTCGACATGTTTCTTAATTTGAGCAATATTTTCACCATTCGGCTAACACATTTTCCTACTTTTTATAAGTTTGGACGCACTATTTATAAGTTTGAGCGATATTTTTCCCATTTGGTTAATATGATTTCCTATTAGCCCCATATTTTTTACATTTGACTTACAATTTTCCTACTTTTTATAATTTTCGTTGAGATATTTATGTATTTGGCCACCATTTTTATTAGTTTGACTAGCCTTTTCTCCTACTTTTTATAAAATTGATTGAGATATTTGTGTATCTGACCAATATTTTGCCTATTTGGCTAACAAATTGTCCTACTATTTATAAGGTTGGATGAGCTAATTAAGTTTGGTCAGCCTGTTATTTGATTTGGATAACATTTTATCATAGTCTTTATAAGTTTGAATGAAATATTTATAAGTTTGTCCCTCGTTCTACCTATTGTATTACTTCGGTCGACATGTTTCTTGCTTTTACTAGTATATTTTCTTACTTGTTATAATTTCGGATGGGATATTTCTGTCTTTGACCACTATTTTTTCCTACGTTTTATAATTTGTTGAGATATTTATGTATTTGACCGACCTTTTCCCCATTTCGGCTGACAAATGTTCCTACTTTTTATAAGATTAGATGAAATATTGCTCTCTTTGGTCGATATTTTTACTCATTAGGTTAACAAATATTCCTAATTTTTATAATTTTGTTGTAAATATTTCTTTACAGGGTCAATATTTTTCTCATTAGGTTAACAAATTTTCCTATTTTTTATAAGTTTTGATGAGACATTTATAAGTTTGACCGATATTTTCACATTTGGCTAACATTATTTCCTTCTTTTTATGAAATCGGACGAGGCATTTATAATTTTTACCGATATTTTTCAGCTTGGTTGTAGACAATGAGTATTTTCTGCAATCTATAGTAGGTGTGGGTAATACACAAAGTGAGCAAGCAGAATTAACTGGTTGTGTTACTATGGTCGTCAGCGTATTTAAAATGATATTTTTAACTTTCTCGGTACTGTGGTAAAGAGGTAAGTGCATAATTACGTTTATATCTGTTGTTCTCAATCAGAGGCCGAAAAAAGCATTGTCTTGTCCTGTTGTATTGACTCTAGACGCAAATGTTGTTGGTAACCCAGTGCCAATCTTAGTAACTTGTAGGTGTTGTGTCGTTCATAAAACCTATATAACCAGATTTACGTTTCCAAGGAGATAACACACAGACTATGTTTTCGTTGAAAATTCGCTGTTTTCTCTAAGCAGACTGTCACTTTTGTCACAGCCAGTGTAGATGGTCATGTGTTTGTTATGGGTATTATTAATGTAAATGTTTATTCTGTTTGTAGTGTAAGGGTCCTTCTCTTCCATCGATAAGTTTTAAAAAACTAATGACCAAGCCCTATAAGACACATATGACAACCGCATCTATCCTACTTCATTCATGTAGATTTGGTCCACAGTGTCCACTTTGGTAAGATTTTACAACAATAGACTGGAGCAGGAAACAGGAAACGATACGTGAATAACGATACACCGAGAGTCAATACGCTTGGATTTGTATTCTCACGTCACTTTTACTATGTATCTATGGTTGTTTCCTGACAGGCTTCATCAATCAAACTCACGTCGAAAGATGGCGGCATGCACATAATTGTTGGCAACAATATAGAATAGATAGTGGGCGCTTGGTTTAAGTGTTAGTCTGTTACGCTGACGTGCGGGGCGATCAGTGTATTTTGGTCGCAATATAGAACAGATAGCGGTCACGTGATTTAACCGTTAGGCCGTTACGCTGACATAAGGGCATGTTGTGTGTACTATTTGTATGTAACTAATACACCAACGTATTCATACCGTTGTGTTTTTCACTTATTTGCTAATGTAACACTGGTGTTTTCTTCTTTTTTGTTTTTTATAATTTTATACATATCACTGTATTTGTTTTATTATGTAATTTAACTTGTAATAATGTACTTGAATTCTTTAAACTAAGGTTTATTTAGGCATAACTTTATATACTGTGTATTGCTTCTTCTTGACCAGCTGTCTGTCGTTGGTACCCAGTGTATTAGACACCTCTTTCTGGTAGGCTTAGCCTGTCTATTATTACCCTCTCAGATTGATTGTAATCTTTGGTTTATAAAATAATGCTTCGCGGCGACGCAACGTTTCATTACCATTTTTGTTTCATTGTTGGTTTTGTTCAGGGCCACGCGACCTATACCGCCTCGTTTATCGTGTCATCTTCACTGGGTACCAGGTAGCTGATTAATATCTCCAGCTGGTGCCATCACAGCTAATCTAAACATAGTCACTAGCCTACCGCCGTTTGCCTGGGAGGCACGGTAGTTTTCTACAACTAAATACCTTTGTTATCGTTATATAATAGACATCGCTGTGTATCCTTATTTACAAATACGTACATATTAGCTGACCTCCGATTTGTCATTTTGTTTAATAATAGCTGCAAATTGTCTCTGTCTTTCATAGAATCTGTACTTTTGTATGACTGTGAAGCGTGGGCAATGAGCAGACAAGATGAAAAAACATCAGTGAAGATGTGGTGAAAATATACATACCATGCCCCGATAGAACAACAAATTACCAAGTCCCACTAGAAACAAAGGAAAAAACAGTATCTACAACATACTCTTTTCCACTCTTAATGTTTAAGTTTGAGCGAAATATGTCTTTTGCAGCGTGTGACATGAGGAAATTTGTCCTTTAAAAGCACCTTGAATATATATCTTCATATATAAATATGCTATGAACACATATTTTGAAGCCGCAAATTTGACTTCAGGCATTATACTAATTGTTGAATGAGACATGAACGCCAAGGATGAACTACATGGGCACCCATTAATGAATGATTGTTGTTTATTAGTAGTTGTTTTAGTCGTTTTTCTTGTTTCCGATCGGTACAGCAGTAATGATTTCACCTTAAAGCTAAATATTCATATACTATGCAGAATGCTTCTGCTAAATATGAGCACAGAAACTGACATTAACATACTTATAAGCTTTTCTCACGCCGGTAGATCTCCGTTTTTTCGTCGTTTTATTAAATATTTATAGTCAAATGTCTTCATTTAATGTCTGTAATAAAATAACTTCATCTAATTTAAATTGTCAACTGCCTTCATATAATTTATGTAATCAACAGACACTGCGTAGGATCTGCAATATTTAGTAGATGTGGTTGTTGTACACTGTGAACAACTAGGGTTATAATTAAATTATAAAACGACACGGATTATGATCGTCAATAGGAAGGACGAAACACCACAATGTAATATACGTGCAAATTGGAACATTCTGAAACAAGTGAATAGATACAAGTATCTCGGAACAGTCACAACAGCTGCTGGGAGATGCCTTGAAGAGATTAGAACAAGAATCGCCATGTCGAAGATAAAGAACATATTGACCAATAAAACGATACCAATTTCTACATAGAACCTGTACTTTTGTATGAATGTGAAGCCACTGACCAGTTACGCTGAATCTGCTGGCTTTGGAACGGAGTATTTTTGAGGAAAAAGCAAAGCGACATAGCGGGATTCGCTTCTCTGGCTCCTATGTTGGGTATAGTTATCAACCAACCGTGTTATTCGAGCCGTCAATGACGCCATCTAGCTCCGTTACATACTCGCCCACTGCCACACTACGCCACCACATTGTAGGTTTCGAACCTGTCAAGCGCTATGGCCGCAACTAGACACCGTTGAGATACATTTACGGCTTAGTATACACGTAAAAAGAGCCGCCTATGGTGGACATCCTTATCGAACCGCGGCGTGAATCGACTCTCAAACGATACATACGGCACCACCTAGCCCCGCTACACACTCGACCACTGCCACACTACCCCACCACACAGTAGGATCGACCCTGCCGCATGGTAGGGGACCCACTAGACACCCCAGTTACACATTGGTGATATCCCACTATGACCAACTACACACCCCCTATGACAACTAGGTACACCCATACGTGGCTAAGTAGTAACCTTACCAACGAAAAAGCATTGAGATTCGAACTCGACTCCGCCAAATGAGGGGGTCTATGGTACCAACTTAACCCATTAGACACCCCACTTACACACTGGCGATACCCTGACACACTCTACCGAATTGGTTATCGCACCATCTGCAATGCGACTGTGGTACCAACTAGCCCCGTGTCTCACTTCATTTATCATTGTTTACATATACCGATGAGCTGATTAAAAACGCCACCTAACGCCGACAGGTGTAATTTACAAACCACATTATTTCTGGGACGGACAATATCGACTTTTTTGCTGACAGTTGTTCGCCGATCTTAACAAAGATACGAATACATCAACCCGTAACAGCCGGCGCAAACCGATCGATTATGCATAAATTATGTTCCGCCACTCCCCTTCTTTGAGCTTACTATTTTATTCCGGCACCTCCCCGCACCTCCCGCACCTCCTTCTTTGTTCTTAGTATATCTCATTGCTCATTGCTCGATGCTAGGCCTGGAGACCCTATAGTACTACTAGTACCATCAGCAGAGTTGATCCGGAACACCAAGGACCGAGATCTGTGGGAGAGAGTTATGTATACTGAGAGAAATGATGCTGGATGTACTTAGACAGTGGTGTGGAGGAGTATCATCAGCAGAGTTGATCCGGAACACCAAGGACAGAAATCTGTGGAAAGACATGAACATCTATGCCAGTTGGCAGGGCACATGATGATGATAGAACATTATTCAAAACACATAGTTGAGAAGGCTAATGTTTCGTGGATATTACTTGCAAGGTCCACTGAAGACAGTGCCAAAAGACAAAATCCTTGGCAAATGAGACTGTTGACCAAGGAGCACCCACCCCCTTTTGCCCACTCGTTTTGAATAGAAACATGGTCCACACTAGATTGATTTTTGTGCGAGGGCAGGCAAACCAACTCTGACTTTCGAGGTATTGTAATTTATGTTCCCAAGTGAAGGATGAGAAATCAACATCTTAGTCCAACTGACTCGCCATCAGCACGCCGGAAGTTTACGAGCGAACGCTCTAGTTCTTTTGGTCATGCTATCTTCCAGAACACACCTTCATACTTCAGACATGAAAGGCACGGAGACATGCAGCGCTGACATGACACCCCAGGTGAAACATGATTAGACAGCCACACAACCATCCCACAGTGCTGATAAAAATATTGTACAATGACAACGGGACTCACACAAGTATTGGAGTGACATCGCTAGAACATTCACTTGTTAAAATGCTCCTCCACTAGAAGACAATGATGACAGCACTCACATGGATGTGGAGTTGCAATAATGATATAACTAGTGCATTCACTTGTCAAAATGCTCTATCAACTAGACAATGATAACAGCACTCATATAGAATAGGGGCTGCAATAGTGATATAACTAGTGCATTCACTTGTCAAAATGCTCTATCAACTAGACAATGATAACAGCACTCATATAGAATAGGGGCTGCAATAGTGATGTAACTAGTGCATTCACTTGTCAAAATGCTCTATCAACTAGACAATGATAACAGCACTCATATAGAATAGGAGCTGCAATAGTGATGTAACTAGTGCATTCACCTGTCCACCGGATGGTCCTGGTTTCAAATCTCCTTACGATTCCAGTTATTTATGGCTTCCCATTCTTTAAGAGTTTTGACAGGAGGTGTCACGACTGACCCAGCCTATAGGAGGTAAGGCGGTCACAGTAAAACTGATCACATCACTAACCAAGTGCTTAGTGATCAAGGAAATATTGGCGTATTATCTCCCATAGACCATGATGACATATAAACTTGTTTCTTTCACATGTGAATGTCCAGGAGATCTTATGGGTTCTCCATGGCTTGGTGGTCGAGCCGGCTACTTAGCGCCCCGAAGGTCATGAGTTAATTTTCAGACTGCACTGTTAAGATAATTGGTGCACATTTTCCAGAGATCCCGGGGCGGGGCGGGGGGTTGTTGTGTGTGTGTTGGGGGGGGGGGAGGAGAGGGGGGGGGGGGGGGAGAGGGGGGATCACTGCTGGAGCTACGAAGTTCGTGTTTTATGCATTGCTCATGTGAGATGACTTACCGTTCTATGGAATGAGGCCGAACATAATAGGATAAACCTGGTGCAATGCAGTTGATCATCTCTCTTTTCATCTTTTAAACTTCGATCATAACTTTTTTTTAACTCAAGACTCAACACATATTTATGTGTCACATTCTTAAAAACATATACAGGAAATCAAAGATTCAAGTTTTTATACAATGAGATAAAAGAATCAAATATGTTTATTGAAAAATAAGACCAAAAAAAGACAGTGTAGCCAATATGTTCAAATCTTGTGGTACAATATACAACATAAGACTGACACTTGCAACATTTGCTGTACAACTGGTAAATCAAATATTTCAACATAACTGCTCCAAAATAACAATTATGTGATACATCTGATAAAATTAAACATGTGGTCCCCAATACATCATTAATACACTGACAACTGTGGCAGACTAACAAACAACAAAGGTGGAAATGTTGGTATAAAAGACATCTTTGCTACCCAACACAACAGCACGTGACCTGCCGTAAGACTGTTGAACCAGTTCACGCCAGTTGATTTGAACTCGCTCTGTACTAAGTAATACACCATACATCAAATGACAGTTAAAAACCATTTTCTTCACTTACTCTTGATTACCTACTGATTACAAAAATTGTCGCTGTTCCATTCAAATACTATAAGAGTCAGTTGGATGTCCTTTACAGGATGTTGCATTCAATCCCAGTATTTATTGGTTGTTTGTAATTTACTAGCTTGTAACTTACTAGTTTGTGATTTACTAGTTGACATTCAGTAGTTTGCCAAATGTATATACTATGTATAAGCAATGATGGCCTTCCCAGTGGCAATGACATAAACACCCTCATTGTAATGACTGTATCTGGATTGTCTGACTATATATGTGTTTTCACAATGTGGTTTTAGGTGCTGGCAGATAAGAGGTAGAGATCTGATATGTCACTTTTCTTTGTCTTCTGATTCTTTACTACACTCCTTTACCCAGTCTTGGCTTTTCATATCTGCCTCATTTTGCCAATATATAATTTATTACAAGGAAAGATACACATATTGTACAGGAAAGCAGATACTACCAAATACTGTCTTCACATATTACAGGTTATAGCAAATTGAGGTGGGGTGACTAGTTCTCTTGTCCCCACCTTACCTTTCCAGGTAAAGTTTAGAATATTCTAAAAATTGTCTGCTATTAATTTTGTGAAGTTGGGTCATGCTGAAGCACCTCATCTGAAAAACAGAATCCTTTTACGGTTGGGGATTGAATCCAGATCACTTGCTTTAGCAGGTAAGAGTATTAGCTACTATGCCAACGCTGCACATAGTGAAGCAAAGGGTTAACTGCGGCAAGTGTAACATTTGTTTGCCTGCCACTGTGAGTGAGTAGGCCTGGTTTCCTTCTAGAAATGATGACATTTTCAGATGCAATTTTTTGACCCAGCCAGCACAACCCAGTCTTCTGTGTTGGTATTACACGGACACAGCTAGTTATGTTGGATAGCAACACTTGTTATAATAAAATAATCTGAACAATTATGATACAAAATGACAACAAGTAGGTTTATAAATCATGTTCATGTGAATGGTTTCCCAACCATTGGAAAATGTACTTGCATAAGGCTGCATAAAAAATGGAAATAATAATACCAAGTCATTGGGTAAAGGTGCTTATTGTGTTCAAGAAGGGAATGAAATACATTTTAAAATCGACAAGGTACCAATTCTGGAAAAGTCTGGGAATCACTGTTTTTAAAAATGTGAACATAAAGATAGTCCCACAACAGAAGCTGCGGACAGGGTGTGAAGTTCAACACAATGTGAACATAAAGGTAGTCTCACAACAGAAGCTGCAGATGGGATGTGAAGTTCAACACAATGTGAACATAAAGGTAGTCTCTCAGCAGAAGCTGCCCATGTGGTGTGAAGTTCAATACAATGTAAAATAATGGTAGTCCCTCAGCAGAAACTGCCGACAGGTGTGAAGTTCAACACTACGAGAACGTAAAGGTAGTCCCACAGCAGAAGCTGCCCATGGAGTGTGAAGTTACACAAAACAACAAGCCTCAAAGCAGGAACTTGTTGGTCTGTGAAGTGTTAGCACCATCACATTCTGCAGGCTTGAATGCACAGATAGTTTAGTTTAGTTTAGTCGATGGATCAACATCACGGCACACAGGTGCAACCCATAAGTGATTCGTTCTTCTCCTAACTCAAACCTGAGTCTGGAGAAACTCAGCTCAGTGCACGAACTCCATAGCACCGGCGAGGATCCTGAAATACTTTGGGTAGATTTTTAACTCAAAATTTTGCCCGGGCAGCGCCGTAAGGCTACTCTTTTTCGATTTCCAACTGCCAAGGGATTTTTTTACGTGCGCAACAATACACACGAGCGTCCGATCTCACTACCCAGAGACCAGGGGAAATTTATATTACTAGAAGTCCACATGAAAAAATCCCAGTCCTCTCCGAGGCTTGAACCTGGGACCTTCAGCACTCGAGGCAGACACCATACCTCAAGACCACGCAGCCCCTAGAATGCACAGAGAAATGCACATAGAAATAGATGGGCAGCCTTTCCCTCTCTTACCGAATTGCAAGCCCTATTCCGACCACCTCATAACAGTATCAGTATAACCTCCTAACTATCACACCAACACGTCCACTAAGGGTGTGAAATAAGACCTTCACATATTCCCAGCCATGACATATGCGGCAACGTAGCCAGTTCCCTCCCTCATCACTTTCCCTTACCAGAGAACTGTCTGGTACCAAGGTGTATGAGGCTGGGTTGAGTGTATGAGGCTGGGTTGAGTGTATGATGCTGGATTGTGTGTATTAGGCTGGGTTGAGTGTATTTAGGCTGGGTTGAGTGTATGAGGCTGGGTTGAGTGTATGGGGTTGGATTGAGCGTATGAGGCTGGGTTGAGCATATGAGGCTGGGTTGAGCGTATGAAGCTGGGTTGAGTGTATGAAGCTGGGCTGAGTTGTGAAGCTGGGTTGAGCGTATGAGGCTGGGTTGACCCCAGACTTGTACTGGTCAGAAAAATCATCCTGCCTCTGCCGGGGGTTGAGCCCACAGCTCTGTCCAGGCAGGCAAGCATTAAAAATGTACAGCAGAGTATATACAAGTGTTTCTTATAAATATATTAAATGTCATGGATTACAACATAGTGAAAGCATAACCACAGCATAACAAATGTACAGACTGAAAGCTAGTGCATATTGGTGTGGTATCATATGGTGGTTACATTATTTCTGGTACGTACAAACATCACGCAGAGAGAAGAACTGGTATAGTAAGAGATTGAGAAGTGGAGATTGCACTAATGGAATGTATTCTGATATGATATCAGTCCATATTACAACACAACAAACAAACAAAATGTTATTGCACTTTCTGGGCCACATAAAAATATACAGGGAGGTCAGATGAAATATTCCCTACAATGGTAAACTCAAGTAATGTACTGGTTGTACCACAATTTGAGTGGCGTACTTCAACTAAACAAATCAAATATAGGGGAGCATCAGGTGGATCTTTTCCCCAGGACATGCTGGTATGTTGGGACAGGAGCAGGTGAACTAACTGGCTGAGTCTGCACCATTGGGTGGTGTATCGGTGCACGATAAGGCAGAAGTTGCCAGGGCGCTTTGGGATGTGTATAGCATTGATGAACAGATAAATCATCACAGCTTAGAGAGAATGGACCAGCCCATCTGGCTGACAATCAGGTCAGAGGGACACATAATCAGATAAATCATCACAGCTTAGACAGAATGGACCAGCCCATCTGGCTGACAATCAGGTCAGAGGGACACATAATCAGACTGCAACTGGTACCATCAGTTTAGGGGCTCTTCACTGGCTGTTGAAGATGGTGAGGGAGCCCTTATGGGAATGTCCTGAGTGCTGTGATGCTCGTTCTTGACACAACTCATCTGTATAATCTTAACTGAAATCAAAGGTTCTTACATGTGTGTGTGAAAGTTCAAGGACAATCAAGGGCTTAGAGCAGTGGTGTGGCCAGGTTCTAACAGCAGGGGCAGCAAGCATATACAAAGGCATCATGACCTATTACACAAGTGAACTAGGTGCTACTTTTCACAATTAGGGCACAGGGGGAGTGGTTGCTCCCTTTGAACAGAGCTACTGTTTTGTGATCTTTCATACACATTTACATTCCCCAAATAAATATTCTTGTCATTGTCTTATGTATCTTCGTCTATGTCATATATGTGTATAGAAACACACCAGAATGTTCCAGAAGTCTAAATTTTATTTAGTAATATATTTAATTTATACTAAAACATTTAAAATAATACAATTAACTTAAAATACTTTACAGTATAAAACAATCAAGCATTACTTGGACCTGCTTTGTTTGTTTTGGAGAGTATTTTGTATCAGTAACAAATCTGGTATGGCCCTAGAAATTTCCATATCTAAAGTAAAGCTTAAAGTAAACAACAATAACCTATAGCACACCTATACCAGTGGTTCTCAACCTTTTTTGGCCCATGCCTCCCTTTACCATATGTTCAGAACGTCATTCCCCCCCCCCCCCCCCCCCCACCTTTCAAATTTCCTCCCTATAAATTCCCCCCCCCCCCCCCCCCCCCCCCCCACCATTACATAGTACACATAAAAATGGAAGCTTAATTTAATAACACATACTAGAACAAGTCTAGACATTTACATAAAACGTGATTTGCGGTTCTACTTACGTTATAAAACGAATTTCATTAGGGCGAGAAGTATGGAACAGTAAAATTTAGAGGGAAAAACAATATCAAGTAACTGGTTCTTGTATTAATGCGATCTTGAAATAATCTTAATTTCCCCTGGAAACCCTTACATTCCCCCTGAGGGGGGGGGGGGGGGGGGGGAAGGAAGGGAGGAATCCCCACCGGTTGAGAACCACTGGCCTATACAATGGTTTGCAAACTATTACAATAACCTATAGAACACCTATACAATGGTTTGCAAACTATTACAATAACCTACAGAACACCCATACAATCGTTCGCAAACTATTACAATAACTTATAGAACACCTACACAATGGTTTGCAAACTATTACAATAACTTATAGAACACCTACACAATGGTTTGCAAACTATTACAATAACCTACAGAACACCCATACAATCGTTCACAAACTATTACTATAACCTATAGAACACCTATACAATGGTTTGCATACTATTTCTTAGCATGCCCTGAGCATTCTCCTGTATAAACTACCCCACAAGTTTAATATTTATCAGGTGGCCTACTTCTCCCTAAACTATCCCATACATTTAAATTATCTTGTTCTTATTTACGTTTGTTGACACACAACAGTATGCCATAAAATGACAGTGGATAAACAAACTGACAACCTTAGGTAAATAGATAAACCTGAGAAGAAAAAAAAAATGTGCCCTGGAGAATTATGTATGGTTGGTTGGCAAATGAATCCCCTAGAATTATCTATGGTTGGTTGGCGAATGAATCCTCTAGAAGACTGAGGTTTAACTCTTGAAGTCTGATGCATTGGTGTTCAGGTTGTCTCAGCCCTGAAGATGTCTTCATTCGGTCAGTTGGCCGAATGGATAAGAGCACTCATTCTTAAACTTCTGGTGTGCTGACGCTAAGGTAGTGGTTTCAACCCTAAACTGGTCAGTTGGACTAAAATGTTAACTTTTCGTCATTGACTTGGGGGATGTAATTAAAAGCACTTCTGTAGTCGGAGTGGGTTTG
The DNA here is from genome assembly GCA_014155875.1 of Cepaea nemoralis. Lineage (NCBI taxonomy): Eukaryota > Metazoa > Mollusca > Gastropoda > Stylommatophora > Helicidae > Cepaea > Cepaea nemoralis. The sequence goes on from JACEFZ010028246.1 coordinate 192,653, forward strand.
CCTGATGGCGAAGGACACTGGTATTAGGGAAAGCTAATCCACACGCAAAAATCAGTCCAGTGAACCAGAAGTAGCATGCGTATAGACTATGATTGTGTTTAAAGCGAGCAAACAAGATAAATAATCTTATGCGAGTTAATACACCCTGCAGTACAAGATAAATAATCTTATGTGAGTCAATACACCCTGCAGTACAAGATATATAATCTTATGTGAGTCAATACACCCTGCAGTACAAGATATATAATCTTATGTGAGTCAATACACCCTGCAGTACAAGATATATAATCTTATGTGAGTCAATACACCCTGCAGTACAAGATATATAATCTTATGTGAGTCAATACACCCTGCCCTACTCATGAATTGTTATATTGTAAGCTGACCCATCACAATGTGAATGTGTTATTATTAAAAAACAATAATATTGGAAGTATGGTGGTGCAGTGGTTAGCATGCTGGCAGTGTGTTCACATTCTTCTCCAGGCAGATTTTTAGACAAACATTGACATTGGCTCCCAAGCCACCCCAGTCCAAACTGGGCACCAGGAAATGTCAAGGGAAATAAAGGCGGTCTATAAAATAATATGGAGCTAGCACAATATACCTACTTGCCTCCAGGAGTGTAAAGGAATTCTTTACATTTTTATTTTGTACAAGATAATATGTAGAAATAATGAACTCTGTCATACTGCAGGGAGAACAGACATGAAATCAGTAGCAGGGAGAATAAAAATGAAATCAGTAGAAGGGAGAACATAAAAATGAAATCAGTAGAAGGGAGAATAGAAATGAAATCAGTAACAGGGAAATTAGAAATAAAAATCAACAGCAGAAAGAACAGAAAAAAAAACCTGTAGCAAAATGAAGATTGCATTCCATACAAATACATATACACTTAATGACAATGAAGCTAACCTATACATTTGATATCACCACTAAAAGAACAACCAGTGGAAACTGACTTTATACAGTTCCCAAACAGATGATGTTTTCCACAGTGGTAACCAAATATCCATGGTTCAATCACAATCATGACAAATGTCCCCTACATTAAATAGCAGATGGAGAATAACACCAATACAAAATATTCTAAGAAACTGTTCTATCTTACAGACAAAAATTACACTACTATATACAATTTATAGATAAAATAATTTGACTGGACCAGGTTAATCTTCGATTATCTTGTGGGGTGGGAGATGAGGAGAAACCACCACCACACACACACACAGGGAGAGGGAGAGAGAGAGAGAGAGAGAGAGAGAGAGAGAGAGAGAGAGAGAGAGAGAGAGAGAGAGAGAGAGAGAGAGAGAGAGAGAGAGAGAGAGAGAGAGAGAGAGAGAGAGAGAACTTACTGAAAATAAGAAATGAATGCAGTGTATTAACACATTTTAGCGCTGAAAAGAAATAAGTCGTTTAGTCGTTGGATCAACATCACGGCACACGGTTTAAACCATAAGTGCTCCGTTTTCCTCCTACCTCAAACCTGAGTCTGGAGAAACTCAGCTCAATGCACGAACTCTGTTGCATCGGCGAGGATCCTGAAATACCTTGGGTAGATTTTTAACTTGAAATTTTGACCGGGCAGCGCCGTTAGGCTACTCTTTTTCGATTTCCAAATGCCAAGGGATTTTTTACGTGCGCAACAATTCACACGGGATTCCGATCTCACTACCCAGAGATCAGGGGAAATTTTATTACTGGAAGTCCAGGTGGATTTTTAAAATAAATCCCGGGCCTCACCGGGGCCTGAACCCAGGACCTCCAGCACTCGAGGTGGACACCATACCTCGAGACCACTCAGCCCCCCTGAAAAGAAAATAAGCTGAAAAATAAGCTGAAAAGAAATAAGCTTATTTAGAGTGTGTTACATGAAAATGTGCATAGAGAATTATATCATATATATATATATATATATATAATCAGAATAATTGTTTCACTGTTTTAAAATATAGATATTTATCTGATTAGGAGATAATTATAGAAGACGACTATTTGTTATTTTAGAATGACTTTACATATGACTGTCTTTAACAATATGAAATACTACAATAAGCAAACGTTTAAGGTCAACCAATGGATCCAGCCAACATTAATGAGAGCCTTTAGAGATATGGGACAACACAAACACTTTCAATTAAATGAATCAATATAGATGAAAGAGATATGATTGAAGGTTGGAGGAGCCAATAAAGAGCTACAGATCAAGTGCACAAGCAGGCTCATTAATCAAAATCACACTGACAATTCATCATTGTATGGTGATGGATGTACTGTGTAGGAGATCATAGTACCTACTGAAATGTCCATAGTGAGATGATGGTAATATACACTGAATGCTTACAATATGGCCTATTAAAGAATAGTACAACAATGGACGACACACAAAGTGAACGAACGAACAATCTTTCTTTTCAAAGGATTAAGAATTTGGCACGGAGGCCCGTCTGTGAGTGAGTGAGTGAGTGAGTGAGAGAGAGAGAGAGAGAGAGAGAGAGAGAGAGAGAGAGAGAGAGAGAGAGAGAGAGAGAGAGAGAGAGAGAGAGAGAGAGAGAGATATGGAAGATGGTATCCAATGTGAAACTGGCAGACAGAAAAAATGCAGGGGTCAATGAAGATGGCCACACTATCAGTGTACAATGGAAACTATCAATTTACTTAGTCTTCACCAACTGATAAGGATGACTGAGAACCAATGGGGATGACTGAAATGCAGTGAATTCTGCTCATCTGTTCTTTGAATGCATCTGCTAGGATTATCTTTTAGCACATCCCTCTGTTTGTACTGTTTTTTTTCTTCTTCTTCATAGCAATTTTCACAAGTGTAGTGACAGTTATACTCATTTCATGCATCGTAGTTCACTTGCGAAACAATAGTCATCCTTGTTTTGAACCCCGGCAGTGATATGATTGAATGTGTGTCTAGTATCAACCAACTACAACAAGATATTAGTAGCATGGGGGTGTCCAGATGACCTACATAAAGCTGGCCATATAACCTCAAGTGTGCTGTTTGATCATAACACATGCGTGGCACCAGCACTGTATCCCTCGGCTTTCCTGGTACACAACCCTCTACGTTTATCTTTCCCAAAAATATCATTGAGCATGCCCAAAATAACACATTTATAATATACACCAAATTTAGTGATCAACTGTAACAAAAATACCTACATATATGAAATTAACATTGAAATGAAGACATAAACACTGAGTAAAATGTATATAAAAAACACCCCCAAGCATTGATGATAAACCATCAACAATCATCAGTCCCAAAAGGAAAACAAGACAGACATAGTACATAGTATAAAACATGTTAACAACTGATTACCCTAACAACTGATTACCCATTCCATCAAAGTAATTATCTAAACAGAAGATATGCAAGGGTACAGAGCCAACCTGGAATGTATGGCAAATATGTTCTGATGAGAATGAACTAACAAAAATAATGTTTTTTATAATTCTAATATTTATTACAAGGTTCTTATAATCGAACAATCTTATCTACAGACTATGTCTCTGATATCGGACAATCTTATCTACAAACTATGTCGCTGATATCGGACAAACTTATCTATAAAATATGTCCCAAGTATGACTTCAATAGATGTCTGCAGGGTCACGGTCTAGTTCTCTTACTTAACCAGTTCCTATATCTTATCTTTGACCTCTAATCACTCAACTAGTACGTTCATAAAGGATGTTTTCCTGTGTGTTACCAGGGCTCCCAAAGAAAGCCAAGAACAGTAGCACAGTACCCTGCCATATATGTCGTAAGGAAGGTTGGCCTGAGACTGGCTGGATGCCTCATCCTGTAGAAAGCATTAACTGCAAACTCCAGCCAATCATGAACAAGTCTATAAAGGCTTGGCAAAGGTTGCTTGAGGATCTATTTTTAACTGGGAGATGGGTGGTCATGGCTGTGGAGGAGGGGGTAGAAACAGAAGAAAAAGGAGAAGATAAAAATGTTTATGCTAGTTTAAAACAATGTTTTCCTGTAGTGAATTTGAATAACGAAGACACAAACAATAGATTGCAAGATTTATTGCCTGGCATATTTCGCTGCATCTCGTCGAGATGACGAGATGCTGACGTCGCTGATGAGATGCAGCGAATTATGCTAGTTCGATGACTGCTCCAGTACAAAAGTAATGATGATACAGGCCTAAGTCACAGTGAAACAAGTAAATGAAGCAATATTTCTAGAGGGATCCTATTCTTGTCGCCAGGCGTTAAACATTACACACAAAGATATCTGAAGCATAGTGGACACAATCACAACTCACTGCAGTCTTCAAATGTTGCTACACACACTTGTTATGAAAACGAAATGGACATTGTGATGAATTCTAGTTGTCTTTATGTTCTAGATTATATGCGTGTTATATTTAAATGGAGGTTTCACACTTCACAACCTTATGGAATACCTGCCATGGAATTGTTTTGAAGTGATTACTAACTTAGAATGGCCAACTATGCTTAATGACAGAAGTCACAGATGCTATCAAACAAGAAGAAAGGAAGAACAGCCAGGCCAGGATCATGGTGAAGGAATTAGGGAAGTATTGGCAGAATTTTAAATAGGAATGTGAACTAAACTGTTGAATATTTACAACAGTGGATGGATAGATAGTGCTATGCTGACATTTGTAATGTAATTATGTGCTAATATAATTCAGTATTAATGGCAACCAACCTGGAATATCACATATATTATTTTCTAAAAACATACAAGAAAATTGGTTGGCCTGCCTTACACTTAATCCTTAAAGATGACAACTCCACAACTTGTCTTGGCATATTCTACTGACATGCTTACATGTTACAATATGAATAACAATCAGTCTGGAAAGTCGCATATATTCTAAGAATACATCAAATCAAACAGTTTCTTCTACCTTAAACTAAACCCTTCAAGAGGAAAAACTCTGGCGTATTCTACTTACAAGTTTCAACAGGAATGACAATTAACCTGGAATGTCACACATATGAGGTTTGTACAGAAAGAATCAAACCTGTGGCTGGGAAATATACAGTTACTCCCCGGAAGGTCTGAGAGCCTAATTTAAGTATTCTCCTTGGGTTTGTACACACTCCTCCTAGAGGTCAGGTCATTGCTGGAAGCATTTCAGGAAACAATATTCCCCTGGTTCACAGACTTTCTAATCTCCCAACAAGACTCCCTGTAATCTTTTAGCTGTTCCCTAGCTAAAAATGTCACTGAAAGTGAATCAAGTTGAGTCATCAGAAGTTATTATGCAGAATGTGATGGGCAGGCCGTACTTCATTTCAAAAGAGATCTTCGCTGGGAGAACTGTGTATAACCCCAAAAAGATCTTCACTGGGAGAACTCTAAGCCCCAAGATCTTCACTGAGAGAACTGTACAGCCACAAGATTTTCACTGGAAGAACTGTACAGCCCCAAGATTTTCACTGGAAGAACTGTACAGCCCCTGGGAGATCTCCACTGGAAGAACTGTACAGCCCCAAGATTTTCACTGGAAGAACTGTACAGCCCCTGGGAGATCTCCACTGGAAGAACTGTACAGCCCCAAGATTTTCACTGGAAGAACTGTACAGCCCCTGGGCGACCTTCACTGGGAGAACTGTACAGCCACAAGATTTTCACTGGAAGAACTGTACAGCCACAAGATTCTCACTGGAAGAACTGTACAGCCCCATGATTTTCACTGGAAGAACTGTACAGCCCCTGGGAGATCTTCACTGGGAGAACTGTACAGCCCCTGGGAGATCTTCACTGGGAGAATTGTGTACAACCCCAAGAAGATCTTCACTGGGAGAACTGTGTATAACCCCAAGAAGATCTTCACTGGGAGAACTGTGTACAGCCACAAGGAGATCTTCACTGGGAGAACTGTGTACAGCCCCAAGGAGATCTTCACTGGGAGAACTGTGTACAGCCCCAAGGAAATCTTCACTGGTTGAACTGTGTACATCCATAAGGAGATCTTCACTGGGAGAACTGTGTACAGCCACAAGGAGATCTTCACTGGAAGAACTGTGTACAGCCACAAGGAGATCTTCACTGGGAGATCTGTGTACAGCCACAAGGAGATCTTCACTGGGAGATCTGTATACAGCCTCAAGGAGATCTTCACTGGGAGAACTATACAGCCTTTGAGAGATCTGTATACAGCCTCAAGGAGAACTTCACTGGGAGAACTATGCACAGCCCCAAAGAAATCTTCACTGGGAGAACTGTACAGCCTCATGATGATCTTCACTGGGAGAACTGTGTACAGCCTCAAGGAGATCTTCACTGGGAGAACTGTATAAGCCTTAAAGAGATCTTCACTGGGAGAACTGTACAGCCTCAAGATGATCTTCACTGGAAGAACTGTACAGCCTCTAGGAGATCTTCACTGGGAGAAATGTATAAGCCTTAAAGAGATCTTCACTGGGAGAACTGTACAGCCTCAAGATGATCTTCACTGGAAGAACTGTACAGCCTCTAGGAGATCTTCACTGGGAGAAATGTATAAGCCTTAAAGAGATCTTCACTGGGAGAACTGTACAGCCTCAAGATGATCTTCACTGGGAGAACTGTACAACCTCAAGGAGATCTTCACTGTGAGAACTATGCACAGCCCCAAAGGGATCTTCACTGGGAGAACTGTGTACAGCCTCAAGGAGATCTTTACTGGGAGAACTGTGTACAGCCTCAAGGAGATCTTCACTGGAAGAACTGTGTACAGCCTCAAGGAGATCTTCACTGGGAGAACTGTACAGCCTCAAGATGATCTTCACTGGGAGAACTGTACAGCCTCAAGGAGATCTTCACTGTGAGAACTATGCACAGCCCCAAAGGGATCTTCACTGGGAGAACTGTACAGCCTCAAGGAGATCTTCACTGGGAGAACTGTGTACAGCCTTAAGGAGATCTTCACTGGGAGAACTGTATACAGCCTCAAGGAGATCTTCACTGGAAGAACTGTGTACAGCCCCAAAGAGATCTTCATTGGGAGAACTGTGTAGAACCAAGGAGAGCACCTGGAAGTGATTAGATTTTTAGACCTCCATGTGAATTATTCTATCTTTCCTGGCTAAAGGTCCATTACTTTTTGAACAGACAAATTGTAATTATTGCAACAAAGAAACTTTGGTTCATACATTTTATCCTTCAAAAGAACCCCATCACTTGTCTTGTCAAATTCTATTGACATATCCCATTTGTGTGACTACATGTTATAATAGGAATTATAATCAACCTGGAATGCCACATATATCATGTTTGCAAGTACACACAATGAAGCTGTATGTTTTACCTGACACTTAATCCAAAAAGTTAAAGCACTGCCTTGCCAAGTTCTCTGTGTGTTTTATTATTTAAACGGGAATGACAATCAACATGAAATGTCATATACACATTTACAAATATGCATTACAATAATATATAAATTTATAATTCCTTGAATTACCTACTTCATTGTTCTACTGGTTATGTAAGAGTCACAAAACTGTAAACTTGCCGATACAAATCAAATAGGTGTGCACATTTCCAGAAATTCCCCCAGAAAAACATTTTCACAAATGTCATCGATATTAACATACTTTACAGGCATAGCAATCAAATTAACTGCTTAACTAGAATTAATATAATTGCACTTAGAATACATCCATATGTGCTCAATCTCTCTCAGCACATGTGGAGGTTTAGTTATGCAGATGGTTTCCCCTGACAATAAAGCCATTACAGATACACTTGAATGTACCAAGTTGTAAAGTACCTCAGTGTTCTTTTTCTTTTGCCTTTTATCCCCCGCAGAGGTTCCTCTGACAATCAAGCCATTACAAACACACTGGAATGTGGAATGTACTAAATTGTAAAGTACCTCAGTGTTTTATTTTCTTTTGCCTTTTATCCCCCACAGATGGTTTCCCCTGACAATCTAGCCATTACAGAAACACTGGAATGTGCCAAGTTGTAAAGTACCTAAGTGTTCTTCTTCTTCTGCCTTTTATCTCCCACAGATTGTCCCCCCTGACATTCAAGCCATCACAGACTGCCGTGTTCTGAAATAGCTCTGAAAAGAGCTAATGGAATGAATGCTGGTGATAAGACAGATTCACAAGACTACGCAGAGCTAACGGGAAAATAATGAGCAGTAATAACAAACAAAGACAGCAGTAGTGACGATAGAACGAAATAGCACAAATATTAATCAGCCACGTGGTAAAAATGGTCATGTGACTCAGGGGACTTGGAGAGGAAGAGGCGGAAAGACGTCATTTGTGCCGAGAAGTCCGGCGCGCAACAAAACCTAGCAATAGCTGCCATTTGTACCAAGATAAATATGGATGAGTCAAAGGTGATGCTCAAGTAAAGGAAACAGTGAGATGAAGCATACAAGTTTAGTAATAATGATTCAGCCCAGAGAAGAACTGGAAGGCGTGACATTCAGCCGACTGGGTCAGCTCAGCATGTAACACATTATTGACCGACAGGCGAAGCTGGTGCTTGACAAGTGTGTCTAGTGTTGGGGGTAAACAAACTGTGAGTTACAAACAATTTATTTCAACGTCAAGTATAGAGACAGATAAGAGAATGAGAGGGTTCACCCTGACCGTAGTACCTCGAAAGTTGTGGAATAATTGCTGAATGCAAGTGGTCAAGTGTGGTATACATGATAACAACGGTTTGCTGGTGACACTTGAGACTTGAGAGCAGTTGTTGAACAATAAATAAAAGTGGACTACAACTCAGGAGTGCTGAACATTCATTTTTGTTGATGTTGACAATTGCCCGCATGGATTCTTGTTGCAAAGCGAGCCCGTGAATGGCGTGGCAAAGACACACTGGAATGTATCAAGTTGTAAAGTACCTAAGTGTTCTTCTTGTTCTGCTCTTTATCCCCCACAGATTGTTCCCCCTGACAATCAAGCCATCACAGACACAACTGGAATGTACCAAGTTGTAAAGTACCTAAGTGCTCTTCTTGTCCAGCACAGACCTGTAACCAGCTCACACCAAGCCATCCACTGTAGACTTATTCATGCATAGCTGGACTGTGCAGCCAATGTTTTCTATGGGATGAAGTGGCCAGTCTCACAGCAACCTTCCTCAGTCACCTCTTATGACATGCATGATATAGTGTTACTATTCCCTGTACAACTTATGGGTGCCATGGGATGATTAATCATCTTAAGTGACTTCCGGTATCTGCCATGGGCTTACATACAGTAGTTTTCCCCATTCATTCCCCTGTAATTTGATATATAATACAACATGTCTGCTACCATATTAACAACTGTTAATTCATAACTGACATGCCACTACTTCCCATTTTCCGCTATCCATTTATGTTTGCTCCAAACCTAAGTTTTGTTTGGCAATAAATCTGTTAATATAGAAGAAATATTCAGGCTAATAGGTAAAAACATTTAATAAAAGAAGAAAATAAAACATTGACATCTGAAGTGTCTACCAAATATTTGAAAGCATCTGCTAGTCAATTCATTCTTTGTGTCAGGAAAAAATGCCACATGATTGAGTTTCTAGATACCTCAATTGCAGTTGGTTTGGATTTCACTGAAAGAAGATCTTTATTTACACAACAAACAGAAAGGAGTCCTTACATTAATCTATCTTTAATCTTTTGGTCTTAACACATTATGTGTGATTTTATTTATTCTTCATGTCTACCAATCAACACATTATGTCTGATTTTCTATTATTCATGTCTACCAATCAACACATTATATGTGATTAGACTTTTACATTTACTCAGAGCATACTAATGAAATCTGACAAAATATATGTTATTTACAGGGTGTATATATTTAGACTCCATCCCTTATGGAAGATTTTGTTGTGTTGTTGCTATTTCCTATATTGCACAGTCACTGTAACCTTCTGACTAAAATTCAGTTGTCCAAACAGATTATCAATTGCTCATGTTAAAATACCATGTGTGTATTCCAGCAACAAATCACACATGGCTAACAAATAAGGACTTTCTCAGTTTCAACATCCGTTCATTCTTGTTACTATTCAGTAAGCATTTCATTATTCTAGTAAAATTAGTAAAGGACCTCTTTTCACGTCATGAGGTGTGTTTGGTATATGGTGCTAACCCATATTTCAGACCAACTGGCACTGGATGGCTGATGTGGTCAATATCATACAAACCACCTTTATCTCCCAGGAAATCTCCAGGTACCACATTTAGACAGGGTCTGCCTGGGAGCCTAGATCACTGAAACAAATTCCACCCTAAAAGGAATTGAACACATGACTACGGGGCTAATAGACAAGCATGCTGGCCACAGCCCTTCCATGGCTCTTTCATTATTCTAATAGATCACAAATAAATTACAGGGTTTACGGTATCACATACAAAATAATACATAAAGTGGTAGTCAGGGTGTATTCAAGAATCAGTGGATACTTGTAACAAAACATATTACAACATTGAGATTTCTTAAGGAATGCCTAAAAACTGGAATATTTCCTCGCCAGTATTTCAGATCTCTGAGAGCTGACAGAATATGTCCAAAATAAGACCTGAGACGACTGACAAAACAAACCAGATAGAAGAAACCCATTCCAAGCTGGCCAACCTAAAGCGCACACACAGTTCTGCATATTACGGCAGCAATGAAATGAGTTTGTACAGATACTGGAAGTTCATTAAATTCTACACAGAAACAGTGTACAAGGTGAACATCACAGAGAATGTTCGCCTCAACAAATCACTGAGTACTGAAAAGATAACAATGCCAGTACTGGAAAACCCAGAGAAATATGTGAGGAACTTATCATCATACGTACTTAACAAAATTGAAACTGAGGTTCTTGCATACAGATTAAAATTCTGCATAAAACTCAAACACATCAACCATGTTATCTTAAGCGCAGTTTGAAATGTTGTTTGATCAAGTCACTAATTTATCACCTACTTCTGCTGAGTTGGTCGGATGGCTGAAGGCCAATCTGTTAGATTTAGAACACGAGTATCGCACAACACCCTCTAAACAGACATGTCCACTGACCAACGAACACCTTACTACATTAAAAGCTAACATTACCCTCGCAATACTGAAACCAGACAACGGGAGTGGTGCAGTTTGAAGGACATGTCAGACTACCAGAATAAAATGGAAGAGATGTTATCCATCCATCCATCATGTGCCACGCTGGTAAGCGTGGGCAGTCATGTTCTGCCATCTCACTCGATCACCAGAGTCATGGATCAGCTCCGTGTTCCCGTCTCGACCATGAGATGTTATCAGACAAATCTAAATTCCAGTTACATCAAAAAAGTAAACAAGTTGGAGGACCTGGATGCAAAAATGAGGAAAGAGATTCAGTCACCTGTGAATGAGGAACTCGTTTGTGAGGCCACTGCAAAAATGCCCACACCATGTGACTTCCAAACTCCTCAAATGTACGGTCTACCCAAACTTCACAAGCCCGGAATCTCGCTATAACCAATCCTGTCTATGGTTAACTCTGCACAACACCGGATGGCAAGATGGCTAGATGAAATTTTAAAGCCAGTATGACAGTGGGTATGACAGTCCTTCGATCCAAAAATACTCAGAGATACATTCAAACTGGTGGAATTATTGGATACAATGGACATAAATAATAAACATATGGCATGCATGGATAGCCTCCCTATTCACCAACATTCCATTAGAGAAGGGGTGTCAAACTCAATTGCTCAGCGGGCCAAAACTCACGTTACATGTAAGGTTGCGGGCCGAAAATTAAACCATTTTTAAACAATATAAATTAAAACAGAAAAAGATGTTTTAATAATATAAAATCATTGGTATACACATTTTCACTCATAGATCAATTTGTCAGAGCACGATGTTTGGCATCTTTCCGTGGCTACAAGTTCGTTTATGTTCAGAGTAATGTTCAGTGTCATTGAGATTCTCATAATGGACTGGAGGTGTTCACCAGTGAGACGACTCCTGTGTGATGTTTTGTTAATCTTCATCACAGAAGACAACTGCTCACACAGATATGTGCTACCAAACATGCTCAAGGTTCGAGCCGCATGTAGACGAAGCCGGGGCATCTCTTCGGGAATGAAACGAGTGAACTGTGCAGGCCCCACAGTGTCGCACTTTGCCTTTAGTGTCCCATTACACTGCAGCTCTATTAACTCCACATGCAAATTTACAGGTGCAGTTTCCACATCTATGGCAAATGGATTACAAAATTACTTGTAATTACTTTTCGAAATTACTCGAAATTACTTTTCTGTGCTTCAAAGTCACTAAAGCGCTGTGAGAACTCGGCGCAAAACTAAGTTAAGTTTTTCAGCAAAGTGTGCATTGGGAAACACCATAGCGATGGCTTGGTTTAACATTGCCTGGCAACAAGAAAAGTGAGACATGTTGCATTCGTGCATTTATGTCTCCCATAAGTGCAGTTTCACACTGCACCATGCATATCAGTGATAAAGTGATCCCGTCCCTGGAGCTGCAGGGCACTACACTACTTTCATTTCTTGTGCGCCAATCCAAAACGAGCAACTGAACGTTGCTATATCACTATAACGATGAACATCCATTCACTACACATTTATTTTCTCTTATTCTAATCAAAGCGAGAACGCTCTCAGGTAGCCTATCATTCGACAAGGCTGCTAATTAGGGAATTTGATTTGCACTTTATATCGTGGTCATTAAAAATATTTTTCCTAAAATTCCCTCTCGGGCTGAATATATTTGTATGTCGGTTGAGACCTCTTGTATGATTGTACGCTGGGCCTGATGTGGCCCGCAGGCCTTGAGTTTGACACATGTGGATTAGATGAAACAGTAAAAATAATAGTTGAACCAATAAAGACAAGCAACTAAAACTAGACATACCAACATCTATTCTGGGAGACTATTATTATGAGGGGGAGTCAATAGGTAAGTCACAAATGGCTACAGAAAAATAACTAAATATGATAACAACTTGAAGCAAGTTTATTTTCATACATACATTGTCCCTCTATTTCTAAACATAATTTCCACCAACATTGATGCACTTAACCCATTGTTTTATCAGTCCTCCCAAACCGGCTGCATAGAACTATATGCTCTGTTTCCTAAACCACGTTTTCACTTCACATTCAACTTCGGTGTCATTCGTGAAATGTCTCCCGCCAAGGTGGGTTTTCAGTGGACCAAAAAGGTGGAAATCACTAGGGGCTAAGTCGGGGGGTTGTAAGGTGGATGTTCCAGAACTTCCCACCTTAGTTGGTTAATTTTCTCCTGAGTTAATCGAGCTGCATGTGATCTTGGCATTGTCATGAAGAAGCAACACTCCTCTAGTCAGCAGTCCTGGACATTTTCTTTGAATTGCATCATGAAGCATCGATCATGCATTATGCTGTATGCTGAACCATGTGAGCACCCTATTGCAGTTGCTACATAGTCTATCGTTACTCGCCTGTCACCTCTAACCATCTCCTCCACCCGCTGCACGGATGCTTCTGTTGCTTTCTCAACGACCATATTGAATTTCATCAACAATTTTAGAGCGTCCTTAAGAAAATTTTTCTACCCAGCTATGCACCGTTTTTCGGGACAAGCATTTGTCAGCATAAACAGTAAGCATTTCCTTATGAATGCCCTTTCCAGGCACTCTTTTTGCCCACAAAAAACGCACAACAGCACGTTGCTCTTTGGTTTTACACTCCGTAAGTACAGTCGCCATTTTGTTTATGCACTGCACACGCGCATGAGACACCTACGCCACCTGTTGAATGGGAATATAAAGCTCGATGTTGCTGCCACCTAATGCCACCTGTAGAAAACACCAACTACATTTTCCTGCCATCCCACAGAACTGTGTGACTTACTTATTGACTTGCCCTCGTACTACGTACTTCCAACATAAAAAAAAAATAATACCGACAAATTGACGGAGTGGCCATGAGTGGTGGTGGTGGTGGGGGGGGGGGGGGGGGGGGGGGGGGTCTTCTTGTCTTATTCTAGCGGACATCTTTATGGCAATTTAGAAAAGAGATCCCCAGACATTAAAAATTTGGTCTTCTAACTTCATTTTGTGGATGATATACTAATTTTTACCACTGACGAGCTACAAGTAACATCGTTCCAGGCCATAATGAACCAGGCGCATAAGAACATCTCTCTCTCTATCTATGGAACACAAACACAACGAAGCGCTGCCGTTCCTAGATATTCTAATGAGACATGAAGCAGACGGCACAATTCAAAGATCAGTGTACCTCAAAGAAACATGGACTGGCCAATACTTAAATTTTCAGAGCTTTGCACCCGTCCAGTACAAATATGACTTAAGATGGACCTCGTTTGACCGTGCCAGGTAAGTATGCACCTAAGACACACTGACAGAGGAATTTGAAACTCAAGAATGTCTTACACCTGAATGGGTACTCCATAGGATTTATAAAGTGCCACTACCAACAGCCGAAACCAAAACCTGACGAAACTTCAGTCCCTAAACTCAAGGTATTTATCCAGCTAACCTTTTGAGAAGATGATGTAATGCAACGTCTACAGGACCAGCTCATTACAGCTGTCGGCTGAACATTCTATGCTGCAACTACAGTTATAAGATTCCCACCCCAGCAGTAAAAGAACCTGTTCCTCTGTATTCCAAATCCAATTGCATTTACCAATTGACATGCAGGTGCCAGTCTACCTACATAGATGGAACAGAGAGGCAGTTAAACAACAGGGTGGTTGAACACATACCCAATTGGATCAAACCTCCCACATCATCAATTGGACGGCACATTTTGGAAATTGGTCACATGCTTGATAGATACAATGCATTTCATGTGTTATTCAACACACACAATAGTCGCTTGCTAAAGGTCACAGAAGCCATCATGATTAATCTTCATAGGCCAGTTTTGTGCAAACAAAAAGACATGATAGTCAGTTTAAAATTACCACGGTAAGCAATTGAAATTACTGTGCGAATATGTGAATATTTCAGCTTAAAGGATTTATCCAATTACTTTACTTTATGTTGTGCGATTTCTGCAGGCAAGGAAATGAATACCTTGTTGGTTTGACCACACAGCATAATCAGGACAAGAACACAGACTCAGTCAACGATTGTATGCCATGGTGAACCATGCCTGTCCATGCTTATCACCATGGCAAATTATGAATAATAATCTGAACTTAACAGTTACAACTACTCAAAGCTACAATTATAAAAATAGCTACAATTCACAAAATAAAACAGACTACTACAAAATGAATGGAGAATGGCTCCTCGCTCATGCACTACTAAACACTGAAGTATATATTTCAATGGTGTAAGTTAAATTATTCTAGTGTGGCTTATTATTTACCCACAATTACAAATGATGTGTACAAGTTAACATATCTATGATATATATTCTACACTTTCTAACTCAGAAAAGTAACTGTATAAGGGGAAATATTCACTCAGTGGTTTTGAAGTGGAGGATAAGGGGGTGATGTTGCTCTTGATATATAATCATTTTGAATGATGAAATTAACTCTTGACATACATGCAACAGTGATTAAAGATGAGCTTCAAGTTTAGCATATAACTGCCAAGTATGCAAAGCCATTGGCTGCAGCAGAATGTGGTCATACAAAATTAAATATAATAAATTGAGTTGCTTTCTCTGTTTCCTACTTTCATTGAATGCAACAAACAGGGTAGGTTGAGAGAGACATTATGAACACATTCTCTACACACAGTAGTTCACAAAGAAGATGAAGCCAATATTATAAGCTATTGCAATTACACCATGTGATTTGGCCACTTCCCTAAGTCAAAAGGCCATTTTTTACTATGGATTGTATTCATCCAGGGGCAATTAAGGCAGTTGCCAATGCCTCCATGTAGCATTATTTTCACATCTAAAAACATACAAAGAACCCTTAAGTGGGGTTGGTAATATACATATCTTCTTGGTTTCAGTCTTGGCAGTGGTGATCTTTATATTATTTGCACAATACAAATAATGCTCTCATTATTCTGGAAAGTCTATGGCAATTATATTGAAAAGATCATAGATTTAATATTGTGTTTACTCAATGCATCTCATCAGACTCAAATCCCACTAGCTTTGTTGGATTCAATACCAAGAGGAAACAATAAAACAGATCAAAGTTGCATTCAATACTAAGCACTAAGAGACAAGAAAATAATTCAGCTATATCACGTTCATTAAAACAAGGAAATAGACAAGAAAACAGCTCAACTATATTACATTCAATACCTGGAGAAACAGACATGAAAACAGATCAACTACATCACATTAAATATCATGAGAAACAGATATGAAAACTGATTAACTATGTTACATTCAATGTCATGAGAAACAGACAAGAAAACAGCTCAATTGTTACATTCAATACCAGAAGGAAACAGACAAGAAAACAGTTCAACTGTTACATTCTTTGTTCCCTTTTTCAGGGAAGTGTATCACACATTGTTATGCACCTAAAAAGTCAGACTGTTGTCCGATTTTGACACGTAATTGTGCAAGGTTTGCTTCCTTTAGACAAATTCCATCCAAAGTAATGAATTAGATTTAGCACCAGGTAAAATTCAATACAAAGAGGAAACAGACAAGAAAACAAGCTCAATCGTTACATTCAACACCAGGAGGAAACAGACAAGAAAACAGCTTAACTGTTACATTCAACACCTGGAGGAAACAGACAAGAAAACAGCTTAACTGTTACATTCAACACCAGGAGGAAACAGACAAGAAAACAGCTTAACTGTTACATTCAACACCTGGAGGAAACAGACAAGAAAACAGCTTAACTGTTACATTCAAGGCCAGGAGGAAACAGACAAGAAAACAGCTTAACTGTTACATTCAAGACCAGGAGGAAACAGACAAGAAAACAGCTTAACTGTTACATTCAACACCTGGAGGAAACAGACAAGAAAACAGCTTAACTATTACATTCAACACCAGGAGGAAACAGACAAGAAAACAGCTTAACTGTTACATTCAACACCAGGAGGAAACAGACAAGAAAACAGCTTAACTGTTACATTCAACACCAGGAGGAAACAGACAAGAAAACAGCTTAACTGTTACATTTAACACCAGGAGGAAACAGACAAGAAAACAGCTTAACTGTTACATTCAAGACCAGGAGGAAACAGACAAGAAAACAGCTTAACTGTTACATTAAACACCTGGAGGAAACAGACAAGAAAACAGCTTAACTATTACATTCAAGACCAGGAGGAAACAGACAAGAAAACAGCTTAACTGTTACATTCAACACCAGGAGGAAACAGACAAGAAAACAGCTTAACTGTTACATTCAACACCAGGAGGAAACAGACAAGATAATAGCTCAACTGTTACATTCAACACCAAAACCAGGAGGAAACAGTCAAGAAAACAGCTTAACTGTTACATTCAACACCAGGAGGAAACAAACAAAAAAACTGTTCAACTGTTACATTCAACACCAGGAGGAAACAGACAAGAAAACAGCTTAACTGATATTTAACACCAGGAGGAAACAGACAAGAAAACAGCTTAAATGTTACATTCGACACCAGGAGGAAACAGACAAGAAAACAGCTTAACTGCTACATTCAACACCAGGAGGAAACAGACAAGAAAACAGTTTAACTGTTACATTCGACACCAGGAGGAAACAGACAAGAAAACAGCTTAAATGTTACATTCGACACCAGGAGGAAACAGACAAGAAAACAGCTTAACTGTTACATTCAACACCAGGAGGATATGGACAAGAAAACAGCTCAACTGTTACATTCACCACCAGGAGGAAACAGACAAGAAAACAGTTTAACTGTTACATTCGACACCAGGAGGAAACAGACAAGAAAACAGCTTAAATGTTACATTCGACACCAGGAGGAAACAGACAAGAAAACAGCTTAACTGTTACATTCAACACCAGGAGGAAACAGACAAGAAAACAGCTTAACTGATATTCAACACCAGGAGGAAACAGACAAGAAAACAGCTTAACTGTTACATTCAACACCAGGAGGAAACAAGACAATAAAATTGTCAAACAATGTTAAAAATATTGCTGTTGGTTTCCATATATTTGTGCTCACTCATACATCTTCATGAAATACAAAATAATGAACTTTAAAATAGCAGTTCTAGTTGCCATATAAAAGATCATAGTTAATAAAGCCAATATAACAAACATTTCTCTTAAACCTCTCAATCTTCAATCTTCTCTTTCATTCCTAACTGGAGGACAACCATCACACACAGAGCCCTCCTGTCCTGACAGTTCCTATTTGGTTACACATAAAAGCTGCCAAAAACTAATACAACGCTAAAAATTTCTTTCAGTAATATATTTACTACTATTTTTGTTTAAAAGATTCTAAAATCTAAAAGTGCTCTTAATTTTCATATTAGAATCTGGCCAATTACATAAAAAGAATTTGTGTGTTTTAATAAAATGCCAGGAAAAGAGCAATATAATAATTATTTTAATAATTCAGAGAGCATAAAAACATGGTTTTCACAGTGAGAGTTGTTTTCTTGGTAAATTATATATATGCACAGATAAACTTAGCACCCTTTAATAAATGAGACCACGGCACGATAACAGTGTTCAGTTTCAGTGAGAAGTAATGAATATATACCATAACGTTCTCACAAGTTTTCTCCTCGTAATAACAGAAATGGCACAAGTGTAGCACAATATACAAAAACATTACACAGAAACTTCAATCAACAGCACCAGGCTTCTCAACAAAATCATCATCCTCTTCATTCATAACATCTAAAAGATCCTCATCAAGTACCAGACGGTACATGCTGTCAAAGAGCTGTTTCCTCTGCAGGTTGCTAGCTGCACTCTCCTCCTGCTCCCTGTAGTGTGAATCCTCATCTAGAGATGACTCCCGCAGCACTTCTGAGTCGTTGTTACCTGTATCACTGTAGATGCCACCACTAGCACTTGCATCTCCTACTCTGTCCCCGGGTCTAGTTAAGAATTCTGCTGTATCATCTCCTGGTTTTAAAGAGTTTTTACTTTTCAGGTTGTTATCTCTTTGTGTGGAATTGTGTTGAAACGAATGTGATGTATCTGAACCTTTATCATATTTTGTAGTACTCTTCTCTTCATGCTTATGTTCAAATGACTCTTCTGAACCTGGGGACAGCAACTCTCTGGACTCAGACTCTCTAGTAATCTCCACCCCTGAGTCAAAACTCACCGATTCAGGAATGGCCACACCTCTATTGTCCTCAACTGAAAGAAAAGAACTTGACTTTGGCTTTCTGGCATCCCCTGGGCTGTAGTCCTCCAAAATAACAGGAACCTCTTCCTCTCCTGAAACTTCTTTTGCTCTGTCTTTGTAGATTTCATCATCAGAGCTGGACAGGTCACTCATGCTAGCACTGTGGGATACTCTGCTAGGCGTGCTAGCTGCAGATGTCAGTTTAGATAATGAACCTGATGAAAGACCAACCTCATCTCTAGTTCGGACACCAACTGCTTTCATGATGGTGTCCAGCTGGTGCTTGTAATCCAAATGACCAGCAACCTAGAGCAAAACAAATTAACACAACAGTCACAAGCAATGTCTATGTTAATAGTATTAATAGACAGACATTTACTGAATTGTAAAAAAAAAACATGGTCTGCACAGTTGGGTGGGGTCAATCATTGCGGTGCCATCTCCACAATGAAGGTTGGCTACAATGGCTCTCCAACACTGTCTGTCTCTCACCTTGACTGTACATTGTCACATTGCTGTTCAACCACCTCTTGATATTATCTTCCCACCTGCATCATTGTCTACCTCTTGCTCGTTTACCTTCAACCATACCCTCTAGTATGGTTTATATAAGTGTGTTATCTTTTAACGTGGCCAAAATATTTCACCTGCCTCTTTTTAATTTCTTTCATAAACTATCTTTTTCATTCCCAGTTTTTCTAGAACCTCTGTATTTTACTGTTTTTGTTTCTATGAAATACCACATATTCTTCTATATATCCACATCTCAAGGGCCACAATTCGACTTGCTAATTGCTTGTTAACTATCCAACTGGGTGGGGTACTGGTGCATGATAAGGCAGATGTGGTCAGGTCCCTCAGGTATCATATAAACCATGTGGAATAACAGATAAATCATCGTGGCCTGGAGAGAATGCTGGGGCATAGGGATCTGACCAACACTCAGTATCAGACTGCAACTGGTAAGTAATAGTATTGGGACTCTCCGCTGGCTGTAGCAGATGGCAATGGAGCAAGTATGGGAATGTCCAGAGGGATGTGATAATCAACTTAAAGAAAACAATCTATCGTTAACATCATTTTGTACAATTGCTAGTGTATGCTGCAATGGTTTTTGATGGGTTGATGAAATAAAGTGACTAACTCACAAGCCGTGATCAAAGCTCATAGAAGCAACAGAAAGAAGTACAGATGGCAAGACATAGTAGGCAGCATAACAATTAAGTTATAAGCACAACACCAAATGATGCCAGCACCTCTCTGAAAGAATAAATGGGACTGAGATGCAGCTCACCATGTAGCAGAACCTTTGGGAGACATCACCTCCATCACGACCCTACCACATAGAAAATACCGGTTCTCGTCCGCTCCCTGAAGTCAAGCAATGTCGAGCGTGGTAAGCACTTAGAAGGGTGACCACTTGGGAACACCACATGTTATAGACATTTTTAAACTCTATGGACTACTCAGTGAACTAAAATATCCAGCGAAGTTCGTACAAGAGATAATATTGCAGATATAGAAACATTTAAACCACCCAAAGAAGAAGAAGGCTCATGAAAAAAGATTCTTAATCCTTAGTCAGTTGTCCTGTCTCGTGCATTTACATGCATAAGGTGGCTTCTATGTCCGGTGTCCATGTTTGTGCTAATAAACTCATGGGTCTTCTTATAGGAGCAATGCCTTCCCTCACCATTCTTTCCAAACCATTGTGGCGTGTAATAAAGGGAACATATTTTAGTTTCTGAGACATGAGACTCTTTATGAGTCAATTTTATTTGATGTTCAGATCTTGTAGAATTCAGTATTTTTTGTCTTCTAGATTCACGGTATTTGAAGAATTTTTCTGCAACATTAAAATACAAAAGCTTCAATGTTCTACTTTAGTGACTGAAAAAAGGTCCTTCACACCCATATGTTGCCATGTCACACACCCATTATGTTGCCACATCACACACCCATATGTTGCCATGTCACAAACCCATATATTGCCATGTCACACACCCATATGTTGCCAAGTGACACATCCATATGTTGCTTTGCAACACATCCAAATGTTGCCATGTGAAACACCCTAATGTTGCTATGTCACAAACTCATATGTTGCCATGTGACACACCCATATGTTTCCATGTGACACACCCATATGTTGCCAAGTGACACATCCATATGTTGCCATGTGACACATCCAAATGTTGCCATATGACACATCCATATGTTGCCATGTCACACATCCATATGTTGCCATGTCCCACATCCATATGTTGCCATGTGACACATCCAAATGTTGTCAAGTCACACATCCATATGTTGCCATGTCCCACACCCATATGTTGCCATGTCTCACATCCATGTTGCCATGTCTCACATCCATATGTTGCCATGTCCCACACCCATATGTCCCACATCCATATGTTGCCATGTCACACATCCATATGTTGCCATGTCTCACATCAATATGCTGCCATGTCCCACATCCATATGCTGCCATGTCCCACATCCATAGGCTGCCATGTCACACATCCATATGATGCCATGTGACACACCCATATGTTGCCACGTGACACACCCATATGTTGCCATGTCACACACCCATATGTTGCCATGTCACACCTCCATATGTTGCCATGTCACACCTCCATATGTTGCCACATGACACACCCATATGTTGCCATGTGACACACCCATATGTTGCCATGTGACACACCCATATGTTGCCATGTCACACCTCCATAATTTGCCATGTCACACCTCCATATGTTGCCATGTCACACCACCATATGTTGCCATGTCACACCTCCATATGTTGCCATGTCACACATCCATATATTGCCATGTCACACATCCATATGTTGCCATGTCACACATCCATATGTTGCCATATCTCACATCCATATGCTGCCATGTCTCACATCTATATGTTGCCATGTCTCACATCCATATGTTGCCATGTCCCACCTCCATATGTTGCCATGTCTCACATCCATATGCTGCCATGTCTCACACCCATATGCTGCCATGTCACACATCCATATATTGCCATGTCACACACCCATATGTTGCCATGTCACACATCCATATGTTGCCATGTCTCACATCCATATGTTTCCATGTCACTCCTCCATATGTTGCCATGTCACACACCCATATGTTGCCATGTCACACACACATATGTTGCCATGTCACACACATATGTTGCCATGTCACACCTCCATATGTTGCCATGTAACACCTCCATATGTTGCCATGTCACACCTCCATATGTTGCCATGTCACACACCCATATGTTGCCATGTCACACACCCATATGTTGCCATGTCACACACCCATATGTTGCCATGTCACACCTCCATATGTTGCCATGTCACACATCCATATGTTGCCATGTCCCACATCCATGTTGCCATGTCCCACATCCATATGTTGCCATGTCCCACATCCATATGCTGCCATGTCACACCTCCATATGATGCCATGTGACACCTCCATATGTTGCCATGTCACACCTCCATATGTTGCCATGTCACACCTCCATATGTTGCCATGTCACACCTCCATATGTTGCCATGTCACACACCCATATGTTGCCATGTCACACACCCATATGTTGCCATGTCACACATCCATATGTTGCCATGTCCCACATCCATATGCTGCCATGTCACACCTCCATATGATGCCATGTGACACACCCATATGTTGCCATGTGACACATCCATATGTTGCCATGTGACACATCCATATGTTGCCATGTCACACTCCATATGTTGCCATGTCACACCTTCATATGTTGCCATGTCACACCTCCATATGTTGCCATGTCACACCTCCATATGTTGCCATGTCACACCTCCATATGTTGCCATGTCACACCTCCATATGTTGCCATGTCACACCTCCATATGTTGCCATGTCACACACACATATGTTGCCATGTCACACCTCCATATGTTGCCATGTCACACCTCCATATGTTGCCATGTCACACCTCCATATGTTGCCATGTCACACATCCATATGTTGCCATGTCACAGCTCCATATGTTGCCATGTCACACACCCATATGTTGCCATGTCACACCTCCATATGTTGGCATGTCACACACCCATATGATGCCATGTCTCACATCCATATGTTGCCATGTCACACATCCATATGTTGCCATGTCACACCTCCATATGTTGCCATGTCACACCTCCATATGTTGCCATGTCTTACATCCATATGTTGCCATGTCACACACCCATATGTTGCCATGTCACACCTCCATATGTTGCCATATCTTACATCCATATATTGCCATGTCACACACCCATATGTTGCCACGTCACACCTCCATATGTTGCCATGTCACACATACATATGTTGCCACATCACACATCCTATGTCACTGTCATCATTATCATCCAGTGGCTTGTTCTATGCACATCTTTTGACGAACTATAATTACTGTGGCAGACTGTTGTGTTGGCATTCTGGCAGTGGCTTTATGGATGTACTTGTCTGTGCGTGCTGTTGGGTTGTTGGTAATGCTGTCCGTTCCACTCTTCACATGGGACAGTGAGGGGCATTTTGTGTGATAATTCACTGGCACAGGAATGGAGCATTACAGGGGTGACCCTTTGCCGTGAAGGTGGAACCGCGACTAACTAATATTCCTTCGACACTTCTCTCTATCATAAGTAAAATGCTCAGTCTCTGTTGCTGTCATATGTAAATTATCCATCGCATCTTGAATGCATCTATGCTGTGATTATCATCTCCTCTGCTTCCTCAGTACACCTCCCTTCATAGTTATCCTTTCCAAACATTCAATGTCCTTTAACCTTTAGCGGGCAAAGCATCCGGGAACGTTTCTACCCCCAAATGGGCAAAACGTTTGAAAGCGCCCATGGCTATTATGCATTGTAAAAACGCGATCTCTCGGCTTTCCGAGACTTCAGATTGTCTACTTTCAGTTTCATTGATAGCCTGACAACGTGGCCGCCATTTTCAAGTATGTACTTTGAATTTGAACAGATTTAAAAAATAGTTTTTGTGGGTTTTTCGCTTTGTATTTCCAAATGGATTTTGACGATTCTTCAAGTGCTAGCGGAGATTTTGCTGGGTTCAATTTAAATGACATTGAAAGGCACGAAATTGACTATTAATCAGAGCTAGATATCAGTGATCAGCGTTACTTTGCATTAGCACTCATGAGTCGGACTTTAAAGAAAGTGATTATAATTCGGAAAATGTGTTTGTAAATTGCCATATAGATGACTGACAATCACAAAGAATATGTTGTATTTTGTAAATATTTGTGTTCAGGTGTGGATTAGCGGCATTATTCACGTGAGTAAAATATTCTGCATGCTTTTCCCTTCCTTTTGCTGTTTATTTGACTAAAATCTGTTGACTAACAAGTTATATGTGATATTTTTACTAACGTAACCCAAAATTTAACCGCACCTCAAAATTCTTCTTGCCCTTTCAGGGCTACAAAACAGACAAACGTCTGCCCGGTATAGGGTTAATACCCTTCTGTAGCTAACATCCAGGGGCACATGTGCTTTTCAGCTGATCTGTTAAACATCTCAGATTAACACCCAGTAGGTTGCACACAGGGGATATATTTACTCTCAGTACTCTGATTTTTGTAGTTGTCTCTGTACAAATCCATAAAGGTTTTAACTTCTGGAGGTTTTGTAGAGCATTGTACATTCATCTTTTAATTTCTGTCATCACATTTCCATCTCTCCCACCCCTTCAGCAGTGAATATACATATTCAACACTGATCATTTTCTATAATCTCTCTCCACTGATAAATATATCTGTTGACATATTAGTTTGATCAGTTATTTTTGTTTTACACACACAGACAAATTAGGCAGGGTCTCCATGGTGAAATGGGAAAACCACCTGCCTCATGCTTCAAAAGTTGTGGGTTTCTTTTCCAACTCTGTCATTCAGTTCTCTGGAGCAATTTTTTCAGAGACACTTGGGGTTATGAAGCTATGCTGTTCATGCTCTGTGTGACACTTTCAGCAGACCACTCTGCGAAAGAGACTAAGTCACTGGGGATGAAACCTAATTTGAATAATGAAGACACAAACAATAGATTGCATGATTTATTGCCTGGCATATGTCACTGTATCTTGTCAGGTATATACTGTACAATATACAGTACAATAACTAGATAAATCCTTCAAGCTGGAATATACACATGTTTGCACAGTAATGTCAATTGTCTACCATAGTTATTTTAAACTATCATCTCTTTCTGTTTGCACAAAATTGGTCTGTGTAATTAATCATTATGCTTCTGCAAACTTTAACAAGCGACTATTCTGTGTATGTGTATATATGTGTGTGTGTGTATGTATATATATATATAAAATTCAGAAGTATGTACCTGACGAGATGCAGCAAAATATGCCAGGCAATAAATCGTGCAATCTATTGTTTGCGTCTTCATTATTCAAATTCACTTTGGGAAAACATTGTTTTGATAAAATCTAGTGTCATGAAGCCTTTGCCTTCTGTCCTTACTGGAATGTTATGAATGGATGCAAATGTTTCTTCCTCTTCTTCAGCATTTAATCTCTGAATAGAGCACATAGGCCCTGCAATATCCCAAACATGACAAAGTTAGCTTAGTTCAAAAAGGAATTATTCAAGCATAACTTACATAAAGAACTATATAGGGAGTCTTTAGACATGAATCATATCAAGAATAGAGGGATTATTCACATGTACGTCGCATCAAGAACATTAAATGCATGAAAAACTAATAAGGGATTCCTCAGAGATGAATCACATCAAGAAATTAATAGGGAATCTTCAGGCATGAAACACATGAAGAACTAACAGGAATTTTTCAGATGTGAAATGAATCACATCAAGAAATTAATAGGGAATCTTCAGGCATGAACTAAAGGGAATTTTTCAGGTGTAAACCATATGAAGAACTACAGAAGGACTCTTCAGGGATGAATCACATCAAGAATAACAACAAGAACCGCAGAAGGATTCTTCGGACGTAAACCACATCAAGAAACACAAAAGGAATCTTCAGGGATGGATCACAAAAAGAACTACAGATAAATTCTTCAGTCATGAATCACAATTCCACAGAGAAATTCTTAAGGAAAGAATCACAACAAGAACTGCAGAGGTAATCTCCTGGCATGAATCATATCAAGGACTACTTCAGGTGCACTCACCACATCGCTGAGGTCAATATTATGCATCCTTCTATCAGCCCAGTTGATTGGACGTAGACCCGCTATACTCAGCTGTACCGATGATGTTCTGTACAGAAACTTCAAAAGCCAGTCTCCCCTGTTGCAGTAGAACATGTTCTTTTACAAAATAATTCACATACAGTGTACTGTGACATTTAAAACATAGTGGTATAGAATAAATAATTCAAAACCGAATGAAGCCATCGAGTTGGTATTTCTCGCAGAAGCCTGATGTGCGGATGTTGTTAATACTTTAAGCTTTGTTGTAAGAGACATTCAAAATTATAGTTAAAAAAAATTAAGATTAAATAAAGCTGTATGCTCTGATTTCAATGCTGAAATTTAACAATGATGTAACAAAAGCAGCAATATTTCCTTTTTACTGACACGTTCGGCTTCATCCTACAATTAATTGACTGGGCTTGCCTTCCCAGGCTGTTTCAAAGAACAAAAAATATTCTCAATATGATGATGTCATCTGCATCCATTATTATTTCTTCGTCTTCTTCGTCTTCTTCGTCTTCTTCTTCTTCTTCTTCTTCTTCTTCTTCTTCTTCTTCTTCTTCTTCTTCTTCTTCTTCTTCATAAACCTTCAGACTTCAACAAACTGAATACATTCAAAGCCCGTTATCTCCAGAGTTTGTCCTTAAAAGCACCAGGTATAGGCCAGAAAACTGTCTCTTCTATACATGTTTGGCACTCCTGCAACAATATCTCTCACTTTAAAGGTTCTACAATTACATGCCTCAGTGTCGTTTTAGTTAATTAAACAAGTGGTCTCTCAGCCTCTTGTATCCTGTGCAAAGTCTGAATACTGAAGCCTAGACTCTTCGGCTGGGTTGATAGGATGCCCCACCTGTCTGGTGATCTGAATGTTCTGACTCCCACTTGGTTCTATATTATAATTCTTATAAACATCTTGTCCTTATTATACAGAAAATCAACTGGGGAACCCTTTGAGGCCACCGAAACAGATTGATTGATTGATTTAGGAATCGACATCACAGCATTCGGGGCATTCCCATAAGTACTCCGTCCCCATCCTCAGCAGCCAGCGAAGAGTTCCAACACTAATAGTACCAGTAGCAATGTGATTATAAGTCCGTCTCGCCTTTCCTCTGAGCGTTGAGCGTCGCTCAGATCCCCTCGTCACTCCTCGCTGTCTCATTCTTGCCAGACCATGGTAAGCCATTTGCTCCTCCGAGTGTGCACATGCTCCCACAAGGCCGCAACCACGTCTGCCTTGTCATGTATCAATACTCCACCAAGTTCTGCAGAGCCAGCCAATCTGTCCACCTGTTCATTTCCCAGCACACCGGCATGCCCCGGAGAAAAGATCCAGGCGATGCTTGTCACCCGTGACCTCCGAAGCGAAGCAAGCCACTCCGCACGAAGCCTGCCCGTCCTCGCCCTCGTCAGCATGCTTTCTGAGTCAGTTACAATCACGATGTGTGTGTGTGTTGTATTCTCCATCCAGCGGAGAGCCGCAGTGACTGCCTCACCTCCATTCTTAAGCTGGATGTTGTGGTATCATATGCCAGGCTCTCCTGCCCCAAACATCGACCATTAGCTTTGGCTATGAACCCCCAGCCACTTCTCTCACCTCTTGACACCGAACCATCTGTGTAGATAATCACATCACCCGAGTGAGAATTAGTTGCTGGATTTCCACTTCCGTGGCCCCTGCTGGCCACTCCCTGCACTCCCGGCTTAATGTGATTATAACTCTGCGCAAGTCTGACTGCTCCGCTGGCACTCTGACCCACTCCTCTCCACGCCTAATGTTCTCCAAGGGGCACACCTGTCTGATCATATCCTCCGCCTGAGCCATCCATGATTTCCCTCTTATCAGTCGCTGACCCTTAACTGCGTCCAGCGCCTCATGCAGTGAGTGGTCTGTGTCTGCAGCTACTCTGAGGTAAGCCTTCGCCTGCATCACCTTGAGCCTACCAGCAATAGTCGGCAGACCAAGAATGTAACGCATACACACTACTGAGGTGTCTCTAGTGCATCCCAGAATGACCCGCATAGCTTCATTCTGTATGCGCTCTAACTTCACCAGCTGACTCTCTGAGACAGTGAGCAGACCTAACCATAATCAATTACTGAGGATCAAGTGCTGGTATAGTGTGAAAAGCATTCTCTGCTCTGTGCCTATTGCAGCCATTGTTTTAAGTGCACTGAGTCCCTTTTGAGATCTTGTCACAACCATCTCCACATGGTCCTTGAAGGATAGGCTCCTGTCAAATGTGATCCCCAGATACTTCAGTTTGTTCTCTCTGCTGACATTTCTACCATCTATCGCGAGGCTTGGGACATCAGCTCTTACAATCCTGTTGTCCAGAGAGCACCACAAAACAGCCGCCTTTTCTGGGTGGATGACAGCACTCATTTCTGTGCACCAGTCAATCACTTTATCTACTGTCGCCTGTAACTCCTGGGCTGTTTGCTCCCTATCTCTCCCCTGCCTATATGCAAGAATATCATCTGCAAATGTTAGTATTCTTCCAACCCCTGGTGCTTCTAGGTTTGCAATCTTGCTCGTATACATATTAAAGAGCACCGGTGAGACTGCATGCTTGCTTGCTTGCTTGTGTTCGTTGGCTTGAGCTCCAACGCAAAGCCCTGTATGTCGGATGAAGGCATCCCGTTGTCCAACATCAGTGTGATGTCATACAGGACCTGAGGTTTGCGTGAGTATCCGTTGTCCCATGTCTGGCTTATTGGTGCCCAGACTGGTGGTTCCTCGCCGTACAGGCAGACACTCTCCGACTTCGGAGGAATCGGCGATCCTATTGACTTCAGCCAGGACCCCGAAGGGACCTGTTGCCCAGGACGCTCGACGAGGACGCGTCAATAGGTCTTGGCCAGTATATAACCCGGCCCTGGTGCCTTGGAAACACCTCTGCGTCCCGGTGAGACTGC
Organism: Cepaea nemoralis; assembly: GCA_014155875.1. Taxonomy (NCBI): domain Eukaryota; kingdom Metazoa; phylum Mollusca; class Gastropoda; order Stylommatophora; family Helicidae; genus Cepaea; species Cepaea nemoralis. The sequence goes on from JACEFZ010028246.1 coordinate 222,030, forward strand.
AGATCCCTGTGCCAGTCCCGGGGTTAACATATGTGGCTCTGAGGTCCATGCACCCTGACGGAGAGCAACCCGACGAGAGTGCAGGACGGCTGCTATCCAGTTCACCAACCAGGGATTCACCCCCTTCTCCATCAGTGCGGTCATCAAAATATCATATCAAACTCTATTGTACGCATCCTCGAGATCAAGCGCTACCGCCATCGTTTCCTGTCTACTCTGGACCCCTCATAAACATCAAAGGCAAAAGTGGCACGAAACAGTCTAGGAGTGTCTAGTTGGTCATGCATCGAAGTACACTTGTTCCTGCAGCGAGGCACTGTCGTAATTTGGAGGCGACAGGTTTGAATCCTGGTCGGTAACGATAGCTTTCAAATTTTTATGTTGTCTAATGCGTCTTCTAATCTCTACTTCCTCCTTCTCCTTCTGTGAGTGCCAAACAATACTGTGTGTGTTTATTTATGTACTGGCCTTATTATAGGGTATTTTATATCAGCATCCATTTTATACACAGGTTCAAACCCCATCTAATCTATTCAGAACAACTATGTATGACATATGGCCAATAAAGGACGGTGAGAATACAAGGTCATTCTATGCTACCTAAGGAAGTTTCTATTAACCCTTTACAGGGCAAAACGTCCATTTGCGACCGATCCCTTAAACGAGCAGATCGGCCGATTGCGCCCGATACTATTAATGCATTATAAAAACGCGATCTCTCGGCTTTCTGACACTTCCAACGGCTACTTTCGCTTTCGCCGATAGCTTGACAATGTGGCTGCCATTTGTAAACGCTTACTATGAATTTGAACAGACTTTTACGGACTTTTTTTTGATAGTTTTCGGGACTTTTATGCTTAGTTTTTCAAAATAGATTTCGGCGATTCTTCAAGTGATAGCCGAGATTTCGCTAGGTTCAATTTAAGTGACATTAAAGGGCACGAAGTTGACTATTAATCGCAGCTAGATATCAGTGAAAAGCATCACTTTGCATTAGCAGTCTGAGTCGGACTTTAAAGAAAGTGATTATGATTCTGAAAATGTGTTTGTAAATTGTTGTATAGATGATGGAAAATCACAAACAACATGCTGTATTTCGTAAATATTTGTGTTCATATATGGATTACCGACAACAATCATGTGAGTAACATATTCTGCATGCTTTTCCCTTCATTGTGTTGTTTATTTAACTAAAATCGGTTGACTAACACCTTATTTGTGATGTTTTTACTAATGCAACCCGAAATTTTACCGAACCTGAAAAAATCTTGCCCATTCAGGGCTAAAAAACGAACAAGCGTCTGCCCTGTAAAGGGTTAAAGCAGAGCCAATGCACAATGATCTGGTTCTAGGCTTCATGAAGGAAAATTTTCCCAGCACCCACCGAATGAGATTGGGTTGGCCCCAAAGTTGTAATGGTCAAGAAAGATCAAATCCTGCCACAACCGCTTGAGCTCAGGACCACTATGCAGGACCTGCGCTCAATGTCCTAAAATGGCTGGTTTGGGTTTCTTCTGGCATGAATGGTTGACACACACAGAGCCATCAGACCTACAAGAGCTGAAGGGTCTTTACTGACCATGTCCTGTTGGTGGTTAACATACAAATGAAAGGGCTGATTGACTAATCTCAAGGGGAAACACTGTGGTTGAGCAGGGGAGACAACATGTGATCACGACTGATGGAATCAGGAATCCAATTTGACACAAGCTGGAAAGATTGTGATAGTGGATGAAGCAGAAGCATGCATAACCAACTGGCCATGGGAACGATAGGCATCCATACTCTCTGACTTCTGAGGAAGACTGAACACACGTGAGCTTGTCCCTAGTGCTGTGACATTAGTGGTGGGTGACAATTTCCGACACATTTTTGACAACTCGGCAAATAACCACACAAAGCAGTATGCTACTACAGTAATCTACTTTAAATAGAAAAACAAAACTACTCACCGACAGTAACCGTTGACAATTTTTCCTGCCACAACACGAGAAAAGTTTTCCCAAACCTTTGGGTCGCCAGTCGCTGGAGTGCCCAACAGGATAACATCTTCCACTATACCTTCACTGCCTGAGATGAAGACAAGATCTCAAGTCAGTAGTCCTATTAGTACCAACAGTACATGCTTTTGGTTTTTCTATTGTCCTATTTTTCTGCCCTTTAATACACCCCCCCCCCCCCCCCCCCCCCCCACCATCTCTTGGAGCATAGGCTCTGAATCAACTCACATCATCTTTTGCTATCTCCTATGGCTATCTCCATGTCCTCCCCATATTTTTCACCTGTCACTAGTTCCCTTCCCCAGGTTTTTATTCTATTAACCCTTTACAAGGCAGAACGGCCATTTACATCCGATACCGTAAACGGGCAGAACTTCCCAAACCGCCCGATACTATTATGCATTGTAAAAACGCGATCTCTCGGCTTTCCGATACTTCCGACGGCTACTTTCGCTTTCACTTTTAGCTTGACAACGTGGCCGCCATTTGTAAGCTCGTACTATGAATTTGAACGGACTTTTATGGGCTTTTTATGAAAGTTTTCGGGGGGGGGGTTTTTACGCTTAGTTTTTCAAAATGGATTTCGGCGATTCTTCAAGTGATAGTCGAGATTTCGCTAGGTTAAATTTAAATGACATTAAAGGGCACGAAGTTGACTATTAATCGCAGCTAGATATCAGTGAAAAGCGTTACTTTGCATTAGCAGTCGTGAGTCAGACTTTAAACAAAGTGATTATGATTCTGAAAATGTGTTTGTAAATTGTATAGATGACGGAAAATCACAAACAACATGCTGTATTTTGTAAATATTTGTGTTCATATATGGATTACCGACAACAATCACGTGAGTAACATATTCTGCATGCTTTTCCCTTCATTGTGTTGTTTATTTAACTAAAATTGGTTGACTAACACCTTATTTGTGATGTTTTTACTAACGCAACCTGAAATTTTACAGAATCTGAAAAAATCTTACCCGTTCAGGGCTAAAAAACGGCGGACAAGCGTCTGCCCTGTAAAGGGTTAAAGCTTTCACTGCCTCCCTAGATACTAGGGTCACTACTTCTGAAGCATTTTGCATACTCTGTTCTATCTTGTTTCATTTTCCTCTACCATATATGCTTTCTTTCCCAATTCATACAAAGTTCTATACATATATATATTATCTATCTGAGTGTGTGCACACGACTGTGTATAATAAATTGTATGTATTTTGCAGGAATTGCAGTCACATCCTCAACCTTTATTGGCAGCTTGTGATTTATTAAGCAATGTTATCTTCAGCAGATTTATCATCATCATCATCAAGTGCCATGCTGGATGAGGTAGGCATTCATGACATTCCACAGATATATAAAATAATCACCATTATCAAATACCTTTCCAAGTGGCATGAGTGATCATGCTTCTCCATATCTTGTGATCTTCAAAGACATGTATCAATGTGTGTGCTGACTCCCTCCCTTCTGTGCCATGATATCTTCTCACGCTGTCTCCTTCTCTATCTCTTTCCACAAATCTTTCCAGTTGTCACAACACGTTCCAGGATTTGGCTTCTCATTATGTGGCTAAAAATGAAGACTGTCTCTTTCTTATGTTTGTGATAAGTTATCTTTGCGGCTTAGCCTCCCTCAGAAAGTCATTTTGGCTGTGTACGGAATTTTCAGCATTCTTCTATAAAATCAATCTTCAAAGCTTCCACAGATTTTTTCGCTTGTTTATTAATTGTCCAGGATTTGCAGCCATGTGTTAAGACTACTGCTAAGCAACATGCAATAATTCTTTTTTTAAAACTCCCAATCAAGGACTTATTGCATAAAATGTTCATTTGATAGAATGTCCAGATGGAAACAGAGGAAGAGGCCGACCATGTAAACGTTGGACGGAGGGAATAGCAGAATCCATGGGAATGTCGATATACAAAGCCCATAACCGGGCACTCTCACGAAGTTTATACTTCACCTTGACACCGCAAGGTACAAGAGGAACACGATGAGATGAGATGAGATAGAATGGAGTATTTGCTCGTCCTATTCTGTTCTTTATCTCGGTGAAGCATCTTCCATCTGATGTTATCCATGTGCCTAGATATTTGAATTTCTGCACTTGCCCCAAAATAACATTTACTTTAATTGTACATTTAGGCACAATCTGTTTCTTTGTTATCACCATGACTTTGTTCTTCCTAATATTCAAGCTAAGGCCATATAACCATTGTATTTATCATTTCCTGTAGTTCCTTCTGACACGTAAGACGGTGTCATCAGCATAATGCAAGTTATTTATATTATGTCCACCAACCAGGATCCCTGGCATATTTTCTGTTGATCGCATTATATGTTCACTGTACAATGAGAACAAATCCAGAGACATTACATCATTGACTAACTCCCTTCTTTATACACTGAAATGTTCCTAAAAGATTCTTATGGCTGCTGTTGTCTGTCAAAATATTTCTTAATTATTTGCAGATCTTTGCTGTTAATGTTAGATTGTAATACAAATTTGTTTCCCTCAAGTTTCCCAGTCAAATGCTTTTGTGTAGTCCATGAAGTATTAAGTTCAGATCTGTTTTTACTTCTACAGATCTTTCTAATATTGTTCTGAGAATATGTATGGCACTGTTTGATCTAGTTCTACAAATCCTCATTGTTCATCCCCAATTTCTGGTTTGCGAATATTTCTGATTCTTTTCATAATTATTCTCAGTAACAGTTTTGTCATGTGGCTTAAAAGACTTATTGTGCGATGATCTTTGTGTTTTAAAGTATCTGGTTTCTTTGGAATAGCTATAAAGATGATTTTAATAGATCAATAGGAATGTTGATTGATTTGAATGATTGATTTAGGAACCTACATCACAGCATTTGGCGCATTCCCATAAGCGCTCCGTCCCCATCCTCAGCAGCCAGCGAAGAGTTCCAACACTAATAGTACCAGTAGCAATCTGATTATATGTCCGTCTCACTTTTCCTCTGAGTGTCAATCGTCGGCCAGATCACCTCGTCACTCCTCGCTGCCTCATTCTTGCCAGACCATGGTGATCCATTTGCTCCTCCTAGGTGTACACGTACAATAGGAATGTACCCACTATTAAAGATGTCTTTTATAAATTTTGTCAACATTTCAATTCCAAAATCTCCTAGGACCTCAATTTCTTCCAACGTAATGTTGTCTGGCCCGGGCGACTTTCCTTTCTTCAATTAGTGTAGATGCTGACTGCAACATCCTGTAAAGGATATGCAACTTAAAAAAAAAAAAAGGAAAAAAGTGCATCTACAACTTCCGCCACAAGTATTTGTGGACCCATGCCATTGTCTTGAATATTCACATCCGGTCTCCTATCATCATGCATGTCTTCTAAATATTTTGCCTATCTACTAATTATACCATCTTGCCCCATTATCACTGCACCATTCATTGATTTTAAACATCCAGAGGTATTTCTTGTTTTCCTACCTGTTAGGGTAGTTATTTCAACAATTTTGCATTGGTCCAAAGCCATGCCTAACTCATAAAATATCTTTCTTCCATATGTATAAATATCTTTTTCCATGCTATCTGCTGTTGGAGCATATGTGGGTGGGTGGGGCGGTGTGGGGTGTGGGGGTGTGTGTGTGTTTTTTTCTTTCTTCTATTCTTATATCCTCTATCGCCCACTGAGACAAAGGCCCTCAAACCCACTCACTCCAAGCCCTCCTATCTTTAGCTATCCCAAGAAACACTGTCCATGTCCTTCCCATATAATTCATTTCTGCTTCTACTTCTCTTCTTATAAATGTATTTTTGTCAGGTAATCGTATATGTTATCTATACTTATTTTTGTCAGGTAATCGTATATGTTATCTTTACTTGTTTCCCAGCAGGATCTTAACTTACCCTGTTTGTCTTTATGCTGTACCACCATATCCTACTACAATCAACACTGAACTTATTCGCTACTAACACATGGTGTTTGCTTGCATGCATAATTGTTTATAGTGAGCTGAGCTGAGTCAAGAACCGCCATTAAAGCATTCAGGACATTCCCATACACACTTTGTCATCTTCAACAACCAGCGAAGAGTCCATATACTAATGATCATGGGTATTAATTCATTCCTTTTATATTTCATTTATGGAAAAGCAGGTCCGCATGGCCGAATGGATAAGAACTCGTGTTCTTAAACATCTGGTGTGCTGATGCTGAGGACACTTAATAGGGAAAGCTAACCCATAAGCAAAATTCAGTCCATCACTACTATAAATAGTGTGTATGGACTACGCTTGAGGTCAAAGTGAGCGAGTGCCAAAAAAAAATTATGGAAAAGACACCAAATATTATTAAGGCCTGGGTATTAATTCATTCCTTAACAATAATATTTGTTTTCTGTTCTGTAAATTAAATGTGTACAAATGTTGTTTGTAACTTGAATTACAAAGCTTGATTTTGCACTTCAAATCTGAGTAGAAGTTCAGCTTTCACACCCATACAAGAGGTATACAAGAGATTTGACAGTGCTAGTGGCCTGCATAGTTTGATTGCCAAAGGGAAGCCGTTATATTGTCATTTTCCTAGATAACGCCCAGTCTAGTCATGACAGATTGAGCCAGCTTGTCATATACTGATCAGTTCACCATTGTCTTCTTTTGTTCGCTATCAGTTCACCTAAGCCTCCGCATTTACATATGAGTAAATCAATGAAAACGAGAAGTGAAATTTGGCAGATTTACCACAGTTCCACCAATTTAATTTCTCATGTTTACATAAGTTGGATGCAAGATATTTATGGTAGTAATACTGCTTGGTTTGGTAAATGTTTTGAAGTAGAATGTTCTAATTAAAAAACACATTTGTAATAAATCACAAGAAAGAATATTTCTTGAAGTGTTACGTGATGTTACCTTTTCTTTTTGACAGTTCCTCAAGACAATAGAAAAGTACTCTGGCTCCAAGACTGAATCCAATGAGAGTCACAGGTCTGTTACCCTAGAAGATAACAGAAAAATAAATGTTAATGAGTTAGTTTTGTTATCCTAGAAGATAACAAAAGAATACATGTAAATGAGCTATAGTTCTGTTACCACAGAAGATAACAGTAAAACAAATGTCAATGAGTTACCATTCTGTTACCTTAGAAGATAACAGAAGAATACATGTAACAAGTAAGTTCTTTACACTTTCTGTTAATTTCTTCTGCTGCTATTAATTGATTAATTCTGTCCTATAATCAAATGCAGTTAAAAGGCACATGGCATGTTCCAGAAAATTAAACAGTAAAAAAATTATGGAAGACAAACTATTATAAAAGCAACCACAAGCCATCCAGTTTAGAGTGACAATTAAAGTATATTAAAAATATAAAGGCATGCACTGGTGCAGATCAAGACCTATATGCAAATCATCAAAGATGAGAGAAAGCAACTGCATGGCAATATTTCCAGACCGGCATGCTAAATAACCTGCCTACCTGTTCTCTTGTCAGCAGGACATCAGCGAGCATCTTCCCCGCAGCCTGAGACCTCTGCAGTGCCACAGACCAAGGGTTGTCTATGATGTTTGCAGCAGATATCAAGGCAGATGGCCATGCAATGGCTGCTAATAATCCTGCAATTGTGTGCAATAAGTGACTTTTGTAATTTTTCAATGTAGTCTGTCTTTTTGTGTGTTGATGAAGACTTTCTAGTTGCAATGTTAATTCTGTCACTTGTGAGTGTGTTCTTGTATAGATGAGCAGTTCCTCCTCTTCTTCTTCTTCTTCTTCTTCTGTGTTCGTCTGGAATGTCTGTATTGGACGTACCTGTTGTGCCTAGTTGCAGCACATCTGCGATACTTCCACCTTTCGGGTAACACATCCGACTTCTTCAGGCATTTATTGACCTGATTAATCTTCCTAGGTGTTGACCAATTCCACTTTCCATTGTTGTTGGTTGAGTTAATAATGAGTAAAAAAAACTACAAGAAAGTAATGAGGATGGATAAATCTGAATTACAGAATAGAACTGTCATGTACCACATTGGGCCCATGGCAGTGAGAACCAGATAATTCCCGGGGAGTGCCAATACTGACCATGATTCACACTACTGGCGTGAGGATGTGGCAGATTTACGGGGATGTTGAACAGGTGTGAAAGGAAGTGGCATTTTGGTCAGAGTTCTAGCTAGGGGCATATTACAACTTGAACATACTTATGGCGACTTACAACACCTTATATCAGTTATTAAAATAATTATAGAATCAAGTGTTTCAGTTTATGATGTGATTTGTATATATTTTTTTGCATACCCTATTTACAGAACATCGCTGTCAAAAACCAGCATTTTTCTACTGTTGATGTCTTGGCAAGTTTATATTCAGTAGTTTGCCACTGCTTTCTGAACGACCGGCTCCCATACCAACAAGTTAAAACCCTGCACGACACGGTCTGCTGCCAAATTGGTCACAGCTGTGTTTGGAATGCAGGTGAGCGGGCTCACAAATCGTGTCCGCAAGACCTTAGCTACAGAGACTGGCGATTTGTATATTACATCTGTGAAATGTAGAACTAATAGAGACCATGCTATTACTAGCATTTCATTGTCTCTTATTCTTACCATGTTGCTAAAGTGATCAGTTATAAATGTGTTGTTAGTTGTGAGTAGTCAAATGGAGTCGGGCATCGGCCCAATGTGCTATAATTAAGATGCAGCAGTTAGATAGAGCACAAGGAGGACTATGGACAGAACTATACTCCCAGTAATGGCTATGGACAGAACTATACTCCCAGTAATATCAGTGAATGAGAGGGAAAGGATGAAAGAGCAAAGCAACAATGACAGAGACAGTAACAATGTGAGAGAGAGAGAGAGAGAGAGAGAGAGAGAGAGAGAGAGAGAGAGAGAGAGAGAGAGAGAGAGAGAGAGAGAGAGAGAGAGAGAGAGAGAGAGAGAGAGAGAGAGAGAGAGAGAGAGAGAGAGAGAGAGAGAGAGAGATTTTTATTTTAGAAGGGTTACAAATTGGGCACAAATTGGGCAGAGAGAGTGAGAGAGAGAGAGAGAGAGAGAGAGAGAGAGAGAGAGAGAGAGAGAGAGAGAGAGAGAGAGAGAGAGAGAGAGAGAGAGAGAGAGAGAGAGAGAGAGAAGACAGAAAAAATAATAGAGGAAGAGAGAGGAGTAACAATGAATAAAATAGAGACAAAGACAGAGAGAACACAAGAAACAAAATAATAGAGGGGGAGGAGAGTAGGAATGACATAGACATAGAGAGTGGACAGAGAAAGAGCGAGTGAAAGAAAGAGACAGACAGAGAGAAAGACAGTGAGCGTGACAGAAAAGGAGTGATTTGAAGAAGCAGGAGAGAAAATAAAAAGACAGACAGACAGAGAGAGAACAAACAACATTGTTTATATGCACACAAAAACACTTGATGTGAAATGCTAGAAAGGAAACCTGAGATCTCATTACTAAAGAGCTGCACACAACTCACCACTCAGAACTGTGTACTTGAGAGCTTCTTGGGTAGCCATGGTCATAGCAGAGTTAAAGATGTAATTCAAAGCTTCTCCCATCTGTACCAGATACTTGGTCTCCCAGCAGAGTGTGTACTGTTCCCTGGACTCTGCTAAATACTTCCAAGGCTGTTTGAAATCTGTTCAGAAAGTTGGGATGGCAAGAAGACACAATATAACAAGTCTGGCATGATGTCAAGATATTCAGTTTGTGAGATTTTTCCCTTTCTGCATTGTTGATTTTAAATTATCCCTAGATCAAGAAATCAACATCATGATTGGTTAAGGCAGCAAACAACAATGAACAGGTTAACAAAAAAATAAAGCCTGGGAAAAAAGGAAGCTTACTGCCAAAACAAAAGTCCTGGTCTATCAACCTTGGAAAACAGGAAACTTACTGCCAAAACAAAAGTCCTGGTCTATCAAGCCTGTGTTCTTCGTACTTTTCTTTATAACAGTGAAGCCTGGTTAACTTACACCAAGAGAAACATTTAAACAGCGTTTATATTCGAGGTCTGCGAAGAATGCTTGGTATTAAGTGGCAAGACAAAATCACACATACTGAAGTATTGGAAAGATCGGGTTGTGTGACGGTTTGTTCCATGCTCAGTCTTCGTAGACTTAGAGGGATAGGACACAGGAGGATGGACAACAGTAGAATACCTAAGGACATCTTTTTTGGTGAATTACAGATGGTTAAAAGATCTCGAGGTCAGCCTTTACTACAGTACGAAGATATAAGCGGGACATGATTGATACAGGCATTGATATTGCACCTCCAATTTTATCTGGTTCCTATGTTGTAAAAGTTCACACTGTGATTCATACCCAGTCTTCACTGGTTCCTTTGTTGTAAAAATTCACAAAATGATTTACACTCGAACCTCCCAGTTACAGACAGACATGATGCCTGTGGACCCCAAAGTGTCATTAAAACCCTATTCTGGGTCTCGATAGTGAAGTGGTCAAGCCTTTTTACCCTCTGAAGGCGGTGGGCTCATTTTATGACTGAATAATACAGACTATGAGTACAATTTCTTCACAAACCATGGGGGGGTCATCACTGGAGCTACAGAATTCATGCTTCATGCAATACTCTCAACAGGCGACTTGTTATCCTACGGCGACAGACTGAGCCTGATGGGGTAAACCCAGTGCAATGAGATCAATTCTCTGGTCTTTAACCTTTTAACCATTATTGAGAAGCTTTCAAAAGGTCCTAGACCAATGGTAAATGACCATGTGCTGTGTAAGTATTGACAGTACAGCCTATGTGAACAAAAGCTCAGCCGAGTCATTAATTCTGATGAATAATAAAGGAGTTTGAGAAACAAAGTATGAATACCACTGACACAGATGAACACAGATATAGTCAATTACCTTTATGGTTATTGGTGAGCCATCCAGTGACAGCAATTGTGATATGAAGTTGGTTGGTCAGGGTGTCTGCTCTCAAACTGTTGCCACACACTAGTGGTTCAAACTGGAACTCTTCAATAGCACCAACTCTTTTCTTCATTTTGTAGCCTGATGAAACAAACAATTCAGATGATGAGAAACATGATACCTCCATAGATATTCAACATGTCCATGTATTTAGTTGTATTCCATCTCAGATTTAAATTATGTTATATTAAATGTTGTGTTATTTTAACACGTCTATCTAAAAAGCATTTTTAGTGCCATTTCTACCAGGTTGGACTGTTAAAACCTACATGGGGTGACAATTAATTTACTAAAAATGACTGTCTTGTTTTGGTGCAATGTAATTTAATTTGCACAACATGTACACATGATTTCCTATTTTGTTCCCTTATCCAAGAAACCTGGGAGACATGTTACATCAGTAAAAACCAATGGTGCTTGCAAACATTTCCTGTTCTCAGCTGGTAGCAAATCAGATCAATTCTGAGATTCAGATGGACATCAACTCCTCTCAACAAAGTTCTCCCTCCATTTATAATATTACCTCAGAAGTCAGAGTGGGTTCCCCTGATGGTGAGTGACACTCAGGAAAATTTTATCCACATGAAAATATAAGTCCAGTGCACTCCCCAGTAGTAGCAGGTGAACGAACTGTGCTTGAGTTGAAATCAAGCGAACAGGAAAAACATATTGCAGCATTGACAGTCAAACTAGAATCTAAAGGTTCTTAGAGGGTCTTCATGGCAAACAAACTATTTGTCTGGCACTCTGAAGGGCATGGGTTTGTTTTTGGGCTGCGTTGTTCAGGTCGCAAGTGTAATTTTTCAGGAAACCCCTGGGGGTTACTGGAGCTATGGGGGTTTGTGCTTTATGCAATGCTCTCAGCAGGCAGCCTGACATTATGAGACAAAGCCAGAGGTGGTAAAACCTGGAGCAATGCTCTCAGCAGGCAGCCTGACATTATGAGACCAAGCCAGAGGTGGTAAAACCTGGAGCAATGCTCTCAGCAGGCAGCCTGACATTATGAGACCAAGCCAGAGGTGGTAAAACCTGGTGCAATGAAGACAAGCTTTTACCCTTTAACACTAGAATCTAAATATGCTGTATAACACACTCTGCGTTCAAACAATAATTTGGATACTTTAAACACAGAAACCACACAAAATGTTGCATGATTTATTGTCTGGCATATTCGCTGCCTGGAAAAATGATGCGAAGATGCAGCCAAATATGCCAGGCAATAAATCATGCAACATGTTCGTGGCTTCTGTTTAAATCCAGTAAGCAAATACATTGTTTTGGGCTTTGATACTGCTGCAATGTATGATTTCTCATCCAACCTAGAGCTTACCTGTCAGCCCTGCCCCTGCCACCCCAAACAGAGAGCCAATGACTGCCACTCCAGCTGTGGTGCCCAGTACTGCTGCTCCAGTGCCACCTATGATGGCTCCAGCTCCTGCTGCAACTAATGGAGCTGCTAAACCACCTGTCAGACCTGCGGGAGATACCAGTCTATTGTTTATAACAATGCTTTACCTGTATGTGGCAGTCATATTCATTGTTAATGGAACCTAATATTAGCTAAAATCTTCAGCCTAAAGCAGTGGTTCTCAACCTTTTTTGGCCCGTGCCTGTGTGACCCCCTTTACCGTATTTTTAGAACATCATTCCCCCTCTTTCATATTTCCTATCTAAAAATCCCCCCACCCCTACACAGTATACGAAAAATTGGAAGGTAAATTTAATAGCATATACTAAAACAAGTCTAGACATCCACATAAAACATGATTTGTGGGTCTACTTACTTTATAAAATGAATTTTAGAAGGAGGCGTACATAACTGTAAAGTATGAAGGGAAAAACAATATCAAGTAATCGGTTCTTGTATTGACGCAATCTTGAAATGGTCTGCATCCCCCCCCCCCCCCCCCCCCCCCCCCCCGGAAACCCTAAAATTCCCCTCTGGGGGGGGGGGGGGAAATTCCCCATTGGTTGAGAACCACTGGCCTAAAGGATGCTGAAAAATATGTTTCAGCAACTTTACAAAAAAGTTAATTGTATATCCTTTACGGATATAGCAGTCAACCCCAGCATTTTCTGGCTGTTCGTGATTCCTGGGCAAGTTTACATTCAGCAGTTTGCCATTGCTTTCTGAACGACCGGCACTCACACCATTTCATAAAAAAATAAAAAAGCAGCTGTGTTTCGAACATGGTATGCAAGATTACGAACTGCGTCCATAACCCCTTCACCATGAAGCTAACCTAATTACATGTGAGTATAAAAAATAAGAAAAGTTAGTTGCATCTCCTTTACAGGACGTCACAGTCAACCACAGCAACATTTGGCTGTTTGTAATTTCTGGGCAAGTTTTACATTCAGTAGGTTGCCATTGCGTCCTGAAAAGAGTCTCAAAGAAAAATTGCACTCATGAACAGAACGACATAGCCTAGAATCAAACCCACAACCTTCGAAGCACGAGGCAGGCGGCGCAACCACTTGGCCGTGGAGACGGCCTCCTGTACCTTACATTTGCCCTATTCTAATTCCATTTATTTGTGTACATATTCAATTAGCATCTTTGTAAACATTCAATTAACATTTGTGTAAATATCCAATTAACATAAGCCACAAGGGTAACTTTCAGATACCAAGTACACATCTAGAAGCCCCATGTAAAACATTTACCTATCAAAGTCCCGCCTCCTAATGTTGCCAGGCCAATCAAAGCGTAGCGTTTGTATTTTCTTCTCTTTGCCTTCCGAGCCTTTTCAATTTTCTCCTCCCTAAAAACATTACAATACAGGTGTCAGATGAACACAAGCAGGTAGGTCAACCAAAATGTACTTAACAAAATACTGTGCTAGCAGAGTGCTTAGTGTGCTTGCATGCCTAGATAGTGGTTCAGGTTCAATCCTAACAGGATGATTTCCTTCCAACCAGCTGGTTGTCTTCTGTTCCAACCAGTACAGCTCTGGGGTCAACCCTGCCTCATACAGAACATGTTCTAGGAAGGAAAGGTGGCGAGGTAGGAAGCTGGCCAGCCTGTAAATGTCATGACCTAAAATATGTGAAGACCTAACACGGCTCACCTTAATTTGGGATTACCTGTGTATACTAAACAGCAGCTATAATTACATCATTTTGTGCCATTGCTGCTTCTCTCAGATGGTGTTCTCTGGAGTGAGCAAGCTGTTTGCTCAAACAATTGCCCAGTAGACTACAGGCTGGGAGTTTTATTTCATCTCCTAGAGATTTTTTTTCCACTCCACCCTTAGCGGTAACCTCCTAGAGATAACACTCTTGGTCTTAATCAATCAATCAATCATGTGCCATGCCGGAAAGCGTGGGCGGTCATGATTCGCCATTTCACTCGATCACCAGAGTCGTGGATCAGCTCAGTGTTCCTGTCTCGTCCATGCCATGTGGCCAAGCCATCCAGGTATTTTCCTCTAGGTCTTCCTCTTGGTCTGTTTCCTTCGATCTTGCCAGCTGTCACTAAGTTCTCCAGTCCATTTCTTCTCATAACATGTCCAAAAAATTTTGACTGTCTACGTCTAATTTCTCTAATCAATCTACGATTTTCATTTGTCTCTTGTAGTACTTGGTCATTGGTTTTTCTATCTGTCCATGGTATTCTTTGCATTTTTCTCAGACACCACATTTCTGCAGAGGTTGATAGATATATTTCTCTGAACCCAATACCAAAGTATCATCTCTGTGGTGACTGTGATGCCGAATTCTCTTCCTCTTCCAAACAACCAGCCTTGTGTGCAAAACCAGTACTGGACCTTCACATCTGCAGAGGATGGAACCGGGCCAGGATTCAGCACAGCACACACATTCAGACAGGCTGGGATTGGACCTGGTCTGGTTATGTTTCCTCTATTGGTGTAGGTATGTCATTGACAACAGACTCCAACTTAAAGCTCAGAGGGTCAAGACCATATGTAAACATGATATTAGGATACATGTTACATTATAATGCTATTTGCCATGCTATGAGTTGTCTTCAGGCATACTGTAAGTTTGACATGTCGTTACACATCAACTCACACTGTGAATACCATCATATTCACTGTGAATGTCATTATCACCACTGATTGTATCATAACCATCTTTGATAGTTTCACCATATTCACCGATATCATCATCTTCATCATCATGGCCATATGAAGTTTATGGTTTGATTAACAATTAATGCCAGCAGCTTTATAACTTACAAAACAATTTACATAAGGATAACCATTTAAGGTCTGCATATATATTTTTTAATGTGAACATTACCTTAATTATAAGCAATCAAAGAAAAAAACAATTGGCCATATTTGCAAACAGTAAACTAAAACTAGCCGATCTCTCTGGCCGAGGGGTTACAATACTTTCTCCGTAATCCCGTTTATCACGCAGAGTCTCGTAGCGGGCGAGAACTGGGAGCGGTTCTACCCCTGCTGGTGACTTGCGGGATAACTGAGCCGGCCGCTCAGAAATCAATGGCAAACTACTGAGCGTAATATTGCCAAGAAATCAACAGACAGCTGAAAGATGCTGCTGTTGACAGCGATGTCCTGTAAAGGATATGCGAATTAAAAAAACAAAAAACTAAAACTAAACATCATCATCATGTGCTATGCCGATAAGCGCAGGAGGTCATGTTTTGCCATCTCACAAGATCACCAGAGTCATGGATCAGCTCAGTGTTCTTGTCTCGACCATACTATGTGGCCAAGCCATCCAGGTATTTACTTCTCTGCCTTCCCCTTATTCTTTTCCCCTCAATCTTGCCAGTTGTCACCAAGTTATCCAATTATTTCTTCTTATAACGAGTCCCAAAAAATTTTGACTATCTACGTCTAATTTTTCTAATCAGTTCACGGTTTTGATTTGTTTTTTGTATAACTTGGTCATGGTAACAGGTTTTATTTTCTGTCTGTTCATGGTATTCTTTGCATTTTCCTCAGAAACCAAATTTCTACAGCTATTAGATGTTTTTTCAGCTTGTCTGCTTATCGTCCATGCTTCACATCCATACAACAGTACAGGTTCTATGTAGCACTTCAACAATTTTTCTTGCTGCAATTTACATCTTTTTATTGGTCAGTATGTTCTCCATCTTGCAAAAGGCCACCTTCACCATGGCGATTCTTGTTCTAATCTCTTCAAAGTACCTCCCATCAGACAGTTTTGAGATAGTTGTACCAAGTCACTTGTTTAAGAATATTACCATTTACCCGTGGTATTTCTTTCTTCCTAGTGACAAATATAATCTAAGCCTTCTTACAATTTAATTCTAACCCTAGTTGTTAAAACTAAACTAAAATATTATAATCCACTGCCAGAACTTTTCGGGATGAGAAATAAAGTCCGCTTGCCCATGTAGTCACAACATGCATACAGGAATTGTATTTCCCCTTCAACAGCCGAAAATCCCTTGCTTTAGAGAAGAACGGAATAAACATCCCACGGTGTGAAAATAAAAGTACTTGACCCTTTCACAGGTTTTGGGGCATATTGGCCCTACCCCTCTTTGTTACAGATCAATCGGTACTCGCTGGGTGATGTGGTTAATATCATGCTGGCATCATTTACTTCCCTGGAGATTTTCTGGTACCCATTTTAGACAGAGTGCACCTGGAAACCCAGATCCATTTTAAGACATCTGCCTCAAAGAGGATTCAAACTGGTAGGCCAGTAAGAAAGTGATGACGTGCAAGACTGGTAAGCTAATCTCTCAGCCAAGCATTCTACTCAAGATCAGCAGCGGTAAGATTAGGGTTAGTCTGTTGCTTATCAACCCAGTGGTCTTGTATTCAATCCCTAATAGTGGCACAAGTGGATTTCATAATCAACAAGTAGGACTCTGGAATACACCCAGTCTTGTAAAATGGGTGTCATTAAATTTTTAGTGGGTGCTTATCACACCTTATTACATCATTACCTAGTATGTGAAGTCTAATTTGTAACTGCACTCCTATAGCATTATCTACCATGTAATTACATCACTTAACATCAGTGTGTAAAACCATATATGAAAACATGCACTAAGAGTTAAATAAATATATAGGTATTATTGGTTATATTCAGATTTCTCTCAGACAATGTAAATACCTTTTCTTTCCTAAACAGGCATATAACTCAATTTATGTAACACAAAGGAATAAATTTGCAAACTAAAGTAAATTATTATTCACAAATTCTGTAACAGGTAAACAACCACACACCAATTTCTCACATGAAGTAAAATTAAGTAAACACAAATGTCTAAAGTTCAGATCCTATAAAGCTGAACCAAAATGGCATGAAATAATATTATTTTAAAAAACCATAAAGTGCATTTAATGCAACAATCAGCATGTAGAAGATAAGACTAGACAGTAACTAAATGGTGTATTCAAAGAAATACAACAGAAGTATACCTGCACCTTCACTATACTGATTCTTTACAACTGATGACAAGGTGATAAACGCTGCAATAACAATTCTGGTATGAACACTAATTAATGAAACTGTCCGGAGGTCAGCATTTTCACAAGGATAAGAGCTCTTGCTCTTAAACTTTCAGTGAGCTGATGGCGAGGTGGTGGGTTCAACCACTGCACTGTTCAGTTGGACTATAAAATGTTGACGTCTGGTCCTTGACTAGGGGACATACATTACAAGTATCCCAGAAGTTGGAGTAGATTTGCTTGATGGTAAGGGAAAGCTAATCCACACACACACACTGACATCAGCTTGTGTGTGGACAACACACACGTTCACATAGAGCAAATGAAAAAGAAAATTGTCTATACTATAAAGTATGTTGGATAACAGAAAAAAAAAGACAAATCTAAATGTGATAAAGTTTCCTCTGTAATCTACAGGCTTTTCACATATTGAAAGGTGGGCTTCTACTGACCTACCTCGGACTGTCTAACTAAAAACCATGTTCTCAGTAAACACTCAATTGTGCTATAGCTCAGCCAGATCTTTAAGTGTAGGAGTATTTATTATGTGTATCCATTACCACACTGATTGTGAACACACACATGCCAAATGCTAATTGTGTGTATCCATTAGCATATTGACTGAACACATGTATGCCAAATATTAATAGTATGAGAAGTGCTGATTCATCAAGCAAGCGTCTGCATGCAGCGGACTGTCACATGTGACATGTATTATCTGCACTCACGAGCTGCAACGGCGTTGTGGCTAGATGTTTACCTGCTGGCCTAAGAGTCATATGTTCGAATTTGCACTGAGGTTAATTGTTCAAACTAACTTGTGCTTCAAGATCAACACAGTCTAAAATGAGTACCAGAAAATATCTAGGGAAGGGAATATGGCCATTATTAACCACATCACCTCTTGACTGCCACTTAATCTGTGTAAAAATATGGGTATAGCAGTGTACGCACAATATGCCTTAAGGTGTGTAGTGGGGTCCTTTACTATTTACTGCACTATTATCTGTAGTCTATCCATCCTCAGTGTCCCAACAATAGGCACCATTGAAGGCACAATATAACTTCCTTATTACTACAGATTCTTTTTATTTGACTAGGAAAGTTGTCCATCTAAAGTCTTAAAGATCAATGACCTGTATAAGCTATATGGATGACCATTCATCGGAGACCATCATGTGATTAGTTTCCAGATAAGGAACTAAACTTATGACTGTTTTCTCAAGACGTTTACCAAAGACATTCCCAAGAGAGATGATATGATACACATATCCTGTGTTGACTGTTTCCCAGGTACAAATTGGTGATACAAATGAAGTCATCTCTCTGGCACCTCAGCATGCTGTATGCTTTAGTTTGAATCATCTATCACATTTCTAATATTTAAAGCACCAAGCTGTTCAATGCAATAGCAAATGAGGCATCAGGACTAGCTGCAATATTGCTGTTTGGTTAGAGCCCTAACAATGCCATTCAATGATAGAAGCTCAATATGTTCGACTTCCAGGGATTATTTCTGAGACTGCATTCTCTAAAGTTGTTTTTTTCTCAGTTAGGGATGAGTACCTATTCTCTGAAGTTTTTCTTTTCTCTCAGTTGGGTATGAGCACCAATTCTCTGAAGCTTTTTTGTGTGTTTCAGTTGGGTAGTCATGAGTACCTATCCGCTGAAGTTTTGTCTTTTGTCTTAGTTGGGTATTCATGAGTATATATTCTCTTAAGTTTTTTTTTTATAGTCTCAGTTGGGTATTCATGAGCTTCTATCCAGGGTGTTTTGTCTTTTGTCTCAGTTGGGTATTTACGAGTACCTATCGGGTCAACGCCGTTGGAACTATATCGGCCATGTACTCAGAATGGACAAGACAAGACTCCCCAACCAAGCCCTCTTATGGTCACCAGCAGGGAAAAGAAAACGGGCAAGACCAAGAGAGACCCTGCGTAGAACCATCACCAGAAAAGGCTCATTCAACGGCCAAGTGAACATCCAGGATCTACAACAGGTAGCAGCGAACCGCTGGACATGCAGAGCCATGACTTCTGCCCTATATGCCGCCTTAGGCTCAAGAGGAAAGACTAACTAACTAATCGGGTGAAGTTGTCTGTTGTCTCAGTTGAGTGTTCATGAGTACCTATCGGCTGAAGTTGTCTGTTGTCTCAGTTGGGTATTCATGAGCACTTATCTGGGGTGTTTTGTCTTTTGTCTTAGTTAGGTAGTCATGAGTATCTATCCGCTGAAGTTGTGTCTTTTGTCTCAGTTGGGTATTCATGAGCATATATTCTCTTAAGTTTTCTCTGTTGTCTTAGTTGGGTATTTATAAAAACCTATTTTCTGAAGTTTTTTCTTTGTCTCAGTAGAGTACTTATGAGGACCCAGTCTATACATTTATTGTAATGGTCTGCAATGGTCTGCAATGTCTGCAACACATTTAGTGCACTTTACCCCACGACACCAATGTTGTTTTCAACCACCGAACCAAGCTTCGCCCTTAACATAACAATGTGTGCATAAAGCTAAGGCCAAGCAAACATTCAATACTAAAGAAGACTGGTTACTAAGACAAATAAAATTGAGAAAAGTGAAATATTTTGGTCATGTAATGATACATAAATGTCTGGAAAAGGGAACTATGGAGTGAGATCTTCAGGGGAAGCAGTAAAGAGAAAAACCATGGCACAGATGGATTCAAGATGTGATAGATCATTTACACTTGACAACAACAGAGGCAACAATAGAGAGGTATTTCAAATGACTTATGGAAGAAAAGTTCTGCACAAGACAAATCAATGGGTGGGTGGTTGGGTGGGTGGTGTTGATGATGATGATGATGATGATGATGATGATGATGATGATGATGATGATGATGATGATGATGATGATGATGATGATAAAGATGCCAAGCAAATCTTATATTTCATTACTTTTCCTGACAACTATTTTTCCCGGATGCCACCCTAGCCCAAAGCTTTATTTAAACAGTTTCAAATAACAGTAAATTAACAGAACCAAACAGCAAATTTACAGGTAATGCAATCAAATCCAAATAGCTAATCCATTTGGGAAGTGGTGCAGCCAAAGCAACTACTCATAATATAGGTTCTATAAATCATAGACCAGAGGAACTTACTCATCATCCGACAGTGACTCATCACTGCAATAATTCATCATGACAAGAGTAAACATATTGAAGATTTACATTTCTCATATACAAATAATGTTGATACTGCATCATCAGAAGACACAAACAACATATCAAATGTACACATAAAAAAATAAACATTACATTACAGGTGTCTCAACTTCATCAAAGAAACTGAACAGATAACATGCATTCTTAGAAAATCTAGACGTGTACAATTTACACATACAGTGGCGCTTATTATGGGAATGTGAATATAAATAAAATAATAATAATAATGCATCCAAAACATCTAAAAATTAAATCAAAACGTCTAACAATAATAAATCCAATATGAATTCTTGGGGTTCTATACATAATAGCAAAATAAATGGTGCACAACAACAAACACAAATAGAAGCAAACAAGATAAACACAAATTAGGATTTGTAAACATGTTCACCATCATCATCATGTAACAAGTGCTGTACAGAATGTTGCAGTCACCACAACATGCTGGACAGACTCTTGATCCTTCATTATTTCTCTTGCCTAATGCATTTTCAACCCTAGCATGTCTGGGAAGCCCTGTATCCACCATCATGTTGATCAATCTCTGTGTTATCTTCCTGTAACCATTTTGATGCCTTTAGATGGGGATATAGTACAGTACAAGGCCAAGCCATCCAGGTACTTGCTTCTAGGTCTTCCCCGAGGGGAACAGACCAAGGGGAAGACCTAGAAGCAAGTACCTGGATGGCTTGGCCTTGTGGCATGGTCGAGACAGAAACACGGAGCTGATCCACGACTCTGGTGATCGAGTGAGATGGCAGAACATGACCGCCCACGCTTACCGGCATGGCACATGATGAATGGATAGTACAGATCCTTTTTACACACCTTTAGGCATACAGAACATGCCTTGCTAGCCCCTTATTTGTACGGATGAACCAGCACTCCACGGTGATGCGGTCAATATCAAGCTGGCTGCTGTTACTTCCCCAGAGATTTCCCCGTACCCATTTTAGACTGAGTCAACCTGGCGGCCCAGCTCAATTTTAACAATCTACCTCGGTATTTTTTATTTTTTTTTATTTTGGCACTCACTTTGAACTCAAGCGTAGTCCATACACACTTCCAGTATTGCTGGACTGAATTTTGCATGTGGATTAGCTTTCCCTATTAAAAGTGTCCCTCACCATCAGGCGAACCCATTCCGACTTCAGAGGTACTTGTAATTTACATCTCCATGTCAAGAACGACAGTACATTTTAGTTCAACTGTCCGGTGTAGGAGTTGAACCCCTAACCTTGGCATCAGCACACCGGATTGTTTAAGAACACATGCTCTTATCCATTCGGCCATGCTGACCTGCATCTTACTCAATATGAATTTGAACTCATAACCACCAAGCCAGCAGGCCAGCTAGCTAACCACTGCACTACTGCAGCTCCCTGGGACATGGTTTTGGACCCATATTTCATGAACAAATGACACTTGACGAAGTTAGTATAACAATGACAGTCTTACACATACAAAAGGATGACAAGAAATAGATGTAATACAGATCATTAAGTCTACAAAATCAAATTCAGGTAACAAATCATGCACAGATCATAGGAGCAGTTGAACAGTGATGCTTGACTTAACAGACAGAAAAATAAACAGAATTTCTCACTTAAATATGTATAATCAACTTTTCTAATGTCTAGTATAACTGATATTTACATCTTCTCCTTAATTTTCAATGAGTGCAAATCAATTTCCACACTTTTATTTATCTTTTCCTAAATTCATAACATATAGTAACTTCAGCAGCACTGTTTTATTAAGCTTGTAGCCTAGTGCAGCTAATTTTGACACATATTTCTTTTGGATTTGCTTCCTAGGCCTTTGACTGTCTTCAAAATACACCAGTGAGGCAACAAATCATTCTTGGTTTTGTCTTATTCCTCAACATGTCCAACTTAAAAACATCTTGCCAGTAGCTCAATTACTACTGTAATACTCTGGGATTCTAGGATTGGGATTGTTCAGCTTGACTCTAGTCCGACTGTGTGAAGTCATGAAGGGTGTAGCATAGGTGGGAGCACAAGCGCACTTGAAATACCACTACTTTTATTGTTTATTTACTTATTCAGTCAAGCGGGAGATTTGTTCGCAACATAGACGAGCTATATCTCTGGCGGGCAGATTCTCGCTGGTGGGCAGATTCTCGCTGGTGGCGGGATCCTCACTGTAGACAGTGTCAGGCAGGGAGTCTGATGGTAGTACACGATTACATAGGTCCAGACACTTACGACTGACAGATGTACATGCTCATACAGGTCCAGACACTTGATTTGAGGCATTCAGTTGAGGGATATGGCTGAATGCCTCTAAGTCAAATCCCCCAGATGTGAGGGCCTGGCTGCTACTCGCTTCCTGCTCTTGGAGGATTGATGTTGAGCCCGCAGCCTCTACAGCTTACTTGTTCCAGGTACTCGTAATCCTTTCCTCTAGAGAAAACAAGGCAAGGCCGAGAGAGGGATCATGCTGCACAGGCAACACATGTTCTCTAAATCCATGCCCAGGCATTGTGCGGTGGAATTCTAGCTCTAGTTCCAATCCACATACTTTCATCTGTAAAGATGGCAAGGTGCCACTTACTCTGGGATTCACTGAGACACAGCCAGGTGAAGCCATGTGAGAGGAGCATTTATTTTGATGGCTTCAGAGCTATCCGTTTGTCACTATTACAGCAGGATTTCCAATGGGTGTCTACAGAACATTTTTCACACATTTTCCTCTACTTCCTCTGCCTTTTATCCCCCATAAAACATATGCCCTCAACAACATCCTGTAGGACAGGAGGGCAATGGCATCAGTCCAGATCATGAAACTATTATTAGAGTCCTTTAATTTCCATTTATGGAGGTAGTTACTGGTGTCTTCAGAATTCAGTCTATTGTCAGTAAATGCAACAAATGTGACAGAAGGTGACCTTGACACACTCCTGTTCTTATTTCAGGCATATTTCAACTCATCTCATCTTGTTCCTCTTGTACATTGTGGTGTCGATATGAAGCATAAACATCAGGAGAGTGCCTATATATTGAGATTCCCATGGAATCTTATTCCCTGTCCATTGTTTACATGGTCAGTCTCATCTTCTGGTTCCATTTGTCTGTACACCGTTATTTGTTGTGTTATGCTACCAGCAGGCAGCCTAGTTATATGGCCAAACCATTTCACCTCTACATGTTCTCAATTCTGCAATTTCCTCTCCGCTGCATGAATACTGAGCAATCAAATATACCTGGCTCCTTGTTCATTTCCAGAAAGCTAATCCTGTGGCAGTGGCATGTATCACATTAACAAAATATACATAATCAGTAGTAAGGAAACTGTACCAGAGTGGCAGCTGGCTGACTGGCTAGAATAAAGGGTTTTCCTTTAGGAGACCCATGTTTTAATCCTCGATAAAGTGTGAATTTTTTCTATTACAGCAACAAGAAAACACCAACCTGCACAGTTCGCGGCAACTGCACTAACCAGGCAGCCTTAATTCCTCAGGCTCAAGAGCCCCCTGTCCTACACTATAAGGTACTATAGGCAGTAGATGACAGTTTGACAGGAGATTGTCAGCACTGGGAAATACACTTCTGGTAATTAACCCTTTATCTGGCAAATTGTCCGAATGCGTCTTTACCCCCGAACGGGCAAACCGTCCCAAAGAGCCTGTGACTATTATGCATTGTAAAAACGCGATTTCTCAGCTTTCTGAGACTTCCGATTGTCTACTTTCGGTTTCGCTGATAGCTTGACAACGTGGCCGCCATTCGCAAGCATGTACTTTGAATGTGAACGGATTTTGTAAATAGTTTTTAAGGGTTTTACGCTTTGTATTTCAAAATGGATTTCAACGATTCAAGTGATAGTGAAGATTTTGCTGGGTTCAATTTAAGTGACATTTAAGTGCACAAATTTGACTGAATCAGAGCTAGATATCTGTGATCAGCGTTACTTTGCGTTAGCAGTCGTGAGTCGAACTTTAAAGAAAGTGATTCTGATTCTGAAAATGTGTTTGTAAATTGCCGTATAAATGACTGACAATCACAAACAATATGTTATATTGTGTAAATATTTGTGTTCATGTGTGGATTACTGGGATTATTCACGTGAGTAAAATACTCTGCATGCTTTTTACTTCATTTTGTTTTTTATTTAAGTAAAATCGGTTGACTAACACCTTTTATGTGATGATTTTACTAACGTAACCCAAAATTGTACCGAACCTCAAAATTCTTCTTGCCCGTTCAGGGGCTACAAAACGGACAAACGTCTGCCCGGTAAAGGGTTAAGATGCCTGATTTGGAGCAGCAATCAGTCATCATGACTCTCCGATCCTCTCTGATGTCTGATGTTTTGATGAGCTGCTGTTGCTTACACTACTAAGTGCTGCCCAGCTGTTTAACATTCCCGCAAACATCTTTCTGTCTTCTACCTCTTTTACAGAGTATTTTCCCACAAGAGGTTAATTTCTCTATTCCACCGCTTCTGTTACAATGCCCCATTAATTTTACATAATTTCTTCCTGATGGTTTTAATGAGTGATTTTGTAACACCGGAGCTCTCAAGACCTAAGTGTTTGTTTTCTTCTCTGTCCACTATCTTCTCAACATTCTTCTAAAAATCAAATACACAAAGGACTAAAATACAAACAAAATTGGGGAAAAAATGATAAATGAAGAACAAATATACAACTATTCCATTCACAATCATTAACATAATACGTTTACCTCTTTCCTCTGAAGGCGTGAGGTAAACACAGCGGTGGTAAAAGTATGCAATAATTTATATAACTACTTCAGTAAAATAGTACCCCTTGCTACAAAAACAGACACCACAATAACATCAATACAGATGTGATGTGATGTTAATTTACAGAATACCATGTATGCTCTTCATCATTACCAATGTCAAGACTCCATATGGAGTGCATTATCATAACTACCAGCTGAATGCCAGTAAATCAGTTATGAGGCAGTCTAAGCAGTCCAACATTGATTTCTATGGCAATTTTCTGAATTCCATTGATAGATGTTCAAAGCCTCGAATGAAGTCACACTTACAGCATGCAGGAAACAATTACCTTATTCTTTTTCTGTTCACTGTTTGAGAGATCATGAGGAACAGAATTAGTGACAGATCAGTAATGTAATAAAATCCTCAAAGATACACGAGATACCAAAGGACACAAGCTGTGGCATGATAAGCCCAGTAAAAATACTCCAAAGGGGAGCTAAATGGCACAATAGGAAACTCTCTGAATCTTTCCAAAGTCAAGAAACAAAAACTATTCACAGGCAATTTGTTCCTGAAAACATGTCCAAGATACATTTCACACACACAATATGCATGGTGCAATGCCAGAAAGTATTTACATGTGAATATTAACAAAGCTTTGTATGTGCGACTTTCCATGAATGGAATGTGGAAATCAAGGGGAAACCATCATTATTGAAACCATCATTATTAATTTCCAGATGATAAATGTATGGGCAGTAACAAAGCTTGATTAATGTGGACTTCATACAAAAGTGAATAACCTGACGTGGTATGACTTGCAGCATTCTTACTGGTGCTGAGTTATATCCTATTCATATAATAATTTCATTTGCTCATGTATGGTTTAAATCCACACTCATATTTTACTGTACTGTTATTTAAATAACAGGTGCTTTTTAAGTTGCGGATTTTTCTACTAACAGTAGAGACATTGGTCATATGACATAATCAGGACAAAAACAAAGGCCAGATTTAAGGCTCTGGTGATCACGTCAGATGGTGAACCATGACCACACATGCTTATCGGCATGGCACATGAAGGTGATAATGGGCGACAATGACAAAACTTTAGTTTCAGAAATAACTTCATCAAATCAGAAATCTGTTATGTGCTTAATTATGGGAAAGAACCCAGAGAGGCACTTAATTATATGTATAATGCAGGTTTGTTTATACTTCAATCCATAGGTTTTTAAAGAAGTACATTTTGCCAACAGCTTGTTTCATATACACATGTGGAAATCAAGGGGAAACCATCATATAAAATTTTCAGGAATAAGTTTGTGGGCAATCACAAAGTTAGATTTCTAGTGGAGTGATATGCTAGAAAAAATAATCTCAAAGTCTTTGAATAAACAACATGCTAGGATAGTGACACTGATAATAACATATGTTATCTTTAAGTTGGTTTACTATTTTTCAACACAATAAATGTGACAGTTATTCACTTATAAGTATTTGTGATATTGTGAAACTTTATTTAGAAACATTATCATCTTTTGTTTCATCATCTGCAGTACAGTGGGTACTGTTTTATAATCAAAATAATGTGCCATGCCAAATGGCTTGGATGTTCACATTTCTCCCAGATCTCTGTCCTTGGTGTTGTGGGTCCACTCTATTGATGAGCCTTCCATTCCTTCATCTTAGACCATTCAGCATCGTATCTCTTGGTCCGTCCCTGCATCTTAGACCATCCAGAATCACTTCCCTTGGTCTACCACTGCATCTCAGACCATCCAGCATCACTTCCCTTGGTCCACCTCTTCATCTCAGACCATCCATCATCACTTCCCTTGGTGGACCTCTTCATCTCAGACCATCCAGCATCACTTCCCTTGGTCCACCTCTGCATCTCAGACCATCCAGCATCACTTCCCTTGGTCTGTCTCTGCATCTTAGACCATCCAGCATCACTTCCCTTGGTCTGTCTCTGCATCTTAGACCATCCAGCATCACTTCCCTTGGTCTGTCTCTGCATCTTAGACCATCCAGCATCACTTCCTTTGGTCTGTCTCTGCACCTTCTACCCATGATCTTTCCAGTCATCACAATGTTCTCCAATGCTGCTATTCTCATTATAAAATCAAAGAAATCTGTTTCCTTCTTATTGTTGCTTATATTGTTCTACTGTAATTGCCCTCTTCCAGGCAATCATTGTCAGTTACTCCGGCAGTCCAAAGTAGTCGCAACATTCATCTCAGAAAGCACATCTCCACCCCCTCCAAGCTGTTCTTAATTTGTTCATTCATATTCCAAGACTCACTACCATACAACAGAACACATTTGATGTAATATTTAAGTACTCTTAAATTCAACGAAAGTGGTTTGTTACATAAGATACTTTGGCCTATTCTGCTCTTAATCTCTCTCAAGCATCATCTATCTGATTTTGTCAAATATTTGAATTGATTGACTTAGCTAGGCTTTTTTTCCTGCTTTTGTAACATCATATTTTGGTTTTGTTTGTTTCTCTGTGTGTGTGTGGATATAACCAATGTTTGTTATCTTGATATTCAAGAAATTTATCTTTATTACTACAATGACCAAGTGCTGATGAAAATCTTTTGCATTTTCCTACGTCAATACGGTATCATCTGCACAATTTAGACTGTTTATATTTGTGTTACAGTGAATTAAAATATGTATCTAGAACAGGAGTAAAAGCAATAACTTGGGTGAATGTGTTCATGTGATAACTGTCTATACAATGTTAGTCATTGGGACAGAATCCCACAAAAAAGTATTATGAAATGTTAAGACACATGAAATATCTTTTTGTCCCTGAAGTAGGTGACAAAAATTTAATTAAAACAATATGTGTTTTCCTATTTTATTCTGAATGAATAGGTTAGATTTTCCAAAAAATATGCAATGGGGAAGAATGAGGGTGTTAGTGGCAATGTTGACAGATGAAGAAACTGCTGGATTGGTTTGGAAAGTGGCATGAAAGATGATCAGTGGTTGAACTTGTCAAGAACACGGGACAGATGTTTGTGGAGGAAGATGACTGCTTGCATGGAGCATGCTGATAGACAGAGTTCAGCACAGTGTTACTTACTCAGACATCTCATACTGGGACAGAGTCAGAGTTTCAGCCATACTGGTCTCCAGATCAATCACTACCTCCCAGTCCACCTTTAGTCTCCAGGCTAACTGTTTGATGAACACCCGCATGCGGGCATCATAACTCCCTGTGGAAGTTTTAAAAAAAAAGGTTAATTGCATATCCTTTAGAGCAGTGGTTCTCAACGGGTGGGGAATTCCCCCCCCCCCCCCCCCCAGGGGGGAATTTTAGGGTTTCCGGGGGGAAATGAAGACCATTTCAAGGTCGCGTTAATACAAGAACCGATTACTTGATATTGTTTTTCCCTTCATACTTTACAGTTATGTATGTCTCATCCTTCTAAAATTCATTTTATAAAGTAAGTAGACCCACAAATCATGTTTTATGTGGATGTCTAGACTTGTTTTATTATATGCTATTAAATTTATCTTCCATTTTTACATATACTGTGTAGGGGTGGGGGGATTTTTAGATAGGAAATGGGGGGAATGACGTTCTGAAAATACAGTGAAGGGGGGCACGGGCCAAATTTTTTATAGGAAGGGAGGGAATGATGTTCTGAAAATATGGTGAAGGGAGGCACGGGCCAAAAAAGGTTGAGAACCACTGCTTTAGAGGATGCAGCAATCAGTATTTTTTGGCTGTGTGTGATTCCTGGGCAAATTTTACATTCAGTAGTTTGCCATCCCTTTCTGAACGCTGGCACTCATATCACTGTATGGAAACCAACGCAAGGCGGTCTGCATACAAATCACCCACAGCAGTGTTTCGTACTTGGTATGCGGGATCACGAATTGCATTTACAATCCCATCACCAAAGAGCCGGAAGGCAACAAGGAACACCTGATAAGCAAATAGATGGATTTTCTGCCCAACACAAGTGGGCGTGTGGAGCAATGAACAGACTGATAAAATACTGCTGCCCTTCTGAGTAGAGAGCTACTTTATGATAAAGGTGATGTGAAAGCTCTCTGGGATCAGGTGGAGAGTGCAGCTGAACAGATAGAGTATCCATTTGTGGAAAGACTGATTCAGAAGGGAGTAAACAGAGGGTCTGGATGATATTCAAAGCGAAGAGGAAAGGACAGGTAGTTTTAATCAAATTGTTGCTGGAATAATTGGGGTAGCTTTCTTTAGAGGGTGCAGAGCATGTGGGAATGTCCCAAGTGCAGTGATATCAATTCTTAAATTCAGTATAAACAAATATGAGATGCAACATGAGAGTGCCAGACAGACAGTGGCTATACTGGCTGGTGAACAAGCAAAAGTAAAAATGCTTTTGACTGGAGCGCACAAGCAGTGGAATGGCCACAGAAAAGATGAAGAACCATTCTCGCACATTCAGCAGTAGCCTGGTCAACACAAAAATAAACCTTGGCACTGATTAACAAGGTAGTTTCATGGCAGGCACTCCCATTGAAGTATGAGTCATAGACTTCATACTTACTGGATCATGGTATAATGAGGTAAGAGTGACCAGCTACCTTTCCTGTTCTTTCAATCCCAAAAAATTCTGAAAACTATTCAGGCCTCATGGGCACAAAGTTGTGTCACTCCACAACTGTACTGGTTAGAATAAAACCTGTAACCACAGAAGAATTAAACCAAACCTCTGTGGTGGTAAGCAAATATGCTAACCTCTATGCCACAATAACCAATCTATATATATATAAAACAGAGTGTATGTGGCTTTGTTTGTGGTTAGCTATGTATTGGATGCTTTCGATAACGGTACATCCGATTGAGATGAAATTTTCTACACGTCTTCCTTTCATTCCTGTGCAACCGACTATAATAGTTTCTTAGTGTAAAATCTTCTACTTATTTAATAACATTTACTTTTTCATTTTCATTATATAATGTCTATATAGCAGGGGGACTTTACTCTAGAAAAGTTATTTCAAGGGGCATAACTTTTAATAACATTTCTATATACTTTATAGTCATATTGTTGGACTTACCTGCACTATTGTTAAACTCTTTGTCTATAGTTATTTTCAGGCATATGAGTTATAATAAATAATGATATAATCTTTAAGGCATTTTAAAAGTGTGCATAAAATTAATGCATAATATTGTAACCCATCTTTTTCTGCTTACAGAACTTATCAACTGTCATGTCGGTGATTAAAAACAGTTTTCATTAAAAATAATGAATGGTGTGTGGAAGAACATTCTTTTAAGTTACTGTGCGCCAGGAGCTGGGCGAAACCACGCCGGGTCAGATAGATAGACAGACAGACAGATAGTCGGGAACGGAAGCTTATTTGACTACTTATATGAATTAAATGACATGCTCCCCACCAGGGACTGGGTGAAGCCGGGCCGGGTCAGACAGACAGACAGATAGACAGACAGTCGGGAACGGGAGAGCTTATATGACTACGTATATGAATTAAATGAGATGCTCCCCACCAGGGACTGGGTGAAGCCGGGCCGGGACAGACAGACAGACAGACAAACAGATAGTCGGGAACGGGAAAGGTTATATGACTACGTATATGAATTAAATGAGATGCTCCCCACCAGGGACTGGGTGAAGCCGGGCCGGGTCAGACAGACAGACAGATAGACAGACAGACAGATAGTCGGGAACGGGAGAGCT
This sequence comes from Cepaea nemoralis, assembly GCA_014155875.1. Classification (NCBI taxonomy): domain Eukaryota; kingdom Metazoa; phylum Mollusca; class Gastropoda; order Stylommatophora; family Helicidae; genus Cepaea; species Cepaea nemoralis. Next base: position 252,985 of record JACEFZ010028246.1, read on the forward strand.
TATATGACTACTTATATGAATTAAATTAAATGCTCCCCACCAGGGACTGGGTGAAGCCGGGCCGGGTCAGACAGACAGACAAACAAGCAGACAGACAGACTGATAGATAGATAGATCCCCTCCAGGGCCTGGGCGAAGCCAGGCCGGGTCAGCTAGTTATGTTATAAAAAGACTGTCTGAACAGCGCATAAATGTCTTTGAATATAAATGTTACATACAAGTTCGAAGAATATTTCAGATACAGAAAAGAACAAATGGTCACTTGAAACATCATGCAAGTTTGGAGAGAACAATAATGGAGGGGTATATGCCTGGGAAGAAAGGAAGGCCAAAGAGAAGATGCGTGCAGGATGTGGTAGATCATATCCTGATGGGTGTATCGGACGCTGGACATCTTGCTTATGTCCGAGAAGTTTTCCGGAAGGTTGCTATTGGAGTGAGGTTTTGTAAAGGACATGCTACTGAATGAATGAATGAATGAATCTCCAGAGTTCAAAAGTACCTTGCCCAATAGCAATCGCCAGCAGCTGAGAAACAATAGGCTCTGCACCCTCCTTCAGGACATCCTCAGCGAGCAGTATGTCGATGTAAGGATCTACGTCATCTTGGCCTTGGCCTTGTAGCATCGCTCGCACCGACTCACAAACCTGTTCATAAATTAGTGCTTATTATTACTACAATTGACCACTCAGAGTTAGGCAATGGTAACAGCATTAAGAGAAGTACACATGTAGTGTGGACATTCTGGCAAGTATAGAATTACTAATAAGATTAAAAGCAAGGACAAAATACTAGTCCAAGCAGATACAAGTATTGGCATATTCTACAAAAGAGAAACGACCCAAAAAAAGTAAAGCATTCAAAGACCAGGGAGTCATGATACTGCATTGGCTAGAATGCTTGTCTACGGCCCAGTGGTCATGTAATTTAATCCATCAAGACAGACATCTTTTAACAGACCTGCACTCCCAGGTCAAGTAAAAGCAAAGGATCCGTTTCACACCTTGAAGCCTACAGGGCACATGGTGCAAGCCCCATATTTGTATAGATCAATCTAGTACTGGAGGGTGATGTGGTCAACACCTCTGGCCGATTTTACTTCCCAGATTTCCTGGTAATCATTTTCAGCTGGGTCGACGTAGAAGTCCAGCCTTTTTTCTTCAAAAATGACCGGCTAGATGGGTATTCAAATATATGACCACTAGCAGGCAAGTGTGCTAGCCACGGCATTACAACCCCCACCACCACCACTGGGTCAGCCCAGCCTAAAATGGCACCAAGAAAAGATCTAGTAAGCAATCGTTGCCCCCTACCCCCCACTCTAGTGACCACACCAACCATCCGGTGCCAACTGGTCTATACAAATGCAGAGCTAGCACCATACGCCCAACATGCTTCCAGACATGGAAAATGGTCCTTTACTTTATCTTGTCTTTATTCATAACAGATAAATTCACCAGAATGAATAAATTTAGAACATGTGATTTTTCATCTCATCTCATTATGTTCCTCTTGTATCTTATGGTGTTGAGGTGAAGTATAAATAGCAGGAGAGTGATTTTTACAAATGTATAATAATCTTTTAGCACACTGGTCATCATCACATATGCCAATATCCTTGATTCAGAAGAAAATATTGGTATTCTAAATTATCGCAATAAAGCAGTTCTTACAGTATGGTGGAATCAAAACCATAAAATCAATGATCCTCAGAATGCACTGGCGAATTCAGCTTCAACTTTCAAGAAGAACATGTTAAATGCATTAGATAACAGCAAGATAACATTACATGGCAGCAAGAGAGTGATGAATCATTATGCAGTGATAACAATTGTTTAACTAAGGCTCCAACAAACATGGCTCCAAGATAATCAGATCTAGCAATAACTAATGCTGCTGCTGTTTAATGTGTGTTCCTGTGTGCACAGGCAGTGTGGATTGTCCACGGTGTCAACTGTCCCGGTAGCAAGAGGGCCTTGTGGGCCTCTAATAAAGTGAGCCCCCTTAACCCTTTACAGGGCACAGCGGCCATTTCCGGCCGATGCCATAAAACGCGCATAGCGGCCATTTACGTCCGATACTATTATGCATTGTAAAAACGCGATCTCTCGGCTTTCCGACACTTCCGACGGCTACTTTCGCTTTCGCCGACAGCTTGACAACGTGGCCCCCATTTGTAAACACAATAGTATGAATTTGAATGGACTTTTACGGACTTTTTTTTTATAGTTTTCGGGATTTCTACGCTGTTTTTCAAAATGGATTTCGGCGATTCTTCAAGTGATAGCCGAGATTTCGCTAGGTTCAATTTAAATGACATTAAAGGGCACGAAGTTGACTATTAATCGGAGCTAGATATCAGTGCAAAGCGTTACTTTGCATTAGCAGTCTGAGTCGGACTTTAAAGAAAGTGATTATGATTCTGAAAATGTGTTTGTAAATTGCCGTATAGATGACGGAAAATCACAAACAACATGCTGTATTTAATAAATATTTGTGTTAATATATGGATTACCGACAACAATCACGTGAGTAACATATTCTGCATGTTTTTCCCTTCATTGTGTTTTTTATTTAACTAAAATCGGTTGACTAACACCTTATTTGTGATGTTTTTACTAACGCGACCCGAAATTTTACCGAACCTGAAAAAATCTTGCCCGTTCAGGGCTACAAAACGGACAAGCGTCTGCCCTGTATAGGGTTAAACATTAAAAAAGTTATTTGGATATCCTTTACAGGATGTTGCAGTCAACCCCAGCATTATTTGGCTGTTTGTGATTTCTTGGCAAGTTTACGTTCAGTAGTTTGCCATTGCTTTCTGAGCAACCAGCACACATAGCATTGATTGAAAATCAGTGTAATGCAGTCTGCTGCCAAATCATCCACAGCTGTGTTTCGACCGTGGTCGGTGGAATTAAGAATTGCACCTATAACCCCTTTTCCAGAGCCAGCTTAAACATTAAACAATATCTTAAATCTTTCTATCCTGGCAATCAATATTTTTAGACCCACTTCATCACTGTGTACAGGTCCTCAACATAATTCCTGCAGAATAATTAATCTTAAAAAATACCTGCTTAATGCCTGCACACAACGAAACTGGTACTTACATCAGAAGAAGACAGTCCACATTCTTTGGGTATATCATGAGAAAGGGAAAGCTGGACTATGTCCCCACAACAGGAAAGTTGCAGGGGAGGAGAGGCAGGGGAGAGTGAGAGAGAAGATACTGGACAGTCTACATCATGGCATGGTGGAACATTCTTATCAGAAATAATTGGCATTTCACAAGACAGAAAGCTGTTGAAATACACGAAACCAACCACACACACAAGGAGTATAAGAAGAGCCTACGATGGGTAGCGTTGTGATATTCTGTTTTGATAATTTGGTGTGTCCAGTGTGTGCCGCGTGGTTACACACCCGCTTCACACGCGTGATCCGGGACTGTTTCCGGATCCGGTCAGGGATATGCACTACTGACGAGCTCAAACGAGGGCGAAACTCGAGTATAGTGTTTCCATATTGACGTGGATAGGCCTTAGGCTCATACCAGAATGCGATCGGCGTTGCCAGTAGTGGGTTGTGCTCAATATTTATAAGAAGAAAGCCTATGTCTGAATTAATTAGACTAACAATCGACAGGTATTCATTCATCATCATTCATGTGCCATGCCGGAAAGCGTGGGCGGTCATGATTCGCCATTTCACTCGATCACCAGAGTCGTGGATCAGCTCAGTGTTCCTGTCTCGTCCATGCCATGTGGCCAAGCCATCCAGGTATTTTCCTCTCAGTCTTCCTCTTGGTCTGTTCCCTTCGATCTTGCCAGCTGTCACTAAGTTCTCCAGTCCATTTCTTCTCATAACATGTCCAAAAAATTTTGACTGTCTACGTCTAATTTCTCTAATCAATCTACGATTTTCATTTGTCTCTTGTAGTACTTGGTCATTGGTTTTATAAGTAAATTATGGTAAAAGACTCATTTTCATATGAGGCATACTGGGTATGTGGCACTAACCCGATAATGTTAGAACATCCAGCACCAGATGAGCGATGTAGTCAATATGATGCTGAATGCCTTTACTTCCCAGAAAAATGTTCCGGCCTTGTTTTAGGCTGGGTCAACCTAGGAGGCCAGGTTAATGAAAATCCACCCCAGGCTTGAAGAACAATTGAACACATGAAAATCAGGTCAGCCTGCAAGCCACTTTACTTTCACGGCTCTCCATTCCATAACATCTGCGTGTTACATTTACGCTAGTCTTGCCTGTGATGCCTTGAATGTACACATATACCTTTGGAGTTATGTTATGCTGATCATGTATATTGGTGCACTAACAAAAAAATGCTGCATATTTCCACACTACCTATTTATTAGCACACACTGCAATATTTTACAGCCATAACACAAGAGATAATAGTTTATCCTTGCACATTTTACATCTATTTTATTTTCATGGTCTTCCGATACTTGGCCTGGAGTGAACTTTGACAATTGACTCTTCAATCCCCTGTGTCATCTGATATTTTAAGGAAGTTGTGCTTATATTATTATGTTTCCCAGCTGTTTATACATGCAGTCCAACTTTTCTAAATGTAGTTTTGAAGAAACCTCTGATCATATGTTTACCAATGTTTGTGTTGACTGTATGCTGAAGATGTAAATATGTTCACTTGTATGTCTATGGCGTACAAACTGTTATCTTAGGTGGTTGGCACAATACATATACCCTGAACCATCCATGACCCAAGTAACTGCTAATTTAAATGACCAATTGTGTAATTCAGAAAGAGTTTACATAAATAACTGAGGTACAGTGGGCCAAAGTGAGTGGAAAAGGTTTAAATTAAAATATAATTACTGGGTGAATATAACAATTGAATAGGATAAAAAAAAGTCGCTTAAAAGTCGACAGGGTCGACTTTATTGCACCGGGTTTTATCCCATATGGCTCGGTCTCTTTCCGCAGCACGGAAAGCGTCGCACCAAGCACGAACTCTGTAGCTTCTAGCGACAACCCACAGGAGTCTCCGAAACATTTAACTCGTAAACTGAAGGGTGCGGCCAGGAATCGAACCCACAACCTTCGGAACACGAGTCAAACGGCTTGACCACTTCACCACAGAGACTCCCAAATAGAAGGTTGAAGAAGAGGAAGAATAGGATAGAATGAGTTAAGGAAGCAAAATGCTTAATCTGAGGTAGATACTTCAATTCCTATGGTAGTGTAGCGTATAGCCTGCCTGGGTGCTAGCCTAATGGTCATGTGTTTGAATCCCCATCAAGGCACAGATGTTTACGCTGATGTTGACTCAGAGGTCGACCCAGCCCTAAATGGGTACCAGGAAATGTTCTCGGACATAAAGATGACCAGGGTGATAATATGATAACGGGTCATTTCCTTTTTTTAAAAACTTAAATACCCAGCAATGGCAAGATCCTTTTTTCCAATCAGTACAGCTCTGAGGATTGACTCAGCCCTGTTAACTTGGCACTTGGTAAATTTCATAATTTTCTGAGAACTGTCAGGCAAGGCAAGGCTACGAAAAAAAGAAACTGGTCACGCCTTCTCTTCTCATTAAGCTATGATCTTGAACATGTGAAGGAATAACATTTACATCCCAATGGCAGTACCCACCAGGCCCTTGAATGTTTCGTTAGTGACTGATCAACATATGGTAAGTTACTTGGTACAAAGAATCAGTTAATATTACAGTTCATACCTGCTGGGGCTGTTCCAGTGAAATCAGAATAACAGACAGTGCCTCTTCTTTAAATTTGCTGCAGAACAAGAAGTTGGTTGTATAAATTTCACAAAGTAGGTAGGTTATGTAATTTAGATAAGCTCAGACATGATATTACTGGTTTATTATTGCTACATGGCTTAGAAAATAGGTGCTACTGAGTTGATTGTGTTAGATTCTGAGATTATCTTAATCACTCAGTGAAACTATCTATTTTTCCTCATTTTTTACCTTTTCTTCTTTTGTCTTTCTTCTTGCAATGGAGCATTCATCCTCAACCAGCTCACATCAAGCCCTACATTGATTTGTTCATGCGTGCTGAACTGTGCAGCTCATGTGTTTGACAGGATAAGGTAGCCAGTCTCATGCCAACCCTCCTTAGTTGTCTCTTATGGTATGCATAGTAGGTTACAGTGTTGCTATTCTTGGCTTGTCTTACGGGCCCAGGTTAACACATTGACAAAACTATTAATGCCCTGATTTCCACCTTCAGGTCACACTAGGAAAATCTGACTGCAGATACCAAAATTCAGAGTCAGGTCTTAGTCAGATATGACTTAATTACCGTATGACAGTAGACAGTACTACCTCCTTTCTGTTAGCGCTTACCAAACCCAACACTGTGCCAATAGCTAAAGGTGGAGGAGTGCAGTTGGGAGGATACAAGCCTTATCCTGGATCGAGAGAATGTAACCTAAAAACTAAATGTCGCGGCAGGACAGACTAGGCCCTAAGCCTTGGTTGGCAACTGGTCTAGGATCGAAGCTCCAACAGGCAGACAGAACACTGCTTTGCTGATCTGGCAGGTTCTGCAGCTTGTCTTGTTCCAGATGTATTTGTGTTACCTTTCCTCTGGAGTGAACTACACAGGCCAAGAGAGGGATCATGTCGCATGGGCAACACATGGTCTCTAAAATTCAGCCCAAGTTTTGTGCTATTTTTTAAGCACAATGTAGCAAACTATCTGTCAATACGGCAAGGTGCCAGTAGTAGTAGTATTTCATATTCTTTGTTGACATTCAGCCAGGACTGTGGCCATATGAGCAATTCTTTCAGGCTCCTAAGAGCTTTTTATTGTGTGCTATGTGAACATGTGACAAACTTTCTTCCCTTCTACTGAAGTCTGCAGTTTAACCATCTTCAGTAGTGGCAGGACTTGCTTTTCCAAAATAATATACTTATAGCATCAATCCAGACTTGCAAAATGGACACTGGGTCACTGATAGGAAATTATCTGGGAAACAACAGCTGTGGAGAAGGGCACTGCATATGTAATGATATAGTATATGTGAAGAGCTGCCATGGTAACATCTCCCATGGGATTACTTTAACCTTTTTTGTTTTTACTAGAGGTTGCATTATAATTCACTACCTAGTTTTCAGGGGGTAACACAGTCAAGTTCCTTTGGAAACATCTTCTGAAAATAATGTTCTCAACTAGATATCAAACAAATCACCATCTGGTTAAGTAGTGGACTCCGCCTATAAAGCGCACAGGCACACGGTCACCCTTCCTGTCCTAATATATCTCACTGACAGCAGTGTTTAGGTATAACACTGAATGTGAATTGTAAATGATCCTATTGTGGCCCAGGTTTAATCTCCAGCAGAGGCAGGGTCATTTGTCCTGTCAATCAGTATGGCTCTGGGATCAACCCAGACAATTCTCATACAAATGTCTGGTCAATCAGTACGGCTCCGGGGACAAACCAGCCACATGACAATGGGTAGTAGAAAATTCTCAGAAAAATGCCTGTAAAAGAAAAGTGACAATGAAGGGAATTGATGGCTTCACCTCACATGTGGTCTAAAACACTTCACACCCCAGTGTCTGCTATAGGACTACCTTTAACTTGTTCACTGACAGCAAGGTGAATGGAGAAAAAATGTAATAATTAGAATTTAAAACACATAAAAACATGTTATATTCAGAAAATAAAATAGCAAGCTATTTTTTAAGATAATTATATAAAGCAGCATCTGCTCTGTGGCGAAGGGGTTACGAATGAAATTCATAATCTCGCATCTGCGTTCGAAACACAGCTGCAGTCGATTTGGCAGCCTTGCGTTGGTTCCAATACAAAGGTAAGAGTGTTGGTGTTTCAGAAAGCAATGACAAACTACTGAATGCAAACTTGCCAAGAAATCACAAACAGTCAAAATTCGTTGGGGCTAACTGCCACGTCTTATAAAGGATCTGCAACTAACTTTTTTTTATATAAAGCATCAGGATTAAAGTATTCACTTATAGTCTGCTACTGACTACAACATACATACACAATAAAACATATAAAATGAAGTTACTTACTTGTCATACTCTGTGTCAAACAAAGTGTGAAGAGTTGTTGCACATAATGCAGCATATGAAAACTGCCCCACATCAGTTATCTTTTTATGTATGGGAACTATTGGCTCTGTATAAATAAAAGACAGCTGTTTAAGAGCTACTGAAATGTGAGCAACAACTACATAGGATTGTTGTTTGTGGCTTATAATATATATATATATATATATATATATATATATATATATATATATATATATATATATATATATATATATATATATATATATATATATATAATGCAAAAGATCTACAACAATTGTAAGACATTGTAGTAACAGAGTGCAAAGAAAGACCTCTCCTTGAATATCAAGAAAACAATAACAATAGAAAAGAAAACAATAACAATATCAAAGAAAAAGATGACACCAATATGTGAAATGGAAATAGAAGTGAACATTCTTAACCAAGTAGATAATTTTAAATACCTAGGAGCATTTATAACATCAGATGGAAGGTGCACAACAGAGATTAAGAACAGAATAGGGCAAGCAAAAGCTGCCTTTCAGAAAATGAAAAGAATCTTATGCAATAAGTCACTATCATTTAATGTAAGAAAGAGTGCTGATGTGGTATATAGTACCAGTTTTCCTGTGTGGCAATAAATCTTGAAATGTAAATGAACGAATTAGGAAGAATTTGGATGCAACAGTGATGTAGTTCTTAAGAAGAATTTTGCAAATCCCTTGAACTGCCAGAGTAACTAACGACGATTGCCTGAAAGAGGCTAATGAAACTAGAACAATATATACAACATAAAAGAGACAAACAGCTTTCTTTGGTCATGTGATGAGAAGAGAGGCATTGGAGAACATCGTGCTGACTGGAAAGTTTGAGGGGAAGAGAGGCAGAGGCTGGCCAAGAGAAATGATGCTGTATGGATTGAGATGGTGGCAAGGAGGAATATCAGCAGCAGAGTTGATCCAGAACACCAAAGACCAAAATCTGTGGAGAGACATGAAGATGATGATGTAAACTAGTAATATTCTATTCAATCCTTTAGGTTATAACTGGAAAATATAGTGTCTATTATTATTTCTGATACTGGATGTTTGTTTATTCAAGTCTGTGAGGCAAATATGGCATTCATATTATGCTTGTCATTTCAACTTACAAAAGTTTGGGCTTTTGCTATTATTGCATATATTTTGTTATATTTAGGTGATAAAGTATACACTGTATAATACAGTGTTATCTTAAAATGACAGATAAACACTTGCTGCAAGTGTCCAACATATGCATAACAGAAAAGTGTTTGCCTACTTTCACTTTGTTTTACTCATGTCCTTTGCACGACATTAAGATCAATGCCAGGGTGATATTATAGGCAATTTTATCTTGAGAAGTCTATCACTGCTTTCTACACAGACTCAAGCAGTCAATCAATGTCAATAGTCAAGCTGTTTCTAATTTTTTATTAATAATTCTATATTGACATCTGAAAGTGAACAAGGCAGCTGCAAATTATCTAAACCAGCATTACTAATATAATTTTAGTTTGATTTTAATATCTGACATTACTTCCAGTGTTTAAGAAAAAAATGAGCATTACTTCTTGTGGCAATACACACAAAAATCAATAAACAAACGATTTCTCCACCGCAATGAATCAGGTACCTTAAATAAAACAGTACTTAACAACATAATTAATGCCTTGCATTCTTTCACCAACACTCTAGTAAAACTACTGCATTCTTGTCTTCACTAGTACCTTGCAAAGATTCCTTGGAGGACACTTTACTAAACGATTTGTTGACATCTGTGCTGGCCCTCTCGTCTGTCTCTGTGATGTCCGCCATGTTTGTTTCCAACAGTCTTGGTGACATCCGGTTAAGCCGGCAGTTGTCAGCGAGTTACCTCCGCCTAGATACCTGGGCCCTGTGACAGGTTGTACAGCCAGCACTGTTAGCATGATCATGCTCAGGTGAGAAAGTCCGAGCTCAGGTGAGAGGCGGTCGTTTGATATATTACCGAAATGATTTCACGCTTAAATGATTAACGCTTGTGTTTGTCCGAGAAATTACGCCGTGTCTCCTTTGGACCTCTGATTTGTTTTTCATGAATCAATTGGATCGATGGAATTATGTGTTTGGCAATCGATTGTGTTAAAATCATTAAATCCCTTGGGAATATTGATTGATCTTGCGTGTGATAGTCGTAGCTGCGATGTTCAGCATAGTGCCGTGTAGGATTATGTAGGTAAGTGAGTAAAAGGACTTTCTATACGATTTAAGGAGTATTGGCCATATGGTTCTATACCCATATATGTTGTTGCCCAATCGGCATTCGAGGGGTGATCCAATACTACGTCGACCGCCTTTACTTTCCGGGACATTTCCTGGTTCATGGGTTTCGGTTCCATGTATAATTGTGTAACTATGAAAGACGTGTCATGCGACAACTCATTTTTGTGACCATTCATAAACTTGGGTGTTGCAGTAGATTTTGTCTTTGCAATAGCTTCTGAAACTTTGTCTTTGCAATAGCTTCTTCGTTCAGAAAGCAATGGCAAACTACTGAACGTAACACTTGCCTAGTACATCAACAGCAGCTGAAAATGCTGGTGTTGACTGCAACGTCCCGTAAGGGATACGCAACAAACAAAAATAGCTTCTATCATCACTATCATCACCATCTTCGGTTCTTTAGTTGTTATTATTACATGCATGTGCTTTTACCAACTACTGGACTTAACCCAATGCATTAAACTCCAGTAAGATCAGATCAGATGGCGTCTTCTCATGGAAGATCGACTAAAATACATTTCTAGCGTTCTCTTTCTCTAGACATTATGGTGCAGTCAGCCATCTTTTCATTATGTCAATCTCTCATATATCATCTCGAACAAAAGTCGGCTGTAAGTTCTTTCTTGATTATGTTGCAGTTATACCTCTTGCACCCCTTATCCGCCTCTTCATGCTATTCTCCAACTTGAATTGTTATCTTCCTCTTCCACAATGGCAACCGGAACCTTTCTAGTCATATTGTTCGCCAGCGGGTATGTCTTTTTAAGCGATCAAGTTATCTGATTTATGTAACGTTTATCTCGTCCTTGTCGTGCCAGGGCCAATAAGGGAAGATACGAATAATAACGCTGTAACCAACAATACATGTAGTAGCAGGCGACTAAAGAGGGTTGGCATAGTGGTTGGCAACATCCCGTAGAAAACTTTGGCTACAAAATCCAACCAGTCGGAACAAACACGCCCATAAAGGGATTGATGCGAGCTGTTTCAAGGCCTGAGCTTTGTCGGGAGCTGAAAGGCAACAGAAGAAACACTTTGATCTAGTTTAATCCGTCGTTCCTTATTCTGGGGTGCTACGTTATTTGCTGTCTTTTCTGCTCATGATACTAACAATTTTCTGCTACGATTATTATCAAAATCAAATCCACCCATAACCCAATGGTGGGCTATAGAGGTATCATGATGGAAGCACAGGTGATCCCAGAACTAGAGCATCATGTTTCGGCTCTGCATTAATGCAAACCTCTTATGATGGCGCGAACTGTCCTTATGTTGCGCCTGTATTTCCGTGAGGTTCAAACTTTGCTCTTGTCTGGCATAATGGGATGGGTCCTCTTTTGATTGAACGGACGTGGATTAAGTCACCACATGGAGACAATGGTGAGCCGTGGGAGCGCAGTAGCTAGCACGCTTTCCTGTCGAACCTGTTGCCAGGAACTGTCATAGGAAGTAAAACCGACCTGCGTGCTATTGATCACATGCTGATTGGTCTAAAGATATGAGACTAGCACCATATACCTAATGCGTCTCAGGGCTTGTAAAGGAGTCTCTACTTTTACTTTTGAATGAGAGAGTGGAGTGCTCTGTGAAAATACACAGGAAGATTAACGTTGTCAGTAAATGCAGAGAAGAAGTTGAATATGTTTGACGATACATGCAAACATCACGGCTTTGTTGTAAGCAGATTCAGTGCGTGTAATGTTCAGTCATTTTCGTTTTAATTATCAGAACAACGCAGAAGAAGAAGACCAATGACAGGGCCGAAGGGAAGGAGCAGGAGAAAGAAGAAGAAGAAGAAGAAGAAGAAGAAGAAGAAGAAGAAGAAGAAGAAGAAGAAGAAGAAGAAGAAGAATAAGAAGAAGAAGCAACAGTAGAAAGAGAACATTTCATCAACATGTGTTGACCCCATATTTCAAGAAAAAGAACAGAAACATATTACGAAGACGACGAGAGAAGATTCTAGGCGTGGCGGAGGTAAAGCTGATGGTAATGATGCAAAATATCATATATGATTACAGAAATATAACTTTCTGGGAAATCCATGATCTAGTGAAAGAAATAGCACGGTAACAGTTTTGAATTCTGGTGTGGCTATACAACTTTCCTTTATTGTAATGTTTAGTGTGTACTCTGATCTCTACTTCCTTTCTTTCCTAACTATGAGTGTCAGCCAATACATATAACGCAGTCCATTAATAGACTATTAGTAATTTCATAATCCCAAAATTACGCCATGTTTGTTTACCCATGATATTCGTGTGAACAAGTTGCATGCAGCACTTTCTTAGTCAGCGCATATAATTAGTGGGCAACTTGCGCAGAAAGCAGACCAAGCGCCATTTGTCCGATTTATTTTTACCTTGAAATTTTATTTAGAGGTAACTTGTCAGCCATGTGGATATAGATTTTAATTTCATATATATATATTTTTTAATAATCGGAAGCCTTGAATCGATTAATTAATCTTGCACGTTTTCTTAGACACTATTTCTTCGATGTCGGAACATTATTCCATCAGATATTGTTCAATCACTAGTTAAACGTATGTATTTGCTCACCAGTGGACTGTGTATTGAATGTTTGTCCTCTCATTTGCTTTTAGACATGGTTTTTCACTTAAAGGAAAGATTCGATTAACTTTTTAGACTGGAAAGCCAGTAATTGTCACCAGTAATATGGGTAATTACCATATTATTTATGGGTTAAGTGTTCTCCAATCTGTCCGTGAGTAACAGAGTTCTAAAATGTTCTCCCATCTGTCCGTGGGTACCAGAGTTCTAAAATATTCTTTCACCTGTCCCCGAGTACTAATTCTAAAATGTTCTTTCGTCTCTCCGTGGCTACCAGAGTTCTAGAATGTTCTTTCATCTGTCCGTGGCTACCAGAGTTCTAAAATGTTCTTTCACCTGTTCGTGGCCACCAGAGTTCTAAAATGTTCTTTCATTTGTCCGTGAATATCAGAGTTCTAGACTGTTCTTTCATCTGTCCGTGAATTCCAGAGTTATAAAATGTTCTTTCGCCTGTCCTTGGGCACCAGAGTTCTAAAATGTTCTTTCACGTGTCCGCGGAGTACAACAGTTCTAAAATGATCTTCCACCTGTCCGCGGATACAAGAATTCCAGAATGATCTTCCACCTGTCCGCAGATACAAGAGTTCTAGAAAAGTAAAACAATAAAAACTAATAAAGGTAATCCATCCATCATGTGCCATGCCGGTAAGCGTGGGCGGTCATGTTCTGCCATCTCACTCGATCACCAGAGTCATGGATCAGCTCCGCGTTTCTGTCTCGACCATGCCACAAGGCCAAGCCATCCAGGTACTTGCTTCTAGGTCTTCCCCTTGGTCTGTTCCCCTCGATCTTACCAGTTGTCACCAAATTCTCCAATCCATTTCTTCTCATAACATGCCCAAAGAATTTTGACTGTCTACGTCTAATTTCTCTAATCAATTTACGATCTTCATTTGTTTCTTGAAGGACTTGTTCATTGGTCTTTCTGGCTGTCCATGTTATTCTTTGCATTTTCCTCAGAAACCACATCTCTACAGCCATCAGATGTTTTTCAGCCTGACTGCTCATTGTCCACGCTTCACATCCATATAAAAGTACAGGTTCTATGTAGCATCTCAACACTCTTTTTCTCGTTTCAATTGACATCTTTTTATTGATCAATATGTTTTTCATCTTGCTAAAGGCTACTTTTGCCATGGCGATTCTTGTTCTAATCTCTTCAAGGCATCTCCCATCAGATGTTATTACTGTTCCGAGATAATTGTACCTACTCACTTGTTGAAGGTAAAAGGTAATAGTGGCCATATTTCCAAACGTCTTGTACAGCTTACCAATTTAACTTTCCGTGTTAAAACTCATTTACACATTGCAATTAATTCATTAAAACTGTGGAAATAACTACATGCCCACGTGATATGTGCCTTTTGACTTCTGATTTCAGAAATGCGTGTGATATTCAAAAGGAAATTAACCCCATAATATTGTGTACGAGAGTCCTTTATGTCCGTGGACGGTCTGCTCATCCAGCACTATCACGGAGGGGCGCGATTTCAGTCTAATAGGAAACTCGTGAGACGCATCTTCGTTCAGCCTTGAACTTTAACCCAAAATGTAGTACAACGTTCAGAAGCGCCGTGCTGTGCCGATACGCACTGAGTGCCAATCGGTCTATAAAACATATGTGTAGCATCATATGTCAAATGCGCGTTCAGGTGCGTAAAAGGGTCTTTGCTTTTTTACTTTTCAACACCCATTCGCGGATGACGCTAACACAATGTTTGGCAAATATACTCAATAGACATAGTAATGGACAGACCGTCTATGTACTATCAACTGTTGGCATACTGCTTTTTAACTCTGATATGTATGCTTGTCTTCAAACTTCCTTCCATCGCAATATCATCTACAGACTAGTCAGAACACGTGTGAATGGACACGTTTCTTAATGAATTGCAAGATCATGTCTTCCAGTCCGGAAAATATGAATGATCCGTTTAGCAATTATATTGATATCTTAAAAAATATGTAGAGTACCTCATTCTATAACTGAAGCATCCACGTAACATTATACATTCATCCTCTGCTCACACTCTAAAGAACTTTCAGGCGAACTCAGTTGTATAATAGTAATTAATCTCCCTGCCGAAGGTTGTCATGTACTGTACCTTGCTCATGGCAGTCCTACCCTACCACAACTAGGTCAGTCGCAGTCTCTTGTCTGGCGGTCCTGTACTGTACCCTGTTCATGGCAGTCCTTCCTTACAACAACTAAGTCAGTCGCTGTCTCCTGTCTGATGGTCCTGTACCCTGCTCATGGCAGTCCTACCCTACAACAACTAGGTCAGTCGCAGTCTCTTGTCTGGCGGTACTGTACTGTACCCTGCTCATGAGAGTCCTACCCTACCACAACTAAGTCAGTCGCTGTCTCCTGTCTGATGGTCCTGTACCCTGCTCATGGCAGCCCTACCCTACTACAACTAGGTCAGTCGCTGTCTCCTGTCTGATGGTCCTGTAACCTGCTCATGGCAGTCCTACCCTATCACAGCTAGGCCATTAGCTGTCTCCTGTCTGTCAGTCCTGCACTTCACACATGTATAGGTGCCTCGTCATATTGCGTCATCAGCATGCGTGTAATGTAATGTTGCATGTCCTTTTGCAGGAGGTTGCAGTCAACCCCAACACCAAGTTGGTTTTCTAGACATGTTTACGTTCAGTAGTTTTTCCTTGTTTACTGAACAAGAAGTCACCGTTAAAGTCCAACGGAGAAGTGGTGAATAATAACATTTGTGGAACTGTGGTAAAGTTTGGACATGTAAACCATATAAAATAACACGTAGTAATGCAGCTTTACAGAACACTGTTTTCCGCAATTGCATCCTGTAAAGCTGCATTACTTCGTTTTATTTTTATATTGTAATACTAATGTGGAATTCACATACCAGAGATTCGGTATGCTGATGATACAGTATTGCTATCCACAACACAGACTGGTATAGAAAACCTAATAGCCTCAACCCAATTGAATAGTGAAAATCACAACTTGTATCTCAACATTGCAAACACAAAGATAATGCATACAGATAAAACCACTATGGAGAAAGAAATATATGTTAATGAGGAAAAATTGGAAGTGGTGGAACATTTTGAATTTCTTGGGTCATTGATTACCAACAACGGTGACACAATGAAAGAAATTAAACGACGACTATCAACTCTTCAAAGACTAAAACAACTGAATAAATTATGAAATGGGACAGACAGAACTACAAAAATTAGATTTTTAAGAGCATGCATCTTTCCCATTGCAACATACGCCTGTGAGACCTGGACACTTACTAAACAAGCTGAACAGCGCATAAATGCCTTTGAATATAAATGTTATAGACGAGTTCTAAGAATATCTTGGGTAAAGAAAAGAACAAATGCATCAATACTTCAAGAGCTGAATAATGAAGAAGGTTGGCTATTAAAAACGATAAAACAAAGAAAATTAAAATATTTTGGTCACTTGAAACGTCACGAAAGTTTGGAGAGAACAGTAATGGAGGGGTATATGCCTGGGAAGAGAGGAAGAGGAAGGCCAAAGAGAAGATGGGTGCAGGATGTGACGGATGATCTCCAGATGGGTGTATCGGACGCGGGACATATTGCTTATGATCGAGAGGTTTTCCGGAAGGTTGTTATGGGAGCGAGGTTCTGCAAAGGACATGCTACTGAATGAATGAATGAATGAATGAATGAATGAATGAATGAATGTGGAATTGTGCACAAGCTGATGGTCTCATTGAACCTCTTGGCAGTTCACGACATCATAGTGTATTTGTTGGCATGTACATGTTTTACTTTAGCCCGTGTGGATGAAAGATTTCTTTCTGTAAACAATTATACATACGTTGCTATTTCTAAACCACGTTTCTATGATAGTCCTTTATCATCATCAATCAATGTTTTGTTCGGAAACTATCCTTTTAGTGATTATGACCGTGTGCCATTCCTGTCAAACAGCATTTCTCGATATCTGAGTATATGTGCTCTTCGTTTCCCAAAGATGCGAGACTACAAACACAAAGGGTTTTTACATGTTGGTGTTGTATGTAGATAAGGTGTTAAAAAATGGGATCAAATTACCCCAAAGCGAGCGATTTTCATGAAGGAGCAACCATTACTGTGCAATAAATAAAACCACAGATATTGTTTGACTCCCATAGAAATAGAAGAAAGGAATTCGGAATAGAGGACGCACCACACAACATAAAGTTAAAGCTATTGTTACTGACCGAGGTTCGAACCTGTCACCTCCAAATAACGACAGCGCCTTGCTGCAGGAAGAGTTGTACTTAACAAGACAAAAAAAAATACGTTCTTTAAAACGATTAAATTACTAAAGACGAGACGCACAACAAAAGTTAGCAGTTATAAGAAAGAATGACAATGGAAGAGTAAGCTAGCGGGATTGCAGTATAGCTTTAAAAGTACAATGCGAGAGACTCCGTAGCGAAGTGGTTAAGCCGTGTGACTCGGGCTCCGAAGATTGTGGGTTCGATTCCGGGCTACGTCCTTCCGTTCACGAGATAATTTTTTTTCGGAGACTCATGGGGGTCGTTGCTTTAGCAACGGAGTTCGTGCTTTGCGCAACGCTTTCGGCAGTTCGCTGCGGAAATAGACCCATATTATTTATTATTATCCCATATGGGATAAAAACCCGGTGCAATAGAGTCGACCCTGTCGACTTTTATGCGACCGTGTTTTAAAGTACAATGCGCAAATCAAGTAACGGGAGAAATGGAACTGGCCAGCTTCACAAGAACAAGTGGCTACTTCCACTGTGTAATATGGCTACTTTCGCTGTGTAAGAAGTCTCTGTGAAAGTGAAATCTTCGATGTGGCCGAAAGGTTGCTTACTTGCTTGTGTTCGTTAGCTTGAGCTATGTCGGATGAAAGCATCCTGTTGTCCTACATCAGTGTGATGTCATACAGGACCTGAGGTTTGCGTGAGTATCCGTTGTCCCATGTCTGGCTTATGGATGTGCAGACTGGTGGTTCCTCGCCGTACAGGCAGACACTCTCCGACTTCGGAGGAATCGGCGATCTTACTGACTTTAGCCAGGACCCCGAAGGGACCTGTTGCCCAGGACGCTCGACGAGGACGCGTCAATAGGTCTTGGCCAGTATATAACCCGGCCCTGGTGCCTTGGAAACACCTCTGTGTCTCGCCGAAAGGATAAGAGCTCTTGCTCTTAAACTTCCGGTATACCGATGACCAGGTAGGGCGTTCAATCTCTCACCGGCATTAAGTTGAACTTAAAGTCATAACGTCTCGTTCAGAAAACAACGGCAAACTGCTGAACGTAAAATTGCCTAGAAAATCAACTTCCAGTAAATGACATGCAACATTTCAAAAGAAAATGAATGATTCTTCATAATAGCTGTTTCCCATCCTGGATATCGAAACACTTCTGAGACTGAACCAGGTCACTTACGAATTTCACGTTCGTTAACGCTGTATTGGTACGCATGCGCACTAGCCATATGGGCACCTCTGTCGCTAAAACCTGTTTCTACGTTTTGAAACCCATGTTGCATAAGGAACATAACGATATCAGATACGGGCTGTTGACTTGGAGGAATTCGGCTTACGCCATCTGATAACCTAGATTATTTTGGTTGCTGGTTGGATCATTCAAACTGTCTGAAAGCGCCTAAGGCATTTATATATAACTTTCTATCGTGGTTAAACTACGTTTTGCCTCATGTGATTTGAAAGTCAGTAGTGTTTTTGCCTAAATTGACTAGAACTGACGTCATGGAAAGGCCATCATTGCTCTCTCAATGAAAAGGAGTCCAAAAGGTGATGGTGGTGGTGGTGGTTGGGGGGGGGGGGGGGAGGGGGGTTCTACCCACATGAGCTACCTTTCAAGGCAAGTTTTGCGGGGACCAGAGAAGACCTCATGCGACCTGTCCTGTATGTGACCTATGCCGGATTATACGCACACCAAACGTTAATGGTTGAAGAAGAAATATGGACACAGCTGATACAAATGGCTGGCTAAGAGTTATGTCCGGCCTTTTGTTATGGTTCCAGGCAGATGATAGCTCTGGCTAGTGTACACGAACTCCAACAGTTTGACACCTATCGTCATTTTGAGGCTGTAAGTTGGACGTAGTATGCGCCTAGGGGTTTACATTTTTCTGTTGTCATGTATGCCGTATTCTTGTTGCTTTCCACTTGATGCGAACTATACTATAAGTGTCACTCACTATTTGTGTATTATTGCTCCCGTTGTTGCTATGGCTAAGAGGGGTTGTCCGTGATGGATATATCTGCGTATTTCGCTGCTGTAATACATTCGCTGTTTACACACTTGTACCATCAAATAGACACGGAGTAATGGTAGTCTAGAAGTTATACGACTTTCTCCGGGATCCCGTATACTCTCGTGAGTAACGTGACGTGCGCGAGAATCGGTAGCGGTTCTCTCTTCGTAGGTAACTTACGGGGTATGTGAACCGGTCGCTCAGAAAGCAATGGCAAATTACTGAGCGTAATCTTGCCAAGAAATCAACAATCAGCTGAAAGATGCTGATGCTGACAGCAATATCCTGTAAAGGATATGCGAGCCAAAAAAAAAAAAAAAAGTGAGAAGTGATCTGTGCACGAGACCGAGGCCAATTCCTAATTGAGGCCGAGTGTGTGCTTCCCCCACCCCCACCCAATCTTATAGATAATATTGGATTCAAGCATAATCTAAACATGCCCTGAATCAAGGCCTCGTAATCAGCAGGTGCTTTACACATGTCAGAATATTATTTGAGAACATAATTAATGATATTGCAGTAGGAAATCATGTTGATGTTTTAATTTTCTGTAGCCATATACATCCCGTTGAAGAAAACAGGAAACATTATATGGAAACTCACATTTTCAATAGACACGAACAAATAAATAAGAAGCTCATTACCTGAAAAATTAATGGAAACTATATGTTCCAAATATAACCCGGTAGATTGAAAGGGCTATTTTTGTTTTTACATAACATCATTTTGCTAGGTGTTGACTTATCTGAGTTTGCAAACAGTTGAAACACGTTTAATATTCGTAATCAGCACGTGTTTCGTCCCGATGGCTGATCATTCAATTCCACATGAATGTTGGCTACCTCTAGAACTTTTTCAGGCGGGGCCTGAACAACTTTTTCCTTCAAGTAAACAAGCAACTACGGTTTTATCTATTAGTTGTTACCGTTTGTATAAGATTATTTCTATATTGCTGCAGATTTACTGCATCTGTCGTTAGCTGGGCGTATGACCGGAGCGGTTATACATCTTGTTGCTTTTTATCCATTGTCCTTTCCGTAAGTGAACTGCCGCTGTCTCGTGTGTATGCTAGCTTTATGACCTCATGTTTTATGCCTTCTAGCTTCACAAGCTGGCTGCAAGATATAGTGGGCATTCCCAGACCCTCCATAAGTGAACTTCCGCTGTCTCGTGTGTTTTCTAACCTCACGGCCTCCTATTTTATGCCTCCCAGCTTCACCAGCTGGCTACAATATACAGTGAGCATTCCCAGACCACACCCAGTCACCAAAATTCTTAGAGTATTATTATTAACTGCCATGGGATGATTAATCGTCTTAAGCAACTTTCCGTATATGCCACGGGTTTATATACCAACTTTCCTTACGCGACCTCCTCTAATTTGATTTAGAATACTTGTCTGCTTTCATATTAACACCTTTTAACTCATAACTGTAATATATCCCTACTTCTCATTTCCCGCCATCCATTTGTGTAAGATTCAAACCTACTTATTGTTTAACCCTGAATGTGTTAAACTGTGTGTGTGTGTTTTTTTTTGTGTGGTGATTTAATTGTTTGTTTAATTTTCACTCAATCTAAAACAGATACCAGGCTAAGCTAATGCGACTCTGACCTTGTATAGCTAAACTCTAATAGTTCTACAGTATCGCGGTTATCGCTAAATTTGCAAAGAATCAAACCATAACTATTCAGAATGTTATCATTTGGCCTAGTGCTGTAGAAGTGACACTGTTTATTTTAACGCAAACGGTAATGTAATATTTAATGTAGATATTTGCATGTGTGGTTCAGCTTGAAAGCAACCTGCAGACGGGTTTGTGTTAGTGATTTCATGGATTAACATGCCGGGACGTAATTATTCTGGAGGCGGTGGAATCTACCATCCGAGCAGCACCGTGGCCAGAAGTTTCGGCCATGTTGTTAACGGTCGCGATTACCCATTCACACAGAAACGAGAGGCCAGGGAGACTCGAGAGAGATCAGTGAACTCATACCTGGCAGAAGATGAAAACTTTCCTTCATTCAAGGCGCAACTTTACAGGATGGGTCTCCAGCTGAGGGACATCCCAGCAGATGGGTAAGTTTGATTTGATCTGACATGTACGAATCTGGAAAATGTCGTGTCATTTGTCATGACGTGGTTATATATTGTTTTATGTCAAGTGACTTGTCAAATGTCATGTTCCGCGGCATGATGTATCACATGTCGCGTGTCGCATTAAGTGTCATGTCATGTAATTTCATATGTCATGTGTGATCTTATGTGTCATGTCATGTATCATGTCAGGTGTCATGTCGCATGTGCTGTCATGTGTCATGTCATATGTCATTTATCACATTATGGCATATGCCATGCCATATATTATGTCGTGTGCCGTGTTTCAATGCCATGTGTCAGGGTATGTGTCATATCGCGTGTGACTGTGTGTATAATGTCATGTCTCTTGTCATGTGTCATTGTCGTATATCATGTCACGTGTCGTGTCATGTGTCCTGTCATATGTGATAGTATGTGTCATGTCATGTGTCGTGATCCATGCCACGTCATTTATCACATGATGGCATATGTCATGTCATATATTATGTCGTGTGACGTATTTCATGTTAGTGTCAGGGTAAATGTCATATCCCGTGTGATTGTGTGTATAATGTCTTGTCTTTTTCATGTATCATATCACGTATCATGTCATTGCGTGGTTCATGTAGTCTGGCATGCCATGTGTAATGCCGTATTTCGTTCCGTGTATCATGCTATACTTTTTTTTTGTTCGTTCGTTCGCATTGAACTCACCCGTGGCCCTACCACCTCTGGACTGATTATTGCGTGTGGATTAACTTTCCCTATTACAAGTGTCCCTCGCTCTCAGGCGAACCCATCCCGACTTCAGCGGTACTTGTAATTTACGTCCCCAAGTCAAGGACGAAAACTTAACATGTGTAGGGGTTGAACCCGCTACCTCGGTATCAGCATGTCATACATTTTATATACCATCTCGTGTCTCCTGTTATACGGCTATTCGTACGTGCTACTTGATTCGTCATAAAGTATTTCATGGCATGTGTCAGGCCAACTGTCATATCAGGCTATTTAGTCTAGTAACTTGAATGACTTGTTTTGGGCATGCCATACCTCTTCATAAATATAACTATATGACTGTCCCAAAACATATTTCTGTTTTCAGGCAACAGAGCGCATAATACGAGATTACGGTTTCTGTAAACAAGTTCCAGTTTCTTTTATGTGGCTCGGCAGCGTAAAATAATATAAGAAACGCAGTTAGTAATCCCGCTACTGCGGTCGGAACATAGTTGCGGGTGATTCGGAAGCAGCCCGCCTTGCGCTGGATTTCATACTATGGTATGAGTGCCGATCGTTCAGAAAGTAATGGCAAACAACTGAGCGTAAACATGCCAAGAAATATCAAACAACAAACTAAAATATGCTGGCATTGACTGCGACATCCTGTAAAGATTTGCAGCTAACTTTAAATACGTGTCATTAACATTCGATGATGGTGCGTTTGGCACATCTTTCTCCGAATAAGCGCTCCTTCTAGGAGTTGGGTTGAAGGCTGTTGACCATGAAATATCTACAGCATGTGGAGGCAGCATTACCAACCTGGTCCTTACATCTCGCATTCTGTGTGTGCCGGACTGAACCATGACCTGATTACAACCCAACATGTCCCTACGCCCATGTGAAGATCTTGCGCCGGTCTTGGTTTCTGAGCTTGGGGAAGGGTAGGAGAGCTCTCTATCCCAGTTCCTGTGGACATGATCTGGCGAAGTGGTTACGCCGCCTTCCTTGCGCTCCGAAGGTTGTGGGTTCGATTCGGGCCTATGTCGTTCGGTTCATGAGTGCAATTTTCAAGGAGACTCCTGGGGGTCGTCGCTGGAGCTACGGTGTTCGTGCTTTGTGTGACGCTTTCGGCAGGTCGCCCTGCGGAAAGAGATATAGCTATTTGTGATGAAACCCGGTGCAATGAAGTCAATTCAATACTGTTGTCCTTTAAACTCTTTATATTTAGTACCTTGTGGGGAGAAAAGTCTGTACTCACTGCGATATCGGGAAAATCCTTCTCTGGAGGTATGAGCGTGAAAGGGGAAGTAGAAGAAGTATTCGGACAATACTCCCTTACATTTCTTGTTTCAATAGTTTGTATTTCTTCCTCGTTCGCACACACACCTCAACGCTATTGACTCTGTTAAAAGCAGTAGTTATTTTAAGAATTGTCATATCCCCGTAGTTTTTGGTCAAATGAAAGTGACTGATTCCTTATGTGTTTAGTTCATTGTTGTAAGTAGGAGTGCATACAGTGACGGTTTTAACCGGTTTCTATTGTTTGAATTCTTTCGCTTTTCCAATCAATTAACTGAAGTCGGAGCTTATTTATTTGTTAATTATTTTTATGATCTTTAGTTTGCCTTTGTTATTTTCTCTACATTATAGTGTTCTTAGTGCACTTGGCTACCGAGACAGTGATCTCGGTTCACTTCTAAGAGTGCCATTACATTCCCCCTACCAATATAACTCTCGGGACAAGGAAAGAACGGCAGCGAGGAAGTGAACTAGCTACCCTACCTCATTATCTCATTACCCACTAAATGAAAAGACCTAACATTTCACTTCACACCCATTCCACCATGTATGGCTTCCGGTTACCTTGACTCAACCTTTCTGTAATGCTAATAATGGCATGGCTTTTCCAAACGTCTTTTACGAATTATTTCGGCTGTTCAACTCTTATCTGACGTTGTCTTGAGTGTGTATGATTAATGAATCATTTTGAAATGACATGGTTGCCAAGAATATTACTTATCAGCACATTATCATATTACCAGGGGTTTCCAAATTATTGTCTTGGTATGGTCAGGTTTGTGAATTCACGCTATCCAGCAGAGTATATTACTAGGGGTTTCTAAGCTATTGTCGTGGGATGGTCGGGTCTGTGACAATCTGGCACACAATCTATTACCAACGGTTTTCAAGCTATTGTCGTAGGAAGGTGTGGTCTGTAACTTCACAGCATCAGGCAGACAGTCTATTTACTGGAAATTATAATGTGTTTAGCTGTATTGCTTTTAAAAAGCATGAACTCTAATAACTACAAAGCATTTGGCACAGGAGATATGAGAGGAAGAAGAAGAAGAAGAAGAAGAAGAAGAAGAAGAAGAAGAAGAAGAAGAAGAAGAAGAAGAAGAAGAAGAAGAAGAAGAAGAAGAAGAAGAAGAAGAAGAAGAAGTGAAGGGTATGATGGCTGAGAAGAATGAAGAAAGAAAGGAAAGAAGAAATGGGAGAAGAAGAAGAAGAAGAAGAAGAAGAAGAAGAAGAAGAAGAAGAAGAAGAAGAAGAAGAAGAAGAAGAAGAAGAAGAAGAAGAAGAAGAAGAAGAAGAAGAAGAAGAAGAAGAAGAAGAAAAAGAAGAAGAAGAAGAAGAAGAAGAAGAAGAAGAAGAAGAAGAAGAAGAAGAAGAAGAAGAAGAAGAAGAAGAAGAGGAAGAAGGACGAGGATAAGATGAGGACAACGAAGAGAAAGATCAGGAGAAAGAAGGGGAAATAAAGGAAGAATGAAAGGAAAGGAATTAACAGCATTAGCAACAGAAACTGCAGCGGCAGCAGCGGTAGCTTTGCGAAATGTGGCATTCTTTGAGCTCAACTGTTGTCACTGACGTCTTATATATAGAGTCCCAATTTTGATTGTCTTTCTGTTTCCTGACACTAAACATATTGCGATTCGTGGTAGAGGATTCAGGAGTTGTAATTCTCGCACCACTCATCAACTTAGATGTGTTTTTTCCCCCTTTTACGGCGGAGGGTTTTGTCTACCAGATGTTAAATAAACATTCCAGTCTGTATACTTTGGGGTGAATGCTTTTGGCAAGCGGTGTTTATTCAAGAGTTCGGACATTTAGCCAGTCAATCCAACCAATCTTAATATGTGCTTGTAGAATTCTAATCACCGGAGTTACTGTAATTGGATTTTTGTTTAATGTGGGCCATATCTGAGCCGCTTCAAGTCGTTCAAGGTACATCAACAGTTGTTGTTGTTGTTGTTATTGTTGCTTGTGAATCCTCTAATAGACGGTGAGTTTCATTTAACTCGTAGATTCGATGCAGTGGCGGTCACGTTCAAGTAGCCAGGCAAGAGCTTGCATCTTTACGTGTAAGACTGATTAAAGTACCATCACCTCGGCGTATATGTTGCAGCGTTCTCACTCCCTTTAAGTTCAGTTAGTTTAGTTTAGTTTAGTTTAGTCGTTGGATTAACATCACGGCACACGGTTTAACCCATAAGTGCTCCGTTTTCCTCCTAACTCAAACCTGAGTCTGGAGAAACTCAGCTCAATGCACGAACTCCGTTGCATCGGCGAGGATCCTGAAATACTTTGGGTAGATTTTTAACTCGAAATTTTACCCGGGCAGCGCCGTTAAGCTACTCTTTTTCGATTTCCAACTGCCAAGGGATCTTTTACGTGCGCAACAATACATACGGGCGTCCGATCTCACTACCCAGAGACCAGGGGAAATTTTATTACTGGAAGTCCAGGTGGATTTTTTAAATAAATCATGGTCCTCACCGGGGCCTGAACCCGGGACCTCCAGCACTCGAGGCGGACACCATACCTCGAGACCACTCAGGATTCTTACACCCACAGAGAGGTATATCAGAATGCAACCAAGTCAGGATTCACCACAGCACATGGGGACTGGCCGGGGTTAGACCTGGGTTATTGTTTCCTCCACGGGTTTTCGGTAGTTCTTTGTCAACAGACTCGAACCCAATCCCTAAAGGAAATTCTTTTCTTTTTCCCCGCATATCTTTTACAGGGCAACGCTGTCAACATCAGCATCTTTCAGCTGACTATTGATTTCTTGGCAAGATTAAGCTCAGTAGTTTGCCATTGGTTTTTGAGCGACCGGCTCACATACCCCGTAAGTTACCAACGCGGCGAGAACCGCTACCGATTCTCGCGCAGGTTACGTTCCTCACGTGGATATACGGGATTACGGAGAAAGACGTTAAATCCTTGGCCAGGGAGACCGGCATAAAAGATAACTTTTCATTTTAGATGTTAGTGCTGGGTGTAAATGGGGACCATAACGAATGAATGTCAGCTAAATAAATGATGTTATACCAGAATATATATATATATATATATATATATATATATATATATATATATATATATATATATATATATATATATATATATATATATATATATATATTGCGCTCGCTCGCTTTGAACTCAAGCGTAGTCCATACGCACTATTTGTATAGTAGTGATGGACTGAATTTTGCGAGTGGGTTAGCGTTCCCTATTATAACAGTGTCCCTCGCCATCAGGCGAACCCACTCCGACTTCAGAGGTGCCAGAATATTTAAAAGCACAACAGATTCGAGTACAACTGCCCAATAACCTCGGGAGTGTTGTTAAAATATGGGTGAGTGATGACAGTAATAGCGGCTGGCCGAGTGGCTAAGAATGCTGGTCTCTCATACGAGAGTCCCGAGTTCGAATCCTTGGTAAGGTGTGGAATTTTTCTGTTTGGGAAAAAAAAAAGGTAAACCCTAACTTGCACAGTTCGCGGCGACTGCACTAGCCAGCCACCATTAATTCCTTAAGTTCAAGACCCCTCTGTCATACACCGAAAGGTACTATTGGCAGTAGATGACAGATGACAGGTGGCAGTAACACAAAGTCGAAGTATCATGTGCAGATCATGCATTTGTTTATTATGCTAAGCACATTTTGCGTATTTACAATATAAATTCGTTGCATAAACATGTTCTTCTGTCAATCTGCCCACCTTTTTATGTCTGTCTGTCTGCCTGTCTGCCTGTGTGT